>CM076576.1:833357803-833465599 GCA_034641835.2 Pinus albicaulis
CATATCATTTTTAGGTGTCTCGCTCATTTCACTTCGTTGCATTTCACTAGGGGCATGCCATTGACTGACGAGAGGGTCTGGTCGTCTTGTATTCCCTCATGCTTGTACCTGCTGGGCTAATTAAAACTCCTCAAAAGTCATCGAAGTTCAGTTCACGTCATTCATGATCATAAATGAATATTTTGGTCAACATGAGTCTTTTAGTTTTAGAGTCTAGGGTTCAGTCTTTTGGTATGTTTAATAAATGCCCGCAGGCCATGAGGATGATTCTCGAAAAAGTTCTCAGTTAAATTTTTATCATCAAACACTTCTGAGGACATTTCTTGTTCAAAACTCTGTTTTGAACTAGAAATTGTCAAGTTCATTTTTTGTAACAGTCATGTATTTTTCCCACCATAAAAATTTCAAATGCAACCTCTGATCTTTGCCGAAGTCCAAACACCAAAATCCCTGCAAAAATCAAATCATTTCATCAGTCCAAAACTCAGAAAATCAGTGCAAAAAGCCAAAAGACAGAAGTTCAAAGAAAGGATAAAGTGCCAAATGAAAAACATTACAAAGTGGGTTTTTGAAGAACTAAAAATTAAACCCATCTCTCCCAAGATATTTCAAAGGCTATATAAACCCGTTGAATCAAATTACATTCATAAATTTTCAGAGCATAATTCGAAATGAAGAATGGAAGGACGCAATTGTAAGTTTTGAAGCTGACTGTGTGTGTTGACGATACGTGTGGCATACAAACGCCTGTGACGCATAAGTGCGGCGCACTTCAGGCATTAGTGGCGATTAACAATTTTTACACGCGCGACGCATAAGTCTGTGACGCGTTGGGCATGTCTGTGACATAAACCCTAAAAATGGGATAATCACACTCCTTCACCCAGATTCGTATCAAATCACCTCATTCGCCTTCAAGTAAGTTATCCAAGCTTGCTTAATGATTCATGGATATGCTATGGTGTTTTAAAGGTGGAGAAAACAAGTGTTTATTATGGTGAAAGTTAAACCCTATATTCATTTCAAAATTCGCTCCATAGGGTTTGAGAAGTGATGTTGGTCATTTGAAATTGGTGTCTAAACCTGCATTTATCAAAACACTCTTATGCCATTGTTGTGTATGCTTTTATCACTGCTGTCATTATATCATTTCCCTCACTGCTGAGATCACTGTTATTATACCACAGTCCCATTTTTATGCCACTGTTTCACATCCTTCATTTCCTTTGTTCCCATGTGATAAAACCCTAAATCTATCACCTGTTATCCCTTCCCTCCATTGACAAAATTTTGATTGCCACAATATTCAAAGATTATGCCTTAGATTTCATTTACATTTTGTCATTTCACCTATTCCCATTCCCAAAAATCCTCACTATCACTATTTTCCCGTATCACTTGCAAATTGACCATATCCCTAAACCCCTCAAACAGTGGCTGTCCCCACACTTGACAGTACTTTATCACTGTAGTTTTTCCCATAGCACTGTATTACATATGTGACACATTTGGCATACACTGAAACTCTTGTTTTCATCATTACCATATTAGCATATATTTGTCGTAATTTTAGCATCATGTCAGAGACGGATTCAGTTTATGAGCAGGGGTATGACAGTGATTCCACAGCAGAGGCTAATGTGCCACGGAGGTCTCACAAAAGTGGCAAAAGTGGTAGGCATGTCAGGGAGGAGCCTACTTCTTTGGTTCAATTGCAGGCTTGCCCGCTTGCAATGGATTGTTTTCAGCATCAGTCATGTTTCCAATACTGTGAGATGATTTCCCAAACTCAGCATCATCATGAGCTAGCTCGCCTATTTGTTCTACATTTACATGATGGCCGTGTAAACCTTGCCAGAGTAAACTTCATTCTGTCACCAGAGACCATTGCTCAGGCCACCGGGATACCAAACATAGGAGAGGAATGGAACAAACGACAGCAGCTAGAGAAATCCTATTATGAGCCCTATATCAGACCTGGATATATGAGGCAGCTGAGTAGGGTATTTCCATTCCGATTTCTGAGAGATGAGTATGCACCATTGATGAGATTGATCATTCGCTATTTCAGTTGTGAGGGAAGATTCTTGTGCCTCTATGCGTACCATATCTGTTTGTTGATGCATTTCACGAGGGTACGTATGATGAGCATTCCATACTTCATGTACCGTAACATAGAGCAGATGACATTTCTTGTACAGAAGAAGACCCCAGCACAGCATCATAACAATGTATATCATTACGCGCTGATCAAAATCATGGTGGTACATCATCTCACACAACAGGGCATTGCATGGGATGAGTTCATCTCCCGTGACTTCTTTGCAGTGCCACAGTCGCCACCCGAGGTAGTTCATGATGAGGGAGAGCCTTCACACCAGTTTGATATTCTTGAGACTGAGCATATTAGTGCTCTAGTGTATGTGACATATCAGCGAGGCCACAGAGCGTTATTTGTAGCTACACGACGAGTACTATCTCCACTTGGGGTGGAAGGGGTCTCGTTGACTTCATCAGCAGCGCGAGTACTATCTCCACCCGGGGTGGAAGGGGTCTCGCCTTCGACATCAGCATAGGTACAGGTTTAGGACAGAGGCAAGAGGCTTATGCATGATGAGGGCCCTTCAGGAGGCTGAGACACTGATTTTATACTCATCAATGTTGATGCGAGCTCTCCTAGCTCGAAACTGAGGGAGGTCATCCAGGAACAGAAAGCTGAGATTGGTACTTTGACAGAGAATTTGAAGAGAGCACAGTGGGTGATAAAGTACCTAGAGCAGCGGAACAAACAGCTGGAGGATCAACACACACTTGTAGAGCTGTGGTGAATCTGTGAAGATCGACAATTGGCCCGGAAGAGACCTGGTGACATGACACCGATTGAGCGAGAGACCAACCTTAGGCATATTAACATTCATCTGGAGAAGTTGCTGGCAAAGGCAAATAGAGACAAAGACATGCTACGTCATACGAAGAATCATTATTGGGCCCACATGCATGTTTGTAGAGCAAAAATGAAGATCCTGAAGAGAAGGTTGAGCAGAGCACTGAAACGGCAAAAGAGGCCTGATCCACTCCGGATCTTGGCCGAGGCTTCGTTGGCAGAGCATGAGGCATGATGGAGAATCTTCACTCTGAATTTCAGAAAATTCGGAGAAGTTTTTGTCATTTTGAAAATTTCGGTCTCAAAACAGGTTTTTCAGCGCAACGCGTAGCGCGTCACGACACGCGCTTATGATTGGGACACTTGCTGGAGAAAAAAATTGTATTTTTGGATTTTTCATGGTAAGTTATGCATTCTCAAAAATGGCTGAAGCATTTCATCAAGTTCTGGATGATCAAAAGGGCCAAAAACACCATGAAAATCACCTTTCTGCCACCTTTTGCACCAGCAGGAAGTACTTCTGGGAGAATGAAGTTTTGGAGGGGCAAATGAGCTCCAAATTGAAAAATTCCGCTTGGATTGGATAGCAGACATCCAGGGATTTCCAAAAATCTATCATGAGCCTGATTTTGACTCCGGGAAGTGCTCCAAAAGCAGGTCCAAAGGTGTGCGGTGCATGGAGCTTTGGCGCGCGGCGCATAGAGGAAATTAGCCTATTTTTCACCTTCCAGCTCAGGAATTCGGCCAGTTTGGTCCAGTTTCACTTCTTGATGTAATTTTTGACCTATATTGATGTAATTTGATAAAAATGATGTGATTTTTGCATGTATTTACCTATTATAGATGATTCATTCACAAAAAAGTGAAAATCAAGTGAATGGATCAGTTCCCTAGCTTTTAGAGGCAAGTTGTTTGGCTGCCTAGATTTTAGCTCCTTGTTTAGAATTGGTTCAAACTGCTCCTAGAAGCATGAGATTGACCCCTAGAGGCATGGGAAGGGGTTAGAATTGTCTATTTATTGTATTTTCTGAGACACTTTCAGGGTTGGACTCTTGGGAAAACTTTGGCACACTATTGTACATATTTTTTGCATTTTGGCTAAGGAAAGATCAGAGGTTTTGCAGCACCTGTTGGGATTCTTGTGGCTTTCAGTTTTGATGGTGTGTTCTCTCAGTTATTTGCAAGTTCTTTAATGTTGAATGTATGCCATTCCCTTCTTTTTCTTCTGAAACTAAATGAATGAGTAAATGAGGTTGAATCCATTGATTTTAGTGCTCTGCCTTTAAATTTGTTTAGTTTTACATGTTTTCGCCAGTTTGGAGAGGATTCATATTCTTCCTTGCCCTCTTCAGCTCCTTTTCATTCTCATCCATCTATACACCTAATAAAAAAGCATCAAGACTACTGCCTACCTTGCCCCAACTCGAATTCTACAAAGATCTGGCCTCATCCCCGAGCCCAAAATTGTTTTTCCCATTTCTCCAACAAAAACTCAAAAAATTTAAATAAAACGTTCCTATCTGTTTACTAGCCTAAAATCAATATCCATTATAAGTCATCTCAGCCCCTTTGAAGACCTTTTTCCGAGATAGACCCAGAGAGAGCCCTCTCCTGTCCTCGTAGGGCTAGCTACGAGGCTAAGCTTGGTTTGATGTGGCCTCGAGTTTTGCATTCTTCAGCCTGAGGTAGATTTGAGCACTAACATGGTGGCGACCATACTGGGGAACTAAAATCTCAATGGTTTGCTTTTTGATGTGTTCATTTCATGAGTTATAGACGAAGTCTGAAGTCACGCCAGGTAGCTTTCGAAATGCTTTTGCTATGCTTAAGCGAAAGTAGATAAACATTGCTTCAGTCGATCTCCGGTTAGCTTGTGAATGCATCACTTGATTTGCAAATTACCCCAGTACACTTGTTCGTTCTATACTTTTGGATGATTGAGTCTAGAAGTCTATAGGCTGAAAGTAATTGGTTGTGTCCCTTATATTTTTGGAATAGATCTATACACTGGCTTTTTGAAGGCATACTAGATCAAATCCTAATCCAAATCTGCCTCCAGTATATGAGAACCCCAACCTAATCCCAGGAATTTTCCGTCGAGAAGCTCCCATCATTCCTTTGGTCAAATCTCACTCATACCCCACTGTTTTTGAATACATTGAAGATATTGAGTTTGACGATCAGTTTGAATTATCATTGTTTGAAACCAAATCCGAAAGTGCTACCGGTTCTACCGTCATCAATCCTGAGTTCATCAAGTATCTAGAAGTCGAGCAAGCAAATAGATCTATCGATGATTATATTCTAAATCTTCAAAAATCCATTGTGGCAACTAACATCCCTGAATTTATAGAATCTGCTTCACAAACTCTTACACCATCTGAAATTGCATCCGGTTCACGGATTCCCACTGAACCTCCCTTTATCCCTACCATTCCCGTACAGCCTCAGATCTCTGATCAGCAATCAGCAATATTTACTCCTCCATCTCCACCACATACACCTCGTCCATCTGCTGCTCCCATTCCACCTGTTTCTCCAAGACAGCAGATTATAAATCCGCCAAGAGCCATGGCTGCTAGATTCGCACCTCTTGTTTTACCTGCAAATTTGGATCCTATGCCCACTGATTATCAGAGTAAGATTCCAATATTTGATGGCACTCCGCAGAGTGTGTCCGCTCAGCAGCATATTGTTAGAATGAAATATTTCTTGGACCTGCATGAAATAGATGAAGAGAATGTGTCCATGAGGTTGTTCGCCCAGACTTTTGGAGGTGAGGTTCGTAAATGGTTCAGAGCTTTACAGCCCGCAAGTATCAATACATTACAAGAGCTTCAGACACAATTCCTAGATCGGTGGGAGATGAAGAAAGATCCACTGCAAATTACTTCTGAGTATACTAGCATCAAACATAATCCTGGTGAGTCCGTTCAGGATTATATTATCAGATTCAATACAGTTTATAATGCAATTCCAGATGACTTAAGACCGTCTAGAAAATCAGCACTCCTTAAATTCCCGGATGGTTTCGATCCGGAGATGGCTTATTCACTACGAGATAGAGATCCACCTACCTTGGAAGATATGCAGAAGATTTCTGTTAGTGTTGAGGCGAATCTGAATGATAAGAGAGCCCGGTTGAAAGCAGAAAAGAGGGTGACCATAAAAGAAGAAGCTTCCACATCTGCATCAGAACAACACTTGCTTCGTGAGATGGAAAAAATGTTCAAAAGAATGGCGCTTGATAAGCCAGAAACGCAGATTCGTAATCCCAACTACCATGGCCAGCAGCAGCCACAGTTCAAAATTAAGCAGCGTGAACAGAGAACACAAGAGCCGGCAGCCCAGCAGCAAGTTAAAACACCTCTTTTGCAGAATTTTCTGAGTCAAGATTCAGACGATGACGATGATGTAGTAGGGGAGCAAAACCACTTCTTTACTCCCGATGATCTGCCCATTTACATCACTGAGGATGAAGAATATGGAGAAAGTTCAGCCGCACAGAAAGATGAGGATTTCATTTTAGCAAACGATGCAGCTCTAGAGGAAGAATCAGATGAATACCAAAGAGGGTATATGAATGCTTTGTCCGCTCAGCAGAAGCAATACTCATTGAGAAACAGAGATGTGCCCATAAACCCAATTCAGAAGAGAAAAGAGGCTTCAGCACTGAAGATGGATTCACCTATACCACAGAAGAAAGGAAAAGAGACAATTGATCCCGCAGCTAGTAAATCATCACCAGCAGAAAAGGAAAATCAGCCAAGCATAATGAAGGATAAGGCTGAAAGGAAAGAAGTTCCAGTTAAAGAGGTTGAAAGGGTTTCAGCTTTTAGTTTGGAGAATGAAATTTCCAAATTGAAGGTATCCATTCCTTTGACAGAAATTATGAAGAACAGTAGTTATCGAGGTCAAGTCTCTAAAATTCTGAATTTTGATCTGATGTTTGACACGGTAAATATTGAAGATGATCAGCCTGAATTGATATTTGGGCCTACTTTAGATGGTGAGTCCCTTGACAGTGATGTTCCTCCCTTTTATATCAGTTTAAGGTTGCATGAATATGTATTTCATAATGCCATGTTCGATTCTGGTGCTTCGCACAATCTTATGCCAAAAGAAATCATGGAAAAGTTGGGTTTAGACATTACAAGGAAGTACCATGATTTGTATTCATTTGATTCCAGCCGCGTGAGATGTATCGGACTCATCAAAGATTTGGTTGTAAGTCTAGATCAGATTCCTGCGAAGAATGCCTTGATGGACATGGTTGTGGAAGACATTCCTCCTCGATTTGGGATGCTCCTTTCTAGATCTTGGGGAGAAAAGTTGAAAGGTACACTTTAGTTAGATTTCTCCTATGCAACAATTCCAGTCTTTGGCCAAATGAGAAAGTTATATCGAGAGCAGAAGATGAAATACATGATAAAAAGCAAGGAGAAACCAATCAATCATCTTGTAAATTATGTACATACCGACTTAGAGTCTTTTGTTTTGTTTGCTGATAGTTTTAATGATATATATAGTCAGTTAGTTCAGGTAGAAGATATACCAGAGATCACTGAGAATTTTAGATAAGTTCTGCAGAAAGAAAGAAGAGAAAAGCAAGCTACTGTTGAGAAATCAGCTAAAGACGATGGGCAACAAACAGGAAAAACAGAGCTGGCGCAATTTCAACACTTAGAGGATGATGAAGATGGTCTTTGGACCATGGATTTCGATGGTGCAGTGGGTAGTGATGGTGTTGGAATTGGTGTTTGGATACGCAGTCCATTTTCCGCTCTGGATAAGGTTCCAAGCAATGTGAGAATATGTTCCTACAAACTAGCATTTGACTGTTCTAACAATGAGGCAGAGTATGAGGCTCTCATTGCTGGCCTAAAGATTCTAAGAAAGCTAAAAGAGAAAAGAATTGCAGTCTATGGTGATTCCGAGTTGGTGATAAAACAGGTAAAGGGTGAGTTTCAAGCCAAGCATCCTCGCATGAGGGCTTACCGTAATGCAGTTTTAGACATTTTGAAGTTATTTTCAGATTATACCTTGACGTGTGTGCCTCGCATACAAAATGGTGTTGCTGATGGACTTGCTAAGGCAGCAAGCAATTTAAAAATCCCAATGAATTACAGAAATAAGTTCGAGATCCATGTGAAGCACCGCCCTACCGTTCCGGACAATCAGAGATGTTGGCAAGTTTTTCAGGACGACGAGGAGATTAGTGATTTTCTGCAAAATAAGGGTAAGTTTAAAGATACCTCCATAGATACAGAACATGATGATGGTAATGATGATATACAAATAAATCAAATGGAAGTGTTGCAACTTAAAGATAACATCATTCCTAAAGGATTGATTCCTTTAGAGGAACTCTTTGATCAAGATGATGTAGCCCGCAAACCGACATTGAGGCCGACTGAAAAAGGTGTTGAAGAAGTAAATATTGGGACAGCTGAAAATCCCAAGATGGTAAAGTTATCCAAGTCATTGTCACCGGAGGTAAGAGCGGAGTATATGAGATTGTTGTCTTCATTTGCTAATGCTTTTGCGTGGGATTACTCAGATTTAAAAATGTATGACACTAATATCATTCAGCATACTATCCCTATTAAACCAAATCAGAAGCCTTTCCGTCAGAAGTTGAGGAGAATCAATCCGAAGCTGCTACCATCGATTGAAAAAGAGGTAAACAGGTTGTATAAGTCAGGAATCATTGTACCTATCAGATTTTCTGATTGGATATCAAATTTGGTGCCCGTGAGGAAAAAGACAGGTGAGATCCGTTTGTGTATTGATTTCAGAAATTTGAATAAGGTATCATTAAAAGACAATTATCCGCTGCCAAAAATGGACCATATATTGCAGTGAGTAGTTGGAGCATCAAGGATGTCACTACTCGATGGCTATTCAGAATATAATCAAATTTTAGTGCATGAGGATGATCGTGACAAAACTGCGTTCACCACTCCATGGGGAACGTTTCATTATGCCAAGATGCCGTTTGGTTTGAAAAATGCAGGTGCCACCTTTCAGCGTGCAATGGACATGGCTTTCGCCAATGAGAAAGATGTATTTTTGGTTGTTTACCTTGATGATTTGATTGTGTTTTCAAATTTTGATGAAGAACATTTGTATCACTTGAAAGTTGTTTTCCAGAAGTGTAGAAAATATGGCATTTTGTTGAATCCGAAAAAGAGCTTGTTTGCCATGGATGAAGGCAAACTCCTTGGCCACATCATATCGAAAGACGATATTCGTGTTGACCCTGCACGTGTTGAAGCAATCCAGCAAATTGAACAGCCCTGGAACAAGAAAGAAATACAGTCATTTAATGGTAAAATGAATTTTCTGCATCGTTTCATTCCAAATCTTACTGAGCATCTTAGAGAGATCACGAACATGTTGAAAAAGGACAGTCAGGTAAAGTGGATAGAAGAGGCGGTGAAATCTTTCAATTTGGTAAAGTTAGCTCTTTCCTTGGTTCCCATTTTAATCAGCCCGGATTACACACAGGACTTCATTTTGTTTTCGTTTGCTTCTGAGCACACTTTGGCAGCTGTTTTAATGCAGAAAAGGGATGGAGTTGAGAAGCCCATTGCTTTTTTCAGTCGGATTATAAGGGACGGAGCGTTGAAATACAACATTATTGAGAAACAAGAACTTGCTCTTGTAAAGGCCTTGAAAGATTTCCGTGTGTATATACTACATTCCCACATTATAGCCTACGTTCCTAATGCAGCTGTCAAAGATGTTTTGGTACAGGCAGATCCAGAGGGAAGACGGGGTAAGTGGATCACTGCGTTGTTAGAATATGAAGTGGAGATTAAACCGACCAAGCTGATCAAAGGACAAGGACTAGCCAAGCTCATGGCTGAAACAAATCTGCATGCTCGAGATATAAATTTGATCGCTGCCATGTCTGATGAAGATGAGGAGAGTACATCATTTCAGGTATCTGATATTTTTGTTTCTTCCCCTTGGTATGCTGACATTTTATACGTACTTCAGAATTTGTCTCCACCACCCGGGATGCCTAGAAATAAGAGTAGAACCTCGAAGTTGAGGGCTGCAAAGTTTTGCATATTGAATTCTGCATTATATTGGAAAGATCCTGGTGGAATGTTATTGAATTGTTTGGTAGAGGAAGAAGCCAAAAGAGTTTTGGAGGACTTTCATAGAGGAGACTGCGGGGGCCATCTATTTTGGAAAACCACAGCGAATAATATTCTGAGAGCGGGATACTATTGGCCTACTTTATTTTCTGATGTATATAAGGCTGTTAAGAGTTGTCACGAATGTCAAATTTTCGAAGGGAAGCAGAAATTACAGCCTTTGCCTCTTAAACCAATTGAGGTCAGTGCACCATTTCAGCAGTGGGGGTTGGATTTCATTGGGGAAATCCATCCGGCATCTTCAGGTCAGCATAGATGGATATTGACAACAACGGATTACTTCACGAAGTGGATCGAGGCGATTCCCACTCGACAAGCCACAGATGCGGTAATTATTTCTTTTCTTGAAAATAACATTCTGTCACGTTTTGGTTGTCCTAGTAGCATAATCACAGATAATGCAGCGGCCTTCAAGTCTAAAAGGATGGTTGAATTTTGCAATAAGTATAACATCAGCTTGGGACATTCGACTGCCTACCATCCGCAAGGAAATGGCTTGGCGGAATCTTCAAATAAGTCTTTGGTAAATATCATTAAGGAATTGCTGGAAATCAATAAGAAAGGATGGCACAAGAAATTAGTGAATTCACTTTGGGCTGATAGGGTAAGTCAGAAAAAATCTATCGCTATGTCTCCCTTTGAGTTGGTGTATGGAGTAGACACAGTTTTTCCCACTTCTCTTGCTGTCTCGGTAGTCAAATTGCTTCAAGAAGCTGGTAGTGAGGAAGATCCCATGCAGCGAAGGATAAATCAGATGATTCATTTACATTAGACACAGGAGGAGGTCTTTTAAAATACATTCAAGCTGCAGGAGCGCATTAAGAAGATTTATGACAGGAAGACGAAAGTGGATAAGTTTCAGCTGGATGAGGTGGTTTTGAAGTGGGATGCCCGAAATGAAGATAAGGGAAAGCACGGCAAATTTGAAAACCTTTGGAAGGGTCCTTTTAAGATTGCAGCGTATCGTGGTCAGAATGCCTTTCTTCTCAAGGAAATGAACGGGGATGATTGTCCTGGAGGGCCGATCAATGGTCAGCTTCTCAAGCGATACCATTTATGAGTATTTTCTACTGATTTCATCATCATTGTATATATCGTTCTACTTTTGTTTCATCGCAAGTGTGTACCAATATCTTTTCTTCAGTCTGGGGCCCGGAGCGAAGGCTATAATTCTGGAGAAGGAGGTTAGTTGGTTTGAAGTTTGTTAAAGTTAGTTTTATCAGTCTTTTCAGTTTTAAAATCGATTCAGTTTCAGTCAAGTTTCAGTTAGTTTTCAGTCAATAAATGTGTCAAAGGTTGTGTGTTATCCATTCAAATAATCATTCCATCGCCCAATGGATGGAGGCACTGTCTAGCTCTTCCAGAGATCTGACGTTCTTGGCACCTCCTTGGAGCCACCATCCCCAATTGGAGCCAGTGTTAGAGTCGGTCCTTACAACCCTCCGTCAGAGATCATTTCGCTTTTTGCATATCATTTTTAGGTGTCTCGCTCACTTCACTTCGTTGCATTTCACTAGGGGCATGCCATTGAATGATGAGAGGGTTTGGTCGTCTTGTATTCCCTCATGCTTGTACCTGCTGGGCTCATTAAAACTCCTCAAAAATCATCGAAGTTCAGGTCACGTCATTCATGGTCTTAAATGATTATTTTCGTCAACAAGAGTTTTTTAGTCCTAGAGTCTAGGGTTTCAGTTTTTTGATATATTTAATAAATTCCCACAGGCCATGAGGATGGTTTCGAAAAGGTTCTTGATTCAAATTTTCATCATCAAAAAAAAAAAAAAAACATTTGAAGACATTTCTAGTTCAAAACTCTGTTTTGAACTAGAAACTGTCAAATTTATTTTTTGTAACAATTATGTATTTTTCCACCATAAAATTTTTCAATGCAGCCTCTGGTCTTTGCCGAAGTCAAAATGCCAAAATCCCTGCAAAAATCAAATCATTCCATCAGTCCTAAAACTCAGAAAAACAGTGAAAAGCCAAAAGACAGAATTGCATTAAATGATAAAGTGCCAAAATTGCAAAACAATACAAAGTGGGTTGTGGAGGAAATAAAAATCAAATCTAATTCTTGTGAGATATTTCTCAAGCTATATAAGCCATTGGAGACAAGTTATTTTCACAAGTTTTCAAAGCCAAGGTCGAATTGGAGTGTTGAAGGGCGAAAGTCTTGTTTTGAAGCCGTGAGAGTGAACTGACAGTACGCGCGGCGCATAGGGAGCGCGCGGCGCACTGGGCATTAGTTGCTAGTGTATTTTTACACACGCGCGACGCATACAGAGCGCGCGGCGCGTTGGGCATGCGCGCGGCGCATAGAGCCCTAAGGCCAGAAAATTTCACTCCCTCACCCAAATTCGTTCCAAAACGCCTCATTCATCTGCAAGTAAGTTATTCACGCCTGCTCATTGATTCGTGGATATGTTATGGTGTTTCAAATGAGGAAAAAACAAGTGTTTGATATGGTGAACATTAAACCCTATATTCATTGCCAAATTCGCTCCATAGGGTTTTGAAACAAATGTTGGTGATATTGTGGGGGTTTCAAATCTTATGTTGTTAACATATATGCTCATGCCATCTACTGTCATTGGTGTCACTGCTTATTATACACCATAGCCTCAGGGTCTCTTTCCTATTCCATCATTGCTGTCACTGTGATTACCATATCATTGTCTCACTGCTTATCATTTCTGTTGTAGCATAGTCCCATATTCACTATCCCACGTCCTCCATTGACAAAGCCTAATTGTCATTGCAAGGGCTATTTCTTTGTCCTACACTACACTACACTCATTCCTATTCTCTTGTCAAATCCCCATGTAGTCAAGTAGTGGCTGTTTTCCCATTCAAACTCACTTGACAGTACTTTTATCATTGTGGTTTTCCTATATCACCTTGATGTATATGTGACACATTTGGGATTAGAACATACACTGAACTCTTGTTTTTCACCATACCTATATCAGCATATATTTTTCAAACATCTTGATTTCAGCGCCATGTCAGAGACGGATTCAGTTTATGAGCAGGGGTATGACAGTGATTCCACAACAGAGGTTAATGTGCCACGGAGGTCTCACAAAAGTGGCAAAAGTGGTAGGCATGTCAGGGAGGAGCCTACTTATTTGGCTCAATTGCAGGCTTGCCCGCTTGCAATGGATTGTTTTCAGCATCAGTCATGTTTCCAATACTGTGAGATGATTTCCCAAACTCAGTATCATCATGAGCTAGCTCGCCTATTTTTTCTACATTTACATGATGGCCGTGTAAACCTTGCCGGAGTAAGCTTCATTCTGTCACTAGAGACCATTGCTCAGGCCACCGGGATACCAAACGTAGGAGAGGAATGGAACAAACGACAATAGCTAGAGAAATCCTATTATGAGCCCTATATCAGACCTGGATATATGAGGCAGCTGAGCAGGGTATTTCCATTCCGATTTCTGAGAGATGAGTATGCAGAATTGATGAGATTGATCATTCGATATTTCAGTTGTGAGGGCAGATTCTCGCACCTCTATGCGTACCATATCCGTTTGTTGATGCATTTCACGAGGGTACGTATGATGAGCATTCCATACTTCATGTACTGTAACATAGAGCGGATGACATTTATTGTACAGAAGAAGATCCCAACACAACAGTATAACAATATATATCATTACGCGCTGATCAAAATCATGGTGGTACATCAGCTCAGACAACACGATATTGCATGGGATGAGTTCATCTCCCGTGACTTCTTTGCAGCGCCACAGCCGCCACCCGAGGTAGTTCATGATGAGGGAGAGCCTTCACACCAGGTTGATATTCCTGAGACTGAGCATATCAGTGCTCCAGTGTATGTGACATATCAGCGAGGCCACAGAGCCTTATTTTCAGCTACACGACGAGTACTATCTCCACCTGGGGTGGAAGGGGTCTCGTTGACTTCATCAGCAGCGCAAGTACTATCTCCACCTAGGGTGGAAGGGGTCTTGCCTTCGACATCAGCACAGGTACAGGTTCAGGACAGAGGCAAGAGGCTTATGCACGATGAGGGCCCTTCAGGAGGCCGAGACACTGATTTTATACTCATCGATGTTGATGCGAGCTCTCCTAGCTCGAAACTGAGGGAGGTCATCCAGGAACAGAAAGCTGAGATTGGTACTTTGACAGAGAATTTGAAGAGAGCACAGTGGGTGATAAAGTACCTGGAGCAGCGGAACAAACAGCTGGAGGATTAGCACACACTTGTAGAGCTGCGGCGAATCCGTGAAGATCGACAATTGGCCCGGAAGAGACCTGGTGACATGACACCGATTGAGCGACAGACAAACCTTTTGCATATTAACATTCATCTGGAGAAGTTGCTGGCAAAGGCCAATAGAGACAAAGACATGCTCCGTCATATGAAGAATCATTATTGGGCCCGCATGCATGTTTGTAGAGCAAAAATGAAGATCCTGAAGAGAAGGTTGAGCAGAGCAGTGAAACGGCGAAAGAGGCCTGATCCACTCCGGATCTTGGCCGAGGCTTCATTGGCAGAACATGAGGCATGATGGAGAATATTCGCTCCAAATTTCAGCAAATTCGGAGAAGTTTTTGTCATTTTGAAAATTTCGGTCTCAAAACAGGTTTTTCAGTGCAACGCGTAGCGCGTCACGACGCGTGCTTATGATTGGGACACTTGCTGGAGAAAAAAATTGTATTTTTGGATTTTTCATGGTAATTTATGCATTCTCAGAAATGGCTGAAGCATTTCATCAAGTTCTGGATGATCAAAAGGGCCAAAAACACCATGAAAATCACCTTTCTGCCACCTTTTGCACCAGCAGGAAGTACTTCT
Organism: Pinus albicaulis; assembly: GCA_034641835.2. Classification (NCBI taxonomy): domain Eukaryota; kingdom Viridiplantae; phylum Streptophyta; class Pinopsida; order Pinales; family Pinaceae; genus Pinus; species Pinus albicaulis. Next base: position 833,372,688 of record CM076576.1, read on the forward strand.
AGGAGAATGAAGTTTTGGAGGGGAAAATGAGCTCCAAATTGAAACATTCTACTTGGGTTGGATAGCAGACAGCCAGGGCTTTCCAACAAGCTATCATGAGCTTGATTTTGACTCCGGTAAGTGCTCCAAAAGTAGGTCCAAAGGCACACGGCGCATAGAGGAAATTAGCCTATTTTTCACCTTCCAGCTCAGGAATTCGGCCAGTTTGGTCCAGTTTCACCTCTTGATGTAATTTTTGACCTAGATTGATGTCATTTGATAAAAATGATGTGATTTTTGCATGTATTTACCTATTCTAGATGATTCATCCACAAAAAAGTGAAAATCAAGTGAATGGATCAGTTCCCTAGCTTTTAGAGGCAAGTTGTTTGGCTGCCTAGATTTTAGCTCCTTGTTTAGAATTGGTTCAAACTGCTCCTAGAAGCATGAGCTCGACCCCTAGAGGCATGGGAAGGGGTTATACTTGTCTATTTATTGTATTTTCTGAGACACTTTCAGGGTTGGACTCTTGGGAAAACTTTGGCACACTATTGTACATATTTTTTGCATTTTGGCTAAGGAAAGATCAGAGGTTTTGCAGCACCTGTTGGGATTCTTGTGGCTTTCAGTTTTGATGGTGTGTTCTCTCAGTTATTTGTAAGTTATTTAATTTTGAATGTATTCCATTCCCTTCTTTTGCTTCTGAAACTAAATGAATGAGTAAATGAGGTTGAATCCATTGATTTCAGTGCTCTGCCTTTAAATTTGTTTAGTTTTACATGTTTTCGCCAGTTTGGAGAGGATTCCTGTTCTTCCTTGCCCTCTTCAGCTCCTTGTCATTCTGATCCATCCATACACCTAATCAAAAAGCATCAAGACTATTGCCTACCTCGCCCCAACTCGAATTCTGCAAAGATCTGGCCTCATCCCCGTGCCCAAAATTGTTTTTCCCATTTCTCCAACAAAAAAACAAAAAATTTAAATCAAACTTTCCTATCTGTTTACTAGCCTAAAATCAATATCCATTATAAGTCATCTCAGCCCCTTTGAAGACCTTTTGCCGAGATAGACCCGGAGAGAGCCCTCTCCTGTCCTCGTAGGGCTAGCTACGAGGCTAAGCTTGGTTTGATGTGGCCTCGAGTTTTGTCTTCTTCAGCCTGAGGTAGATTTGAGCGCTAACAGAATGGTCGAAAATGGAGTCTCCTACTCTTTTCCGCAGTATCTCCTAGGAAAAATCCACTAAAAGTGGAGAAATCCAGTTAACTGGAGTTAAAAATGGGAAAGCTGCAAAAAATGGCATGCCCCTAACCTTTTCCACCGAAACTAATTGCGCATTTAATGTTGCGGTTGGGTGGTGGCCACATGCGCACCCCCAAACTGCGGGCTATCATAATGGTTAGAAGAACTTGCGTTGAGCTCCAGTTGAACCTTTTGAACTGTGGTAAGTGTCATTGGGTTAATGTTTATCCACATGGTTTGGTTGGCATTAAACTGTTTCCATGTTAAAATACTCTGGGGAACCGTCGGCGTGTTGGGACTGTCGGTGGTTCCCAACCCCCAAACACCATTTCAACATACGATAAATAAATTCCGCCGCCTAAGGAGGTTACGATCTAATCTTTAGAGCAGTTGGTAAGCCATGTGTGTGCCTGGAGGGAGGTCAGGGGGTCGAGTCCTGCAGACCCTCACAAAATTTTAACATGCCATTTCAGGGACATGTGGCAGCCTCAGGGCCAACCACGTGGCACCCTACATTTGGCTCTTCAACCCATACCTCAAATCCTACATTGATACTTGTCAACCATCGATTGGTCCTGAGAAAGGAATATTTTGAGGAATATTCTATTTTTCTGATTATACATCCACTTTGCTGACTATGCATCCCAGTCAAACCTGGTCAAACTGTTGCAATTTTACCTATTTCACATTTCAATCAGAGAGCAATATCTTCCTCATACGACATCGATTTTTTGAACCGTTCATGATGCCGGAATCAGGAAGACAAGATCTATGCAAAAATCTTGGTTTAAACCCAATCCTGTAACTTTGAATTTTGAGCAAAATTTATGAACTCCTGATCATTCCTATCCATTGGGAAGCTTTTGGACCCCAAAAGACTTGAATACCTATTCAGTAGATGAGGGTACAAATATCTCACCTTTCCAATATCCATCCATTTTTCCTTGCCTGGTTTAGTGCCTTTGAGCCCAACTCGAAGGTAGTCAAGACTTCCCCTCTTTGATACTCTTGTCCTCTTGTCAAGAATTGTATCTTCTTTGAGCACATCCAGAAATTTTGGCGAGAAATATTCAATATAAGGTAGCTTAACATCACTTCCTTGATCATTTATCAAAGGAGGCGCATACAAGTGTAAGTTTTCAACATTAACAACTGAATACATTTGCATGTAAGAAGGCAAGTCAAGTTGGAATGCATTATTAACAACCTTCTTTATGATCTTCAAAGGACCGTAGCGAATGGGTTTGATATTTTTACCTTCCCCTTGCATCCTTTCTTTTCTAATGTGCAACCATACCTCATCTCCCTCTTGAAACTTGTGATTAACCCGGTTTTTCTCATGCCTCTCTTTGTATTTTCTTTGAATTTTCTCAATCTGTTATTAACTTGTTGATGTATCATTTGAATTTTCTCAATGAAATTTAGAGTCTTATTAATATCATTATGGACATCAACTGCAACATCCTTCCCAAAGATGAATTCTAATGGAGATTTTTTCGAATACCCAAAGCATACTTCAAAAGGTGAGGTTTGTGTTGAAGAGTGCTTTGCCCGATTGTAAGCGTGTTGAATATAATGCAGTTGTTAATCCCACAACTTAGGATGTTTGCTACAATATCCTCTCAATAGATGCACAATTGTTATGTTCACCACTTCGGTTTGTCCATCTGTTTGTGGATGAAAAGCGGTACTCTTTTTCAAATTTGTGTCCATTATTCTCGATAGATTTGACCAAAAATTCCCAATGAAACTGGAATCCATGTCACTAACAATAGAAGTTGGAAATCCAAAATGAACCCAAACATTTTAAAAATAAATTTCAATAGTTTTTTCAGTAGTAATGGTTTTCTTACATGGCATAAGTATACACATTTGACTGAATCTATCCACAACTAAAAAAAGATAATCATGTTGCTTTCTTAACATAAGTAGACCTCCAACAAAGTCCATGGAGACGCTCTCCCATGGCCTTGATGGTACCGGTAGTGGTGTGTGCAATCCAAGCTTCCTATTACTTGGCTTACTTGTTGCACTCATAGAAAAACCTCTTATAAAACGTGACACACTATCTACATGCGAGGCCAATAACAATACCTCTATAGATGCGCCATTGTTTTAATTACCCCAAAGTGTCCAGCAATAAGAGAAGAATGAGATTCTCTCATGACACTTAGCCTCTCTCCTTGTGAATATACAGCACATCCAAATGAAATAGGAAATTTTTATGCATGTGATAATATTTTTCTTCAATTTGATTCCCTTCACTCAAACTAGCATACACATCTTAAAAATCTATGTCATGTGCATATTGTTCTATGTAACTCTCATGTACAACAAAATCATTTTTGAGTAAATTAGAAGCACTAATGATTGGTCTCGAAAGCATATATGCAACTTTATTGAATATACTTTTTTTGTACCTTATAACTAAGTGAAACTATTGAAGAAGTCCCATCCACCTGAAATGTCTTGATTTGTGCAATTTTGTTTGTAACTGCAAGTAATGTAATGGTGGGTGATCGGTGTGTACAATATCTTCTTTACCCATCAAGTAGTGTTTCCACTTCTTGACACTTTGTACCAATGCATATAGTTCTTTATCATATGTAGGATAATTACTCATAACACCATTAAAAGTTTCTGAATGAAAGGCGATAAGCTTACCATGTTGCAAAAGTACTGTGCCCATGGCAGAGTCACTACCATCGGTTTGTTATGAAACCAGCTCCAAAAATAGAAGAAAAGAGATATCAATGCCTTAGAAATAAGCCACTTCGAGGGGGAAACCTCCAATACATTACATGAATGAAAAATTCTTGGATGATACAAATGACAAAACCTCCTCTCTATATATAGGAGTCCATGGGGCCACAATGTAATCCTAGCCGACCTAACAATAGTAATGTAAGGGCACAATAATAACAATATGGGGGTTACAAGGGTACAAAAATAACAATAAGGGGGGGCTATACTAACATAATAATGGACTACATTAGTAATATAGGGACCTAACATGCCCCTCTCCTTCAAAAAAGTGTTGTCCTCAACGCTTGATTATTTATTGATGCTTCTGTATAAAATTCTCATCCTCCCATGTGGAATATTCTACAAGAAAGTTCTTCCACTTGCTGAGATACTCTGAAATTGATCGTAATTTTCGAGTTCTTGTTTTTGTGACTGCTTCATAACTTCTTTCGATGTGATGTTGATCTTCTTGTTGTTTAATTAGATTCTGCACCAAAGTTAGGTTATCCTTTGAGAGTTGGAGAACTTGTTGTTGATGCTCGATGTGATCTTCCACTAATTTATCATCTATATTAGCTATTATTTGATACTTAAAACCATCCAAATTAGCCTTCATTTCTTCTTTTAAACCATCTATGTCATCTTCAGTTGCTCTTCAGAAGATCAAAATTTGTTGCACTTGGTACCGTAATTTTGATATCTCATACTGTAATTATTCCTCTTCATGCATCATAGTATAGCTTTTTGAGGGCTTAATGGGTATGGAATTATTTTTTGGAGGAATTATAGAACCCAATACTGATAAAAATTCTAAATATGCCCTTGGAATCACTTCAAACTGATTTTTCAAAAAATCATTATGCAATTTAAAAAACCAAATAAACACCTTTTTCTTTCTTTTTAGGAGCTTGATATTGAAACTGAATTATATCTATGATTTAGGAAATTCAATATCTGAAATTTGGCCCTGAGGTAGCACTTTGAATGCTCTTTCGAATGCCAGAGGCCTGACCTGATTTGGACTCTCCAAGGAAAAGTTATATCTAATATCCCACAATGACCTAATTATGGATTGGTTCAGTAGAGCAAACTTGTACAACTTGCCAAGTGTCACTTTTTCCTTCTTCGGCTCTGAAATTTATAGATAGGAAACTAAAGTCCGTGTTCTTGCACCTTCTTTTTACAGAATCTCAATCTGACACTCAGAGAGAGAGTTATGATGTTTTTCCCACGGTCACCTCTTTCAGATGAAATTCGAGAGTCTGAAACAATCCTAACTTCCAAAGATCATATCTCCCAAAATATTACGAACCAAGATCTGAAATGTTCACAAGAGGTTCTTTAGGATTTTGGCTTTTCTCTATGAAAATTTTAGCTTCTGAAACCTCATAGAAAAATATTTATAGAAAAAATTCCACGATGACTTGTTTAGGTTAAATTCAGGAGCCTGTAGAAAGCTCTATCTTCCATAGATCATATCTCAAAAAATGTTGCGAACCAAGCTCTGAAATTTTGCGACGATGTTCCTCAGGATTTCGGATTTGCACTCTAAAAATTTCACTCTCTGAACCATCATAGAAAAAAATTTATAGCTAAAATGACACGATGACCTATTTGGAGTAGCGAAACCCTAGAATCCAAAGCTCTAATACCAAATGTTGTGAAACTAGCTCCAAAAATAGAAGAAAAGAGATATAAACGCCTTAGAAATAAGCCGCTTTGAGGGGGAAACCTCCAATACATTACATGAATGAACAATTCTTGGATGATACAAATGACAAAACCTCATCTCTATATATAGGAGTCCATGGGGCCACAATATAATCCTAGCTAACCTAACAATAATAATGTAAGGGCACAATAATAACAATATAGGGGTTATAGGGGTACAAAAATAAAAATAAGGGGGGCTATACTAACATAATAAGGGTCTACACTAGTAATATAGGGACCTAACACGGTTTGTATCTCGAATGGTTGTCCCAAATTTGGTAATGCAAGGACTGGAGCTGAACTGATATTGTATTTTAAAACATCGAAATCTTGCTGCTGTTTGCCTCCCCATTGGAAGCCTTTCTTCACACTTGTCACTGCATGCATAAGAGTTGCGATGGAATAAAAGTTAGCAATAAACTTCCTCCAATATTGAGCTACACCTAGGAAAATTCTTACCTCGGTAACTATTTTGGGTGTGGGCCAATTCACAATGGCCTCCACTTTAGAAGGATCAATCCTCAATTCTCCTCCTCCTACAATATGTCCCAAATAGACCAAATAAGTCTTTCCAAACTCACATTTTGACATCTTAAGAAACAATTTCTCTTTCTTCAAAATATCAAGCACTCTATTCACACGAAAGACATGATCTTCTCTTGTTTTGCTGAAAATCAAAATGTAATCGAAGTACACAATAACAAAGTCATCAAAGAATGGTCAGAAAACATTATCCATAACTCACATAAAATTTTCAGGTGCATTATATAAACCAAAAGGCATAACTAGCCACTCAAAGAGTCCTTGCTTGGTTTTGAATGCAGTTTTCCATATATCACTTTCTGCAATTCTTACTTGATGATATCCACTTCGTAAATCTAACTTAGTGAAAAACTTTGCTTCTTTCAACTGATCAAGAAAATCATCTATTCTTGGGAGTGGGTAATGATTTTTTACCGTAATCTTGTTTAAAGCTCGAAAATCTACACACATGCGCCAAGTCCCATCTTTATTTGGTATCAAGACTATGGGTGAACCGCATGGCGAGGTGCTTGGCCTTATGATTCATTTATCCAACATCTCTTTGATTTGCCTCCTTATTTTAGCATTCTCCATTATCGACATGCGATACATATCAATTTTTGGAAGAGGACAATCCTGCTGCAACTGAATCTCATGTTGAATTTCCCATTTTGGAGGCAAACCTGTTGGCTCCTGAAACATCTCATGATGTCCATTAACCACATCATATAATTCTGAATTCAACTTAGGATCACATCCTTCAAAATATTCATTATTAATATTAGCTCCTTTCCATCTTTGAATAAATGATACTTGTTCTCATGGTGATAGAAGATCGCTTTCCAGTCATACTAGTAAGGAATCCCTAATACAATACCAGTTATGTCAAGTGAAACCACATCTAATTCCACTATGTCAACAAAGCTTGCAGTGATTTCAAACCTCAATATACATTTCTTTGAAACCTGTAGATTTACGTCATTACAAATCCAACCCAATGGATATGGTTTTGGATGTGGTATGGTCTCAAGGTTAAGTTTCTTGACCCAATCTTCAGATATTAAGTTTTCTTGTCACCCACTGTCAAACAATGTGTCAATCTTGGTATGTTTGGATATGACCCTCACATGAAACAATTTTATTATTTCTTCTTCATTTGGAGTGTTTATGTGAAAATTTGATGTACTGGGACTGGGTTTAGTTTAAATTTCTTTTCCCTTCATATTCTTCAATCCCATGGCTGTAATTTTAGTTTCATCACCTGAATTAGATTCCTAAATCATGTTGAGCTGTAGCAGCAATTTTCTGTTTCCCTTTGTTATTGGGTTTCTTTGGCCTCAATTCAGGATGTAATTTCCAATAATGAGTTTCATCATGGCCTTCTTTTGAACAATGTTTACAAGTCGCTTTTTCTCCCTCTTTCTTAATAGATGCATTTTTTTTTTAAACCTTTTGAGGTCTTTTCCTTGGCTTTACCCTTAAAAGGTTTCTTTCTACCCTCTTCAGAAATGTTCTTCCCTATAGCTTCTAGATGTGTGGCCTGAACACAAACTTCATCTAGAATAGTGGGGTTAAACACGAGAATAGTATTTTTTAGGTAGGTATGTAACGCTCCTATGTACTTTAACAAAGTTTCTTGGCTCTGCAAATCCACCCTTAATAAAAGAGCTCTTCTCCTAAATTCTTGGGTGTATTCTTGCACATTTTGTCCCTTTAATTGCCTAAATTTTTGCCAGTTCATGATGGCTTTCTGCATATGAGCTAATGGATAAAACTATTCTTTAATAGCAGCAATAAAATCTGACCATGATAGAATAATCTTACCATGTTTCTTGATTTCCTCCTTTGTCTTGGCTTCCCACCAAACAAGTGCTGCATCTTCCATTCTCAAAGAAGCTAATTGAATTTTTGTATCATCATATTGAAGGTTATGTATTCTCAAATAGATCTCCAATTGTCTAATCTAATTATCTATGTTGTCTACATTTACTTCACCATTAAACATTGGCAATCGAACTTAACATCAAGTTTTAAAAAAGGATTTTTACCAGTGTTCTTGGACTTGTGTGGCTGATGTACTGAAGAAGAAGTAGATGATGATGATGATAATGATGAGGGTGAAGATGGTGGCTCTCCATTGCCTCCATTTCCTCCATTTCCCTTCTTTGACATGTCTTCATCATGTTTATCTCCTGAAGATCTTTGTCCTTCCTTTTGATGTTTAGATCCTTCTCCTTCCAGTCTCTCATTCCTTTCTTGATAGAGGATTCTAACCATCTCAGTCATGTCAAGAAATAATTTCCTGAACACTTTTTCTTCCTCCTTATGGTCAACTTCTTCACGGATTTCTCCTTCCTCATGAGGCATGCTTAATGGATTTACTGCTTCTTTAGGAGGTGAACTAGGTGGTAAATATTGTGGCAATCTTGCTCTCCTTTGCTTTGGCTCCTTTTCAGACCCTACTGCTTCCACCAACTTTCCTTCTCCTCTTTTGAGCTTGAGCATTGTACGCATCTAAAACTTGCAAACAGTTAAAAAATTCTTTACACTAAACAACACCAAAGAAAAACTCTAGCTTTGATACCAACCTGATCTGAAATGACTGTATTATTTTTGATGTGCTAAGTGTCTTTCAATTTTAAAAACATGTGCATAATTTCCTTATTAGTTTGCATAAGGATTAAGGATTTTTTCCATGATTTTTAGTGAATTAGAAGCATAAAACAAGCTTAAATAACACTAAATGATAGTGTAAAATAGACAAATAAGTCACCACATGAAATTTACATAGCAGGCATGATGAAGCAGTTCACCCCTCATGGGCTGCATCTACTGGTCCAACTCCTAATGGCTTGTCCATATTTCGTTATGCTCAAAATTTTGTTATTACATGTAGTTACAATGCTCTAATGGCTGTTTTCTCTGCACCAATCGCTTCAGAATGCTCCAATTAGTCAAAAATGACTCTTCATTCGCTCAGAATGGTCGAAAATTGAGTCTCCTACTCTTTTGCCCAGTATCTCCTAGGAAAACTCCACTAAAAGTGGAGAACTCCAGTTAGCTGGAGTTAAAAATGGGTAGGCTACCAAAAATGGCATGCCTCTAACCTTTTCCACCAAAAATTCCTGCGCATTTAATGTTGCAGTTGGGTGGAGGCCACATGCGCACCCCCAAACTGCTTGTTATCATAATGGTTAGTGGAACTTGCGTTGAACTCTAGTTGAACCGTTTGAATTGTGGTAAGTGATGTCGGGTTAATTTTTGTCTGCATGGTTTGGTAAGAATTAAACTATTTCCATGTGACAATATGTAATGTTTCAAAATTTTAGCGTCAAAGCTAAATGGAACATTAGAGCTGGCAGCAGCTCTAGTCGGTGAATAAATGGGTAGAAAATCCCATAAGTCTCCTAAGGAGGAATAAAATACTCCAAATGTGAAAGGGGATACTCTTTCTAGCCTAATAAAACACCTCCATGTGTGAACAGGGTTAAAATCAAGCTACTTTGACCAAGTCAACAACACAGTTTTAATGGAGGGGGAATCCAAGGAGGAATAACGCAATTTTGGAGGGAGATGCATCTTTGGATGTAGATGACCTAATTGAGTGGGGCCAAGGGCAAGAGAAATTATATCTTATATAAGGAAGAGGATGGAAGCATTATTATCCATGTCTTAGTTTATTATTCTTGTCTGCCAAGACTTGTTGCTACTTTGTTGCTTAGCAAAATTTCAATGTTGTTTAGCACTGGGTGTTCCCGGGCGGGAATCCCGCCTCTTTCCTTTGAGGAGCCTCATTGGGAGAGTTTTCATTCATCATTCCACATCAATATTTCAAGCCAAGTTTCATCCATATTCATCAGCACATCTTTTTCGGAGATTTTGCAATGTTGTTGGGCGCAGCAGTGGAAGGGATTGGAATCCCGGTTTCTGAGCTAGTTTCTCATTGGAGGAAGGTTTCCTTCACTTGAGAGATATGTTTGGAGATATCCTGAGCTTATTTAAGATATGTGGTATCATACCACACATTTCCCATACATTCCAAGTGTTTTTTCTGCTAGGGAATGCATTATTCTGGATGCAGTGTTCATTGCATGGTTTGGTGGCTCCATTGCAATGTTCCTTGTGATTGAGAGGTCCATCCTTTCATGGGAGGAAGCCCTTGAGGGATATACAAAATATCAGACATATTTCAGCCTTCTACACTCATGTACTTTAGTTTTTCAATGGTTATTCAGTAAATTACTGAATTTCCCATTTTGTATGCAGAGTGTTTGACAAGAAACCCTTGCCGGTTTCTTTTGTATTTTGTATAAGAAGACTAGATCTATGTTCTTCAGCATTTATAATCAATATATGAGTATATATATTGTTCTACTATGATTTCATGTGTAAACCCTCTCTTATACTACGTATTCCCTTGAGCAGCTGCTCTGGCATTTTGCAGTCTTGGGGTTTTAGCACTTTTTGGAAATCCTAGGTGTGGAAGATCTGTTTAACCCACCTAGTTTTCTTTGTTCTAGCTATAATCTTGGATTTAGATTTTATATTGATTATTTTATGGGATCCAAGGGTCCATTTAAGTATTTTATTGCATACGTTGCTGGAAATGTGTTTTTGATACATGAATCATGAGCTATTCTAGATTTGGAATATTATAGTGGTATCAAAGCATGATCTCTCACTCAGCCTGTGAGATCTAGCTATCAGAAGAAGGAGAGATGGACAGAAGCCATAAATCTTCAGTATGTGAAAGGAAAAATGAGGACAAGCTCACAAAGCTTCTTCCAAAATCTATGCAGAGCTTTCAAGGACAGCTGAAGAAAATGAGTTTGGAGATGGGATCTCCAAAGGAGGTTAAATCTAGAGCTGAATCTAGATTTTCACATGGTGAGTGTGAGCATGCAACTACACACCATGATGCACAGTGCATTCAAGTGCCTAGATCTATCTTGAGATGGATGGGAGGAGGAAGAATGCCTAAGAGGATGAATCTTAGTGATTTGTTGCTGAAGTATGAATCTCAAACTGAGAGGCTTAGAGATCATACTAATTTCCAAGAGTTTTGCAAGATCCATATGGATAAGAACAAGCAGAAAGATGCAGGTATATTTCCTCTATCTACTTTTTCCGAATCACCTACATGTTCAGCTGGAGCTTGTATGAAGGAGCTAGATTCCTATTTGCAGCTGCACCACATTTTCGAAGGTGAAGCCATCAGAGTTGCATCGCTGAATTTCAGAGGTAAGGCTGATGCGTGGTGGATTTTTGAATCTTTTTCTTTAAATAATTCCAACTCTTTCTCTTATGCAATATTCATAGAAACATTGATGGGAAGGTTTGGTGAAAAACTCCCTAAGACAAATGAGCAAGAAAAGCCTGAGAAAATAAAACCCTGCTATGTCATAGAGGGAACCCCACTTCAGGAAACCATGGGAAAAACTGACATCTTGCATTACACATTACCGGAAGAAAGACCTCCAGTTCATATTCTTGAACAAGAGGGCATGGGGATCTCCTTTTCATAGGAGGATCCAACTATTGAGATGTTTCCCATAAACATTGATGAGGATGAGGTCAAAATCGCTGTCACATCTAGAGCAAATCCAGTTCCTCATGCAGAGGGAAGAGGAGCACATTCTCCAACAGGAGGGATTCTTGTATCCTTACAATAATTTCCCCAGGATCTCATGAATAGAGGTCCAAGCACAATCAGTGAGCAACATGATTGTGCAGCATTGCAGCTGGAAGGAGGAGGTATGGAGGAAGAGCAGCATCATGTGATGAGAGGCACACACCCTTATCTATTTCAGAGATCCAATGCAAGGAAGAGGCAGAATGATTTGCACTGTAAGGGCAGGGGCAAGGTTGCCCAACCACATGAGAAGTCTACTCTTGACATTGATATCTCACTACATGGAGGCATTCCACCTGGGAGGCCACCTGATCTGGAGTTTATGGAATACATCTTGTCTTTGGATTCACCACTCTTAGATTTTAGAGAGGTGAAGAGTCTAGAGGAGGACTTTGGCATGGGGGATGTCAAAGTAGTAGGCAGCATCATGAGGAGAGCTTCACATGCCAAATCACCAATGTTGTCTCTTAGGAGGATTGATCCTTATTGGAGGTCTCAGCTTTTGGTAGAGTAATCCAAGGATCTTGGTGCATGCATGATTCTTGATGACCCAAATGGAGATGAGAGATACATGGTGGATGATGTGGTCATCTATTCCTATGACAAGATATTCTTAACTAGATCTTATAGTCTCAGGGAGAAGCTGCTACATGCAGCACATGAGGACTTCTCTTCTATGAACTTTAATGCATATTTCCATTTGATGGAGGAGTTCACTTGGGAGGGCATTCAGCATGAAATATTTCAGCACATGGAGAGATGCATATCCCGGATGGTGATAGAGACGAGGTCACAACCACCTTCCTACTCATTGGGAGCGAGGAAGAATTTCCAGTTGAACCATTTCAGCTCAAGACCTCAAGTACATGATGGAGGAGGTATAATTTCATATTTTGTATTGTACTTCTTTTCGTTATTTGAGCAGCATGATGTAACAAGAAGAATCATCTCTTCTTGCATATTGTATGATGATGTACTTGCAACTACTTGTAGCATTGACTTTGGCTATCTTTTTTGATGGTTTGTGGGGGAAGCCACATGTATCTGGGTGTTCACCATTGGCACCAACTTGTAACTTCATGTTTTCATCTTATGAGATGACTGTGGCAACAAAAAAGTGGCTGGAAAATCACTTGTTATTTCTTATTTTGATTCAGGCCAAGGATGCACTGCACTGGTTCCATGAGAGGGACCATGATTCACTCTCTGGTTGTCATTTGGAAACTTGTTTCTATTTTAACTTGCTTCCATGTATTGCTGATGTGATTTTGCTCAAGGGAAGCTTTGTATGGAAAGAGAAATCAATTGGATGGCATGGCACCCATATGATAGAGCAGCAGAAGACTTGTTGGTATGGGGCATCATACAAGTTAACCATCATGGTATCACTTCATGGCTTGTATGAGGGAGAGATGAGGCAACAAAAAAAATTGTTGTTGCTATGGTTACACTTGGGAGAGTATGGGAAAAATTCTTCCCATAATTTTCATGATATTTTTGGAAAGAAGGAAGGCACATTCATGGTGCAAGAAGGCTACCCTTCAGCATTGGAGGATTATGAGAGGCTTCCATGTTGGAAGAAGATCTTATCACATAGCAGCATGATGGTGGATGGCTTTGGCATATGGAATGTCAAAGAGAGGAGTCATGGAGCCTTATTTCTAAGGCCTACAGTGCTGTCACATGGGAGTGTGTTCTTATTCATGGAGTGTTCCAAGGAGTATATGTATCCCTTCTTTGTACAAATTTTTATGAGAGGATCCTCATGGGGGAACTTATACATGGACCTCACTTTCAGCTTACTCACCATGCATGGTAAGAAATACATTTATGTGCTTGTTGATTACTCTATTGAGTATTTGTACTTTCTCACCATATGTAAATAGTGCATTGCTCCACATGAGAGAAAGATTATTTTTGGGCATCGTGGTCACTTTAGGACCAATATTTATGATGGTAGTAGCTCATATATACATGAATTTGGGCAAGTGTATTGTTCTTTTATCTATGTACAGTTGGTAGACATTGATGCTTACTTCCCAATGTTGGGAGAACAAACATCTACAACTTGTAACTTGTTGCAGGACCACTTTCCACATGACATTCTCAAGCAGCAGTTGGGAAGACTGCATAATATCCACTTGGAGAACCTTTGGTACCATCCAAAATTGCACATAACTTTCAACAATTTTCTGATTTGGAGGCCAAATGGTGATGATGTGCCATTCATCTTGAGTGGAATGGTTTGGGTTGGCATGTCTCATGAATTTGGAGGAAGAGTCCTTGGAGGCTCAATCTTCTTCTTGCCATTGGAGGGAAATCATGTTGCAGCCCAAGATCAACATGCCTTCCACACTTATCATAAGTGGAGAGGAGGACAGCGTGAGATAGGCCCTCTTGCCTATCATGTTCATCTATTCAGCCCACCTACATTTCAGGAGCACAAGGTGGAGGAAACTTTTCATGAGTTACCATGTTGGAGGGTGACTCACTTCATTTGGATGATAGCATGGGTGAGGGAGGCACTCATTCACCATTTTGGTCATCACTCCTACTTTGTGGAGGGCATGAGACAACAAGCCAGTTTCCATTCACACTTTCCACCTTTGATTGATGAAGACCCTTTGGTTTTTCACACTTGGGAGGAAACATCAGATTATAGTTTATTTGCAAATTCTCTTGATACAGTGATGGAGGCTATCGATTGGAGGCCACATGAGGAGGAGGGGAGAAATGTTTCTCTCCCTACGCATTTTATTGAGGACAAGCAAAGATTTTGGAGGGGAGGACTGTAATGTTCCAAAATTTTAGCCTCAAAGCTAAATGGAACATTAGAGTTGGCAGCAGCTCTAGTCGATGAATAAATCGGTAGAAAAGCCCATACGTCTCCTAAGGAGGAATAAAATACTCCAAATTTGAAAGGGGATACTCTTTCTAGCCTAATAAAACACCTGCATGTGTGAACAGGGTTAAAATCAAGCTACTTTGACCAAGTCAACAACGCAGTTTTAGTGGAGGAGGAATCCAAGGAGGAATAATGCAATTTTGGAGGGAGATACATATTTGGATGAAGATGACCTAATTGAGTGGGGAAAAGGGCAAGAAAACTCATATATTATATAAGGAAGAGGATGGCAACATTATTCTTCATGTCTTAGTTTATTATTCTTGTCTACCAAGACTTGTTGCTTCTTTGCTGCATAGCAAAGCTGTAGTGTTGTTTAGCATTGGGTGTTCCCGGACGGGAATCCCACCTCTTTCCTTTGATGATTCTCATTAGGAGAGTTTTCATTCATCATTCCACATCAGGTTTTTAGGCCAAGCTTCAACCATCTTCATCAGCACAACTTTGCCGTGTTTCCTTGTGATTGAGAGGTTCATCCTTTCATGGGAGGAAGCCCCTGAGGGATCTACAGTAGATAAGAAATATTTCAGCCTTCTACACTCATGTACTTTAGTGTTGCAGTGGTTATTTAGTAAATTACTGAATTTCTCATTTTTTATGCAGAGTGTTTGACAAGAAACCCTTGCTGGTTTTTTTGTATTTTGTATAAGGAGACTAGATCTCTGTTCTTCAGCATTTATAATCAATATATGAGTAGATCTATTTTTCTCCTATGATTTCATGTGTAAACCATCTCTTAGACTGTATAGATCCTTGAGCAGCTTCTCCAGCATTTTGCAGTCTTGGTGTTTTAGCACTTTTTGGCAATCCTAGGTGTGGGAGATCTGTTTGACCCACCTAGTTTGCTTTGTTCTAGCTCTAATCTTGGATTTATATTGTATATTGATTATTTTATGGGATCCAAGGGTCCATTTCAGTATTTTATTTCATATGTTTCTGGAAATGTGTTTTTGATGCATGAATCACAAGTTGTTCCAGATTTGGAATATTACACAATAATCCGGGGAACCACTGGCGAGTTGGGACAGCTAGTGGTTCCCAACCCCCAAAAACCATTTCAATATATGATAAATACATTCCTTCACCTAAGGAGGTTAATATCCAATGTGTAGAGGGGTTGGTAAGCCATGCGCATGCTCGGAGGGAGGTAAGGGGGTCGAGCCCTGCGGACCCTCAAAAAATTTTAAGATGGCATTTTAGGGACACGTGGCAGCCTTAGGGCCAGCCATGTGGTGCCCTACAATTAGCTCTTCAACCCATACCTCAAATTGTACATTGACACTTTTCAACCATTGATTGGTCTTGAGAAAGGAATATTATGAGAAATATTCTCTTTTGCTCACTGTACATCCACTTTTTTGACTGTTCATCCCAGTCAAACCTGGTCAAACTTTCGCAATTTTACCTATTTGGCATTTCAATCAGAACGCAATATCTTCATCATACGACATTGGTTTTCGAACTATTCACATCACCGAAATCAAGAAGACAAGATCTATGCAACCATCATAGTTTCAACCCAATCCTATAACTTTGAATTTTGAGCAAAATTTATGAACTCCTGATCATCAATTAGGGGAATTTTGAGGTCTAAAATGGGCCTCCTAAGGAAAATGTACAGTTAAAATTCATTTTATGAGAACCAATCACATATTAGGGGATGTCATCATCCCTAATGGTTGAGGTGGCTTTGTTTGAGTTAAAGGTACTTACTTGTCACATTCTCAATAGTGGATAAAACCTCATGGTTAACCATGGCAGTGCTCTAAGTACTATTAAAGTCATAAAGTAAATTACACATAATAAATGTCATTTCACACTTTTTGAATAAAATATTATTATTGTCATTTGAATATTATAAATCAAATCAACTCATTATGTAATATAAAATTCATACATAAAAAAATATATTACGTATATTATATTATATTATTTTCATATAGTATATTAATTACATGTTATTATATGGTTTAAATAATATAAATTTTAATTAATATTATATTCTATAATTAAGAATTTAAGAATTCATATTTATATTTCATTTTAATTTATTTAAGTACAAAGGAAAAATGCATTAGTTGTGAAATGATAATGAATTTTTTTTGAAAATATTATTCTTATTTATAGTCACATTTATATAATTTTTTTATGAATTTTATTTTGGTACAACTTTTGAATTGAATTTAACCATGGTTACATGGATTTTGGTGCAAAAAGTGAATTTAAAATTCATAAATATTATTTTATTGATTTAGCTATTATTTTATTATTTCCTTTGGAGGCCCATTTTAGACCTCAAAATTCCCCTAATGCATCATTAGTCAACTTAGTCTCATATCTCTCTCCCAAGTACTCTTCATCTGGTGAATGGATTGGAAGAGTGTCCACTACATCCATGGTTTTGGTGGCTTGGAGCTAAATTTGAATTGATGATAGGAATAAATTCTAAAGATTTAAAACAAAGAAATTTATACTTTGGATATTTTTCATTAGGGATGAACTCATAGTATAGGGACTATTGTGTACATACCCTCCATATGGGTATTGTCCAGAATTAAAAGAAACATGTTGCCATGATGCCACCCAAATTATTGTATTTAAGGTCCCTACTACATATTCCTTTCTCCAAATTTGGCCATTTGTATCCATGTTATAATATCTAGAATGCGTTTTCCCATATTGTGGTGAAGAAATCCAATTATGAGTAAAGAGGGCATGTTGTTGTGTGCATGCTAGAAGAAATTAGGAGTTTGATAATTTCTAGAAAAGTTGAGTTTAAGAGAAAGTACCATTGCAAGAGGTACATGTGGAAAATTTTGATTCTTTTAATACATTTTGTGTTGAGTTTGCAAATATGAAAGATCGATTATGTAAATGTTTTTTATTATGATCTAGAATTCCAAAGTATCATTGACCAGGAAGAAATTGAATATTTCCTTGAAAGCGATGAGATGAATTTTTCATTTAGTTTGTGCACAAATTCTAAGGTTATGAACAATGGGAAAGTTGCAATGTATGAAGTGTTACACCATTTTTTGGTCATCTAACCTATTACCATTAGATGAACCCAAGTACACCATGTAAGACCAATTTTACCCTAAGTAAAATTGCTTTCACTATGTGTAATAACTTAGTAAAACTCCTTTATTAAGTTGTTTATGGTCTAAACAGGAAACCCCAAAAGGAAATAATAAACAAATCTATATTTTTTTTATATTTCATGGTCATATTTAACCCAAAACAAGGAAATCAATTAAATAAATCCTTATTTATTTGATTATTTCCTAGGAATAAGTTATTTAAATCCTATTTAAATAATATTCCTAGTTAAATTTGACTAAATCATTTATAAATAATTAAATAAATTATTATTTATTTAATTATATTCCCACCATTTCCTTAAAATAGTAAATAAATCATTTATTTATTTATTATTTATAAATAAAGGAATTGACCCAAGTCAAAAATCCTTTTCCCTCCAACAAATATAATAAAATATTCCTAATGGGTGGTTCTAGAATTTGATTAATAATATTTTATTCATGCACCAAGTTCTAGAACACCCTAATATTTTGTTATAAATAGAAGGGTTTTCCCATCCATTAGTCACCTTTCATTACATTAGATCACCCTAGATCTATACTATTGGTCACACTCTCCATTTTGTCTTATGAGCTCCCTTTAAGTTCTATGTTTGTCTGGGTTCTCTACACCAACAAGAGAGAGAAATTTTAGATTTGAAATGTTGAGGACTTTCAAGAACCCATCCCATTGCGGAGAACTGGAAAACACCTTTCTTGTTTTCTTCTCAGGTGCCCCTTTTTAATATAATAAAAAATTCTTTCAAATACATTGTTCTTGTATTGTCTATTGGATGCATGTAGCCACATTTTACTTTAACTGCTTAATGTCTTTTATGGTTAGATTTGGATTTTTGCAGCAATATTTGGATCACCTAATTGCAAATTTAAAGATACAAGGCAGGTAAGTTTTTGTTGCAAAACAACCAAATATGTTTAAGAAATGATATTGCTACCGAAAGAGAAATATTTCATAGGAGATTACCACAGCTTGAGGTAGCTTTAGGTTGTTATTTGTGAGGCTTTTGATTCAACGGGTATTCATGGAGAATGGAATATTAGCGTAATGTCATGTTTTTACTATCTCAAATTAAGCCACGTTCCTTTCAATCAAGTCTACAGGAAAGGCGTGCATGTTAAAGCGCAACATTTTGTCATATGAAGATGCGCTTAAGTCCATGGAGTATTTGTCTGGAGTAAAAATTAACATTTGTATTAATGAAGCCATGTATAAGATGCAATGTTATAATCATTTATCCTAATTATCAATATATGGTTTAACTCATTGGTCCCTAATCACTTTATTTTAGGAGTGTCCAGATTCATCTCTTCTATTCACACTTAATATATTATACTAGAGATTTTGATGTCCATTTCTGTCATTAGTGGGTGCCATTGTGTGCATTAATGGTTTTCCTCATTAAATGTTATTCAAGTAGTTTCTTCTATGCTTGAAATTAGCTCCCAGATTCATATACTATAGAATCATACCATTGATAGGTTTGGATTAAAGACATTGGACCTAGGAGGATATCCCTCACTTTTCCTACCCCTCCCAAGTCCCAATGGGGTACATCACTACTATATGAAAATCTTGAAGAATACATTGGCACTCTCAGTTGGTGCTAGATATTGTGACATAGATCCACATTATATCTTCTTGTTACTATGATATCTTAAATTGATGACATGGATCCCCCATGTACTTTATAATGACCATGGTATTCCATATTATTACATGGATCCACAACACATTTTTCTAGTGGTCATGTTTTTTTTCTCTCTTTTACTAAGAATGGGTATGCCTACCTTAGGGATGATTTGTATATCTAATTGGTTGATGACTAGTTATAGCTACTTCTAGGTCTTTGATCCAATAAATGTTTACATATTCCACTCTACTTGCCATGAATTTCTTAATTTATTTTAGCCATAAGTTCCTTTTATGACCTTATACATTAGCATTCATGTGTTATAATTATATTTTCCACCATAGGCCTTACAAGGAATTTACTAAATGATATGAGGCTAAAAATATATAATTGAGTAACTTCTCATAATTATTTCATAAGGGAGTAATTATTTTTTCACAATTTCATATGAAATAAATATTTTTTTTTCATAATTATAAAAATTCATAATTGAAAAAACATTCATATTGAATTGTGGAAAGTTGATAGCTGAGTGTGAAACATAAGAAAAAAAATATCACAATAGGGAAAAAATTCAGTAAAACTTAAACAAAATATTATAATTTAGCATGAAAAATATCTATGAATTGTAAATTCTTGGTTCACATGCTATCAATTTTATCCATAACCTGTATCCACCTAATTCATATGCCATCAAGCCTATCTCCAATCTCTTCTAAATTCCTTTAACAAGATGTCAAATTGGAAGATAGGCATACCTAAAATTGAAGAGTGTATATTTTGTTGCAATAGAATCACTATATAAGGAAGGTGTCTTAAGGGGCTAGGAACAAGGAGAATCTTCAACAAAGGCTCCAGGTATAATATGGTCATCGTAATGATATTCTCTTGATATTAATATGGATCTACATGATTTATCCCTCCATCATATGTTGTATTCAATTCTATATACTGTATCTATTTTTTCTTCAATATATTAGGTTAGATTTAGTTGTGATCAACATTCGTACTTGCTTGAGAAGGTTAAGAATGACAATTATTTTATGTTTTTGTAGGTAGCAAGTGATAGGAGCTCGAGCATTAAATTTCTAGAGTTACATCAATCAGATCACATGAGAACAACCTTCAAGAAAAGGGTATGTTCCATGACTCATCTTGTCAAATAAAGGAATTATATTGATTACAATAGATATAGAGGGATTTTTTGTCTCTGATCTTATTAGATCAAAGAATATATCTTCTTATCTTCAACAATTTTTTTTTGGTCTCATTAGATCAAAGAGTAGATCTTCTTATTTACAAGAAAAATTTTCTACAACAATTGGGAATATATGAACGATCCAAGTATGAAACCATGTGGATATTGATCTCAATATAATTTATTTTCTTACCATTTATGGTAATTATTTGGAGGGAACCAAAGTATGTAAGAATTCTCTTTGTGAATGTATAAGGTTCAAGATAATTAATAACTTGATTTAACAAAAGATAATGGATAAATGTTCTATATACTATGTTTTGTATTCACTTGAATCGTTGTAATGTCATATTCATTTCTCTCATTGTGTAACTCTTATTTGGTAAGTCACTATTGAAATGGAAGCAAGAAATGGCACCCATGGGGCTTCTGATTTAATTTTCCCTTAATTAAATTGGAAGAGAAATTGCAATTCCATCACATGACAACTTGTATTAGTTAACTAAATCAAAATGACTTAGTTACCTTAGTAATTTGAGTCAAGGATCTAATAGGAGGCATGTATGTTTCTCTAATGATTTTAGGGGGTCCAGTTACATTTATATGAGAGTTGTAATTAGTTAAATCAATTAATCGAGTTAAAATCAGTTTAACTAGTTCTCACTGAGAGATGAGCTAGTGATAGGTCCAATGAATTAAATCTGATTTAATTCATAGTTACTGGTCAATTAGTTAACTAATAATTTTCTATAAATATTTGTTGCATGTCTATTCTAAGGAAGGCCCAGTTGAGATTGGGGTTAAAGGGAAGATAACTATCAATTATATAATTAAAAAATTGCATAGTTCATGCATGAGGTCACCAAAAAGCCATAGATGAATTTCACAATCAATTCCAAGGAATTTCCTAATTAATAATGTCACAATTCCTCCACGAATGCGTAAGCAAGGCTGGGTAGACAGGGGTTGATAATTGGTTAAGTATTGGACTGATTATTTCTAGATCAGAGTGAGACAGTCAACAATGTGCAGAGGTTTCTCAGTGAGGGAAATACCATTGTATTATTTCATGGTCTTAAATTTATGAAATATATATATACCAGGGTTTTGAGGAGTTTCTTTCCCCATATACATATTGTGTTCTGTGATTGATAATTTCTGTCTCTTACTTGTTATGTGATTGTGCGATCGAATTTTGTTTTTGCAAATTGTAGAAGGATTATGTATTTTGTTTTAGTATATTACAAGTACATATTGAATCCCTTGGATAGATTTTCTACATGGTATTAGAGCTCCTGGAATCAAAATGCAACAAAAGAACCAGATTTTATTTTGAGCATGTACATCATAATTGCAAATTTATTGTTCGGGAGCAACAACATATCAAGATGTCTTTCAACGACTTGAGACTCGAATATGAACTCGAGGGAAATTTGAATTACATAGCATGAAAGGACATAATGGAGGCATTTTTGGAGGAAAGAAAACTAATGACATTCATAGATAGTGATATTCCTCATCATGTGGCAACAAATGCTAAAATTCTTGATGCATGGAAGAAGAATGTAGCAAAGGCGAGAAGGATATTGTTAGAGGGAGTTTGAGATAATATTATCTCGAGTTTCCATGGAAAGGAAACTCCATATGTTATGTGTAAGGCCTTACAGATCTGTTTCAGAATAAAAATGACCACAGGAATATGGCATTGAAATATAGGCTTATAAAGATGAAGATAGAGAAGCGCGAACAACAGAAATGAGCTTGGAAGTGTTGGTGTAAGGTCCCACCTTACCTACCATAATTATTATAGAGAAATATTATATTAACTCAAAATGCGATATATATATATATATATATATATTTTAAAATTAATTAATTATTATTATTATTCTTTATTTTATTATATTATTATTATTATTTTTATACAAATTTATTGGTGTCCTTTACACTACACCCTAAATTCTATCAACTTATCTTCAAAGCTACCAAGTTCAAGATTTATCAAGATCCAAAAAAACTACAACCATAATACTTGCTTCTCAAGACTAAAATCACCTTTAAAATATAAATTGTTTAGTTGGATGAATAAATGTCAACCTTTATGAACCACAATTTACAATAAGCTAATTTTTAATTCTGTTGTAATTAAATGTGTTCAAGAGTGACTAATAACATGCTTATGAATTATTTTCTTAAAAGGATAATTTAAATTATATAGAGTTGGCATCCCATAATTAGGAATTCTTATGTGAGCTGATATTGCAACAAATTACTTATTGCAATTTTGACTTTTCAGCAAGACCCTTTAACTCAATGAGTTATTACACTAGAAATACCTTGATTGCAAATCTTAAATTAACTTAAGCCTTTTGTTTTATGGATGGTTCATAAACGTAATTAGATGCAACCATTGAACATTATGAAAACCAATTTACAAGTATGGAATGTACAACCATTGAGGAATTTTTTCAAACACTTACAACCATTATCTCTTTAAGGTGTTTTCACAACAATTAGCTAACATGAATCAAAAGTTGCATGACTTCATTTCTTTTTGTAAGTAGTGTCAATAATTGAACTTAAGATATTAGTAGACTATCAGCCATATTCATTGTTGAAGCTATACCAATGAATATAAGTATTTAGAAATTTCAAACATAGCTCACAATATTGTAAGGTACAACCATTGAGGAATTTTGACAAATAGTTGGCAGTCATAAAACAAGTTGCCGTAAGGTTATTTAAATTTTCAAATTATTAATCATTTATACTTTAAAAACCATTTCCAAGTAGTTAGCCTATATCAGATCCATCACTATAAATTATCAGGGAGTTCCAATATAAAAAGAACCAAACAGCAAAACAAAACAACAGGCGGTTCTACATGCAACAACAAATCTGCAAAACAGAGCAGATTTGGGAATCGATGTCCGAAACCTTGATTTTTGAAATCAAAGTTGGGGTGAAATGGCCCATTGGTACGGATACCCCCTGAAGTGGTGCTGAATCGCAACAGGGATGCCCAGAAATGCGATTCTTTAAAACAACAAAATTTATAGCCTAAATGTTTCATTTATGACTTTTGTCAAACATATGGAATGAAAACTTACAACTACACCTCTACATGAGGAAAAAAAACCCAGAGTTATGCTACTAATATATTCTCATTGAAATCACACATTTCTAAATCCACCATATGAGTTCTTGAAACATTTTACCACCCACAAGCTAATTCATTTGACATGAGTGACAAGCTTTTTGCACCAATTGCTACAATTTAACAAACACATGGAAGCCCTGAATGCTACAACCATTAAGGCTT
Source organism: Pinus albicaulis (assembly GCA_034641835.2). Lineage (NCBI taxonomy): Eukaryota > Viridiplantae > Streptophyta > Pinopsida > Pinales > Pinaceae > Pinus > Pinus albicaulis. The sequence continues at coordinate 833,396,675 of CM076576.1, forward strand.
TCTATAAAAATTCTGATAGTACTATTACAACAACTTGAATAACAAAACATTGAAGAATATGAAACATAAGCCATAACTAAAATTTATCTCCAACTTACCTCAAGCATTTGATCTTCCAAACTATACTTTAGTTGCCATTATTTTGCATTTTCTTTTAAGGGTTGATTCTGTAATTCCTCCAAGCATATTTTGGGTACATGTCCATTTTCTTACTTCTGATGTAAGCTGCAAGTTAGCACTTATTCGTGCATAAATAAATTTATAACATTACTCATTCACAGATTTTGTCAAACACTTTGCAAACTATCCTAAAACCATTTATAAAACATGCATCTATTAATTACTTGAAACAAAACCATAAATCGTGAAATACTTACCCAAGTCCTCTGGAATTTATTTATTGAAATTACCTTCAACAATATTTGGCTTTCCTTTCTCAAATGCTACAATACCAAGATTAGTACCATAAACTATACCAATAATAACTCCAATATTGAGATCCAAACATCCATACACATAGGTTCATCTAGTCTTCATTTTTTTTAACTAATCAATAATATTCTAGATAACATAAGCCTAAACCAAAATTAGATGCTTACAACAATTTAAATGTCTACCTTTTATTTTATGCTAAATCTATACTATAATTTTAGGACAATGGAAAGTATACCTGAAGAGATATTCAGCTCCAATCGTTGAGAATATGATCCACCTTCGATCCCTTAACCAACTCATTTGAACCATCCGGTTTTCCACCCAACCATATCCAGGGAGAACTCCTCCCCCTGGAACCCCCGAGCTGTAAAAGCTCACAAACAGTACCCAAAATACAGCAATAGAGAGAGAGATGCAAGGAAAACTAATGAAGATAGTTTTCACTTCCTCTAAATACCACTCATGTTCAACCTCAATAGATACTTAGTAGATTAGTAAGAAATTCAGATTTTTGTTTTGGAAGTAATTGGATACTCTCCATATCTTTCCCTCTCACAATATTCCTCAAGTCTCTTCCACTCTTGACATTACCTCCCTCCCTCCCAAAATGAGAATACATGAGACTCATATATAGGATGAGCAACAAATTATTGTCATAAAGGAGGAGTAATATGCATGCATTGTATTCCTTTTAGAGGAGTGTAACTTATGCCATTAAGGAGAGGTATGCATGCCTTATTTAATGAGAGTGTAACATATGCATTAAAGTGAGTGTAAGAGGAATATTTTATGACATATATTTAATGAGTGTAAGAGGAATATGGCATTCCTTGATGAGTGCATAAAAGAGAGTGTAATGTAATATTTAAAATAGAGAGAGTTACATAGAGCCATGAGAGTCATGAAGGAGAGAGGTGTGAAGTGATTGAGGAGATATAATTTCCTTTTAATAATAATATCATAGTCTCATAAAATATAATAATAATATTAATAATATTAATAATATTGAGGATTAAGTCGAGATTGAACTATTACAATTGATTAATCATAATTTAAGTGATTTTTCTTCAAGTATACTTATTTACCCATTGATTGGAGGTGATTTACTATTTTTGGAAAGTCATACTTGAAATGGTAGACATGACTTTCTATTTTTAGAAAGTCACTCCAAAATTGTTAGGAATTAGATTATTAAGGAAATTCATCTACGAGTTGCCCATGAGTGGTATTTTTCTTCCGGATAATAGGGATTCGCACCCCTATTGTATGCATCTTTGTGCCTTAGTAGATTGAGGACTCCGCGCCCTGATCTACTCTAAAGATCCAAGATTCCGCACCTTGATCTTTTTTTTTTTTTAAATATTCAGGACTCCGCGCCCTAAACATTTCATTATAGATTCAAGACTCCGCGTCTTTATATTTCATGGATTTAGGACTCCGCGTCCTAATCCTTTTATCATATATCCAAGACTCCACGTCTTTATATTTCATGGATTTAGGACTCCACACCCTAATTTCCATGGCTTCTCATCTATTCTGATTTGAAACTCCGCGTTTCACCTTAAGGTACTGATTGTGAGCTTATACCCATCTGATGGTTCGTTGGTAAGGTCTTCTTCCAAGACCTGCACACATCACAGTCTCAATGATCAAATCAATCAAATGAATTTCATAATTAACTTATTCAAATTTTACCAAATATTGTGCATGACTTCCACAGTCATTTTGGTTTTGGAGAAATGACTTCCGCAGTCATTTATAACTTGAGCATCCCTGTTGGAAATGACCAAGTCCCCTGCCACATCATGCTTAGTACGAGATTATGCACATATAGTCATACAAATCATGTATCATCCATAAATCATAATTAACCATATGTTCCACATAACCATGATTGTCCATGGATCTGTGTCTCAATTCTAAATCACCATTCACGTCATACACCTATGTCCAAAATACGATACCAAAAGAGAAAACATCGCTAATATTCTCTTAACCAAAATCAATCCTTGTGCACGCAACCATAGATATTATCATAAGCACACAACAACCAAGTGACCCAAACCAAGTCATAGCATATAAGCATGTACATAAGTCTTTCATTATATCAAAATCACCATCTCTAAGTGTCATCAAAGCTATCTCACTAATAAGGGACACTACATACTCCCCCTCTTGGGCTAAACTTGGCCCGAAGTTTTTCCTACGGTCATAAGATACTTAGTTCTTTTAGATTCTCCTATCAATAAGTTGTTAACCTTATGTATTTGATATATATATATTTTTTCTTCATGCAAATCCATAGTTTGGAAGCAACTCCATGAAAACTAAATATACCATTCTTAATCAAGTAGAAAATATATCCACGCCATATTAGACATGTGTTGATATAAAATACCAAATATTTCTATATCAAAACCAGCCATACAATTTATAGTACCATATAAAAATACTATTGTATGTAATTGATATGATATCTACTTAATTTATCTATAATAATTTGATATTCTACATGTTCTTCTTTCTCATAGTCTATATGAATCCTACATGTGTCATGTTCTTGGTTCTGTAGGATGTTGAGCTTGCCCAGCTATAAATAGAACACACATTGGTTGTATACACAACAATGATGGTCCATACCATATCATAATCAAATTGGCATACAATAAGCATAAAATAATCCACATACAATGGTTAGTGAAATTACGTAACAAAACATGATGTTATATATAAGACCCACTCTTATGCAACAAAACATGATGTTATATCTAAAACACACTCTTACATCCCACTTGATTTATGTCTTCTCAATCCATTTTTCTTATTTTCATTCCATAAGATATCCTTGCAATCGAAATATTTAAGATATATCTTTAGTTTTTACTAAACGTTTACTCTTTAGGAAAAAAAAAAAAAAATACAATTTGAGGTTCAAGGCACCATTTTTGTTTTTGTTTTTGTTTTGTTTTGTTTTTTTTTTTTTTAACTAACAACCTAAGATTAAATACAGTCCTCATTGACCCACTTATGTATTATAGATCATTCCTTTAGTTTGCATAATCTTCATTAGTATTCACTTCTCTAACTTTAGAATCAATTATGAAATGACTTAGTTAGAAGATCTTCATTTTGAAAGTAGATTAATGATATATTTTTGAAAGTGGCTTGTAATCAATAACAACTCTCACAATTATGAAAATAAAGTATTTATATTATTTAATCTACCTTGATAACTATAAGTCAATTTGTTTTCCAACTATGAAATCAATCATGATTTCTATTCAATAATTAATCAATTTGTTTGGTTTTATGTCTTATTCCTTACTATTAATATGTGCACAGCAACAAGCTATAAAAACAACACATTTCTCAAAATGTGATGAATCTTGTTGAATCTAAATAATATTTGTACTATCACAAGGGAATTTCTAGCCTAAAGTTAAACCCTTGAGAATTACCACCCTCTCAAATTATTACAACATTTTGTAGGACTAGTAAATACTCATACAACTATACATCTCAACACAAAATTCCTAAATCCAACAATCTCTTCCATTCCACATACAATACACTCATCTTAGGCTTCTAAATCATGCAAGAGATACAATTCATCAAAATGTGATCTCACTCTCCTTCAATTTCTCCCTCAAAAAATATCACAAGCACATATTCTTGTAAAACAAGAACTCAACTAAGCTTTTCATTAATCACATGCTTTTTTTTTTTCTTTAATTTCAAATAAAACAAGTTCTCACCACATAAAATATTTACCTTCTAAACATGTTATTGTCTTCACAGTTTATAAACAATTTGAATTTTGATGCGATCGCCAAACTAGCAATAGCTTAGAGCAATACATGAGTTCAATCCTCATAATTTCTCTAATTAATTTGGTTAAACAGAATGCAACCAATATTCAACTGATAAAATCATTAAAGAGACTATTATGGCTTTCCTAGACCTAATTTGTCTTAAGCCAATAGAAAAGTTATTTCATCAACTTATCACAATAATCTTTTTCTACATTTCAAGAATTTGAAAGTCATTTTAATTCTACCTAAATTCAATACATACAGAAGGATTACAATACTAGAGGACAGATATCTAGTTCACACTTCCATATATCAAAATCAATTATCCCAAACATTCTAAACCACCTAATGGTGTTTATTATACCAATCTTAGTATCTTCATTAATGGATTTAAAGCTCAAGCAAATTTGTGTTACAAATCTCTATCCATTTAACTTTAATTACACCTAATCATTCCTTAATCATGAATATCAGATTCCATCAAAATATTCTAACTAGAAGAATTACTTAGCTCATAGATATATTTTACTTTGGATTACACACCCATACCTTACCTCATTACTTATCTCATAGATATATACTAGTATGGATTCCACACCCATACATTTTCTCATAGATATATGCTAGTATGGTTTCCACACCCATACATTAGATCATAGATATATGCTAGTATGGATTCCACACCCATATATTTTCTCATAGATATATGCTACTATGGATTCCACACCCATACATTAGCTTAAGGAAAACATAACATTCAAGTGTTCCTTAAAATGGTTTCCACAACCCATCATGCACTAATCATTTAAGCCTCTTGTTTATTAGGAAGTTCATACCTCAACCTAGTATTTGAGTAATTTAAAGTTATTTGATGCCTAATGTCAACCCAAAAAACACAAAATCATGTCAAAGAAATCAAAGACATTTCATTCTTACTCATTAAGAATGTATTCCCAAATCCTATTTTAACACATCTAATTAATACACATACATTACTCTTGAATTTACATTCACAGTTAAAAGTGACATCTTTCAAGGTAGCTTTTAGTTAAATTTCCTTTAGTGTAGGTACGAAAAGATTCAAAATTATCATGATGAACTCAATCATCACGTTAACAGAATCTCAGCCTTACACTTGTTACTCATTCCCAAAGCATACGCACCAAGGTCATCACATTATAGTCCAGATTAAGCCAATATTCTTCTCGGTAGATACGATTTCAGCAAGTAAAGATGGCTACTAAGCCCATATCACATTGAAAATGATGCACTAAAAATATATGAAACCATGCATTCACTCCACCTATCTCACTCATTGATTGAAAATCAAGTCATTCACATACTTGGGTTTAACCCCAACTTTCTCAAGCAGGTCCTTTCCCAACATGTCTTTAAGCATTTTAACATATTGTTAATAATGTGTCTTAAGAAATATAAAGGAATATAAGGGTTTTTTTTTTTTTTTCATGAGTCACTAAACGACATAATGATAATAATATCCTCTATGCAAACAATATGCTTCCAAGTCAAGATATACAACAACTCAACATGCATGCAAAATCAACATTCATACATCATCAACCTACAAGTAAGCATGTTGGCCCATTAGGCCCTAGCGTTGTAACCTTCGCTCTGATACCATATGTAAGGTCCCACCTTACCTACCATAATTATTATAGAGAAATATTATATTAACTCAAAATGCGATATTTTTTTATTTTTTATTTTTTATTTATTTTTATTTATTTATTTATTATTATTATTCTTTATTTTATTATATTATTATTATTATATAGAAGTTATTGGTGTCCTTTACACTACACCCTAAATTCTATCAACTTATCTTCAAAGCTACCAAGTTCAAGGTTTATCAAGATCCAAAAAAAATGCAACCATAATACTTGCTTCTCAAGACTAAAATCACCTTTAAAATATAAATTGTTTAGTGGGATGAATAAATGTCAACCTTTATGAACCACAATTTACAATAAGCTAATTGTTAACTCCGCTGTAATTAAATGTGTTCAAGAGTGACTAATAACATGCTTATGAATTATTTTCTTTAAAAGGATAATTTAAATTATATAGAGTTGGCATCCCATAATTAGGAATTCATATGTGAGCTGATATTGCAACAAATTACTTACTGCAATTTTGATTTTTCAGCAAGACCCTTTAACTCAATGAGTTATTACACTAGAAATACCTTGATTGCAAATCTTAAATTAACTTAAGCCTTTTGTTTTATGGACGGTTCATAAACGTAATTAGATGCAACCATTGAACAATATGAAAACCAATTTACAAGTATGGAACGTACAACCATTGAGGCATTTTGTCAAACACTTACAACCATTATCTCTTTAAGGTGTTTTCACAACAATTAGCTAACATGAATCCAAAGTTGCATGACTTCATTTCTTTTTGTAAGTAGTTTCAATAATTGAACTTAAGATATTAGTAGACTATCAGCCATATTCATTGTTGAAGCTATACCAATGAATATAAGTATTTAGAAATTTCAAACATAGCTCACAATATTGTAAGGTACATCCATTGAGGAATTATGACAAATAGTTGGCAGTCATAAAACAAGTTGCCGTAAGATTATTTAAATTTTCAAATTATTAATCATTTATACTTTAAAAACCATTTCCAAGTAGTTAGCCTATATCAGATCCATCACTATAAATTATCAGGCAGTTCCAATATAAAAAGAACCAAACAACAAAACAAAACAACAGGCGGTTCTACATGCAACAGCAAATCTGCAAAACAGAGTAGATTTGGGAATCGATGTCTGCAACCTTGATTTTTGAAATCAAAGTTGGGGTGAAATGGCTTAGAAATGCGATTCTTTAAAACAACAAAATTTATAGCCTAAATGTTTCATTTATGACTTTTGTCAAACATATGGAATGAAAAATTAAAACTACACCTCTACATGAGGAAAAACAACCCAGAGTTATGCTACTAATATATTCTCATTGAAATCACACATTTCTAAATCCACCATATGAGTTCTTGAAACATTTTACCACACACAAGCTAATTCATTTGACATGAGTGACAAGCTTTTTACACCAATTGCTACAATTTAACAAACACATGGAAGCCCTGAATGCTACAGCCATTAAGGCTTTCTGTCAAAATTCTGATAGTACTATTACAACAACTTGAATAACAAAACATTGAAGAATATGAAACATAAGCCATAACTAAAATTTATCTCCAACTTACCTCAAGCATTTGATCTTCCAAACTATACTTTAGTTGCCATTATTTTTGAATTTTCTTTTAAGGGTTGATTCTGTAATTCCTCCAAGCATATTTTGGGTACATGTCCATTTTCTTACTTCTGATGTAAGCTGCAAGTTAGCACTTATTCATGCATAAATAAATTTATAACATTACTCATTCACAGATTTTGTCAAACACTTTGCAAACTATCCTAAAACCATTTATAAAACATGCATCTATTAGTTACTTGAAATAGAACCATAAATTGTGAAATACTTACCCAAGTCCTTTGGAATTTATTTATTGAAATTACCTTCGACAATATTTGGCTTTCCTTTCTCAAATGCTACAATACCAAGATTAGTACCATAAACTATACCAATAATAACTCCAATATTGAGATCTAAACATCCATACATATAGATTAATCTAGTCTTCATTTTTAACTAATCAATAATATTCTAGATAACATAAGCCTAAACCAAAATTAGATGCTTACAACAATTTAAATGTCTACTTTTTATTTTATGCTAAAGCTAAACTATAATTTTAGGACAATGGAAAGTATACCTGAAGAGATATTCAGCTCCAATAGTTGAGAATATGATCCACCTTCGATCCCTTAACCAACTCATTTGAACCATCCGGTTTTCCACCCAACCATATCCAGGGAGAACTACTCCCCCTGCAACCCCCGAGCTGTAAAAGCTCACAACCAGTACCAAAATACAGCAATAGAGAGAGATATGCAAGGAAAACTAATGAAGATAGTTTTCACTTCCTCTAAATACCACTCATGTTCAACCTCAATAGATACTTAGTAGATTAGTAAGAAATTCAGATTTTTTTTTTTTTTTTGGAAGTAATTGGATACTCTCCATATCTCTCCCTTTCACAATATTCCTCAAGTCTCTTCCCCTCTTTGCATTACTCCCTTTCTCCCCCCAAATGAGAATACATGAGACTCATATATAGGAGGAGCAAAAAATTCTTGTCACCAAGGGAGGAGTAATATGCATGCATTGTATTCCTTTTAGAGGAGTGTAACTTTTAGCATTAAGGAGAGGTATGCATGCCTTATTTAATAAGAGTGTAACATATGCATTAAAGTGAGTGTAAGAGGAGTATTTTATGACATATATTTAATGAGTGTAAGAGGAATATGGCATTCCTTGATGAGTGCATAAAAGAGAGTGTAATGTAATATTTAAAATAGAGAGAGTTACATAGAGCCATGAGAGTCATGAAGGAGAGAGGTGTGAAGTGATTGAAGAGATATAATTTCCTTTTAATAATAATATCATAGTCTCATAAAAGATAATAATAATATTAATAATATTAATAATATTGAGGATTAAGTCGAGATTGAACTATTACAATTGATTAATCATAATTTAAGTGATTTTCCTTGAAGTATACTTGTTTACCTATTGATTGGAGGTGATTTACTATTTTTGGAAAGTCATACTTGAAATGGTAGACATGACTTTCTATTTTTAGAAAGTCACTCCAAAATTGTTAGGAATTAGATTATTAAGGAAATTCATCTACGAGTTGCCCATGAGTGGTATTTTTCTTTCGGATAATAGGGATTCCGCACCCCTATTGTATGCATCTTTGTGCCTTAGTAGATTGAGGACTCCGCGCCTTGATCTACTCTAAAGATCCAAGATTCCACACCTTGATCTTTTTAAATATTCAGGACTCCGCACCCCAAACATTTCATTATAGATTCAAGACTCCGCGTCTTTATATTTCATGGATTTAGGACTCCATGTCCTAATCCTTTTATCATATATCCAAGACTCCACGTCTTTATATTTCATGGATTTAGGACTCCGCGCCCTAATTTCCATGGCTTCTCATCTATTCTGCTTTGAAACTCCGCGTTTCACCTTAAGATACTGATTGTGAGCTTATACCCATCTGATGGTTCGTTGGTAAGGTCTTCTTCCAAGACCTACACACATCACAATCTCAATGATCAAATCAATCAAATGAATTTATTCAAATTTTACCAAATATTGTGCATGACTTCCACAGTCATTTTGGGTTTGAAGAAATGACTTCCGCAGTCATTTATAACTTGAGAATCCCTGTTGGCAATGACCAAGTCCCCTGCCACATCATGCTTAGTACGAGATTATGCACATATAATCATACAAATCATGTATCATACATAAATCATAATTAACCATATGTTCCACATAACCATGATCGTCCATGGATCTGTGTCTCAATTCTAAATCACCATTCACGTCATACACCTATGTCCAAAATAGGATACCAAAAGAGAAAAAATCGCTAATATTCCCTTAACCAAAATCAATCCTTGTGCACGCAACCATAGATATTATCATAAGCAGACAACAACCAAGTGACCCAAACTAGGTCATAACATATAAGCATGCACATAAGTCTTTCATACATAATATTATATCAAAATCACCATCTCTAAGTGTCATCAAAGCTATCTCACTAATAAGGGACACTACAGTTGGGGTGAGAGTTTTTGATGATGATTTGGTGAGCCTAGATATTCTAGGCCTTCCCAAGAGATGGCATAACTACCAAGAATCTGTGAATGGGATGGAGAAGCTACCATATTGGGATCGATTATGGTCCAACTTGGTACAAGAAGAGATTCAACGAAACACCAAATATGGATCCTCATCAAAGACTGATGACGAGGAGAAATGTGCCTTGGATGAAAAGGTCGAGAATGGAAAATGAAATGTGTCCCATTCCAAATTTGAGTCCAGCAAGGTAGAAAATAAGTGAGACTTTTCAAATGTAAAATGTTTCAACTGTCCCGAGCATGGACACTATGCCACAAGTTTTCCACAAAAGAAGACCAACAAGAAGGCCCGAGGAGGAGTAGCAGGTGAAGTAGTTACTTCACAGTTTGAGTTGGAATTCAATCTCATCACATGCATGGTGTCATCGGTGATGGGTTCCTTGTGGTACTTGGATAGTGGAGCTTCATTCCATATGACTGGAAACAAAGAATTGTTTAGTAGGTTGGAGGAGAAGGATCTTCAGATGCACATCGAGATGGGTGATGACAAGAGGTATATTGCTAACGGTGTTGGTACAATTACCTTTCAGAGAGAGTCATGTAATACACTGACATTAATGTTGGAATTATGTTGTAATGTGTTGTCCTTGATGGAAACCTACTTGATGAGTTGTATTTTGATAGCAACCTACTTACTGAATATGTAAACTTGATGTATCTACATGCTAGTTCAGATGTGACAGAGAAAGGAATACCAATCAATAACAGAGGAATAATGAAGTTAAATTTTTAGGAAGTATATGAAGGTTTTATGAAAGGAATCCACGTATATTCAGGTGTATATACAGGGTCAATACATGTATATACACAGGTTCTATGAAGGCGAGACACATATACAGAGGTTTATACGAAGGTTGAATGAAGCCACGTCATGTATATATGCAAAAGTAGTGTATACGTAGGTTTGGTGAAGAAAAGTCATGTATACATGCAGGTAAAAAGAAGCAAAGTTGTGGATGTGTTGGCGCACTAATTTTAACAATACCAAGGGTCTTTACCATGGTATTAGCCCACAAAATTGAGTGCAGTATCAACTATTTGATCCCATCCAATAATACCATCGAAACTTGTGTGGATTTGGCTCAGGGTATTTTCTAAGGCTCAAACTATATAAGGAGGTGAAGATCAAAGTGCTAAGTGAGCATGAGTGAGGTTAATGAATGAATACTTCAGTCTGAAGTATATTTGCATGCTATGGGATATAGTTGATTAATAGATCTAAAATAATGATGCACCCATAAATACAATGATGGATTAGGATCTCTAGACCTGAAATGAATATGTATTGCATGATATGTTTATGGGATGATTAGATCGGTGATTTGAGTTTTTTTATTATCTTGAATGTCGTGAACTAGGTATGTCTAAAGTTATGATGCACAACACTGTTACAAGTTGAAATTTGTAGATCTATATGCAAGTTTGTCATTGGAAAAGTGGGTACACATGTGGATTGGTTCTGCATAAGAATGTATACACGCCAAAATGCCTTATGAAAAATGCTGACATAAAGGAAGGGTTTCTGCTTATAAATGATTGATCAATCAGATCAATGTTGTTGTATTTATGTTGTCTTTCAATGATGTATTCATGTTGATATGGGTTTAGTAACAATGTCTGAAGTAGAACTGTTTGAATGATGAAGTTGAAATTGGGTGCATGTTGAGTGGTTGAAAAGGATGCTTGATGCTGCTAACTTTATGAGGGTTCAGATATGTAATCTAGCATAATATTTTAGAATGTCTCTGTCCAATTCTGTGACTGGTTCAAAGTAACAATTTTCAGTTCTTAGTATATTGAGATGTGTATGCAGGTTGCAGTACATAAAAGCACATATACCTGCGGGTTTCCTTAAGTGAAGTAGTGCATACATTTTGAAATATGAATTTTCAGGGATGCAATTGATTCAATGTGTTGATACGGTATTATGGGTTCAATTATGATAACCTGGTCATAATGAGCTCTTTGTTCTATTTGACTTAAGTTGATTAAGTGGATGGTTAAGTATTTTCATGATTCAATGATTGATTTATTCAGTGGTTGTTTTCAGTAATTGGTTGAATGCTTTGAGTACAGTAAACAATTTCAGTTTTGAATTTGTCTTATATGATGTTGAAGGCTTCAACATGTATTATGTGATGAAAATATGCCTACAAGTTGTGATGTATTGAAGCCAGTGGGTCTAGTGTGAAAATTTATGAAACATGGTCCGCGGTGGTGCTGAGGGTTGGAGCCTTTTGTGAGGAAGTTGAAGCTTCCTTCCAGTAGGAGCTGGTGATTATATCAGGGGATTGTAGCTCCCTCCTAGTAGTGGCTGGTAAAAGAGAGTAGGGGGTCGAAGCTCCCTTCCAGTGGTGGCTGGTAAATAATATCAGGGGGTTGGGGCTCCCTTCCAGTAACAGCTAGAGAATGGGTGAAGGTAAAAACCTTCTGCAGGTGGGTGCTTCAGTACTGGTATGAGTCTATGCAAGTAAAATATTGTAATAAATTTTCTATATAATAAATATTAAATATAGAGACGAGAACAATGATGGTTTTCTCCCACATTGGGTTTCCACCTTAAATCCTAGTGTTCATGTGTTTTTCTTATGTGTGATCGTTTATTCTATTCTTACTGCACGTGTTTATCATTTAATAAATTTATGATGGATCATTAATGCATTAGTCTAAGTAAAGTCACTGAGGATTTATATGAATTATAAGTTCAGTCGGCATAAGCTACTTTCCTGAATGCAAGTCATGTACATACGGTATTTGGATTAAGTAAAGTCACATATATAATTCAGTAAATAAAAGTAAAAGTATGTGTGAGTTTTAAAGACTGATTCACCCACCCCCACCGCCCCTCCCCACCCCTCCCTCTTCTCAGTATTTTTCCCAAAAATTGGTATCATAGCAGGTCCTTCAGAAGAATCTTGATCACTTGAAGGAGATCCGTCACAATGGGAAGGAAGCAAAAAAATAAGGCTACTCAAAGGAAGAATACAACTCATAAAACATGTGCAGAAATAAATGAAGAAGATCAAACATGTACCAATTTTTATTCTTTTGATACACTTCCTTGTTCATGTAATATTAAATATAGTGAATATGAAAGTGAAAGTAACGTTATGGATCTAGAAGCGAAAATTTCTAAACTAAAAAATGAAGTTAAATATCAACAAATTCTATTTAATGAAAGAGAATGTATCTAGAAAAGATGTGATTACTAAATTGAATAATCAGTTACAAGAAAGAAACTCAATTGAGAAAATGAGAAAAGAACAGATATACTAGTGTCAAATGCTCTAGGATGAAGTAGCCATTCATAGTGAAGGACTTGAAGCAGAAATCATCTCTCTCAAATCAGATTTGGAAAAATCAAATAAGAGGAATGACTGAACTTCTACAAAAATTAAAAGAAAAAGGAAATGGGCTGAAAGAAGAAATTATAAAATTAAATGAGTAAGTAGAGGAAGGAAGAAGGGTTGAATGAGGTATGAAGAAACATTGCTAAAGATTGGAGGTTGAGGTAAACAGTTTAAAAGGTAAATTAGAAGAAAAGGATAAACACTTGAGATTTCAAGATAGTACTAATATTCTCGATAATATTCTTAGTATTCAAAGATCTCATTCTATTAAATTTGGTCTTGGTTTTCATGAAACTGTTAAAGGAGAATCTAGTTGACTAGATAGCGCTAAAGATTCAAAGGATATCAATGCAAAAATTGAAGTGTTTAAAGAGACAAAAGGTCAATCGATGATCATGGATCTTCAAAGGAAATTACTCACACCCAAATATAGAAGTATAAAATTTATTCTCTCCTCTAATAAATAATGTTGAATGATATATATGTCATAATTATGGACATGTTGCAGCCAATTGCAAAAGTAGATTGTTTCAATTGCCGAAAAATAAACACTACATAGAAAGATCATCATCTCTCACGTACTCAGATTTCTTTAAGGGTTATTTTTTTTCGTGCAACAAATTTGGACATAAAGCTATTAATTGCAATAGAAGGAACAAGAGAAAACTTATTCCTATACTCCCTTTTCTGGTCACATAATTTGTTATGCTTTTAATAAGTTTGGGCATGTAGAGAAGGAATGCAGGAATAGATCAATGAATCACCAAAGACAACATGGAAGGCCAACATATGATTCATGAGATCAAAGAAATATGGATCCACTGAAATTCATTTTAACAAGCAGAAAGAAGAAGATATAAGATGTGGTCTTGCTCTTTGTGCATTTAAAAATGAGGATGAATGGTACATAGAAAAAATATGTTCTCATCAAATGACTGATGATAAGTGTAAGATGGAGTCTCTAAAGAAAAATCAATATGGTAAGGTTATATTTTCAAATTATGCTCCAACAAAAGTTTTGGGAAAAGGTACAACTAGAATTAACAAAAATAGAAAGGCACTTGATACCTTATTAGTTCAAGACCTAAAACAAAAAATATTAAGTTTAGGCCAAATGGCAGATAAACCAAATGTATTTGTGTTCACATGAACCAAATGAAAGGTCATGGAGGATGAAACTGGAAAGGTCATAGCAAGGGGATAGAAAAACGCTAATAAATTATATGTGTTTAAGGATATGACCTCTCGTAAATATAAGGAGGATTCAGATTTAGACTGAAAGAAGACAATACCCATTGCAGTCCATCAGTCTTGAAAGAATATTGTTATCAGTAAATAGAATATATGAAGGATGGTTTGGTAATTCTGGTTGTTTATATTTCTGACAGTGCATCTAATGTGTCAACAGAAAGCAGGTACAAACTGTATAAGTTCAGGCGGAAATGAATTTGTGAAAATTGTCAATATTTCACCCTTTGTATGTGGGTTGCATGAAATAAAACCACGTATATACATGAGTTCCTTCAAATACAATCACGTATGTTTTTCTGATAAGAAAAATAGGGGGACGGACTCAAGAACATATTCTGACGTGCTGCTAACAGTTATGATCTCATGTTGATGGCTACAATCTACTAATGATTATGGTTATGATATTGATGATTATCTGATTTATGAATATACTTTGATGAATGAGTTGATGTGGTCAGACTTGACAGTGAACAGGTAGGACAGGTTCAGTGGGAGCATTAGCCTTACTACTAATGATGCATTGTTGGCATTATGTTTGCTTATTATTTAATAATTGTGATGCTCATGTAGTAGTTTGAATGATGTTTTCATGATTCATGGATTTATTATGATAAGATTATGGATGAGCCCTGGTATTATTTTGTATAATATTATCTTTATCTCCACACATGGAGTTGATGCATGACTAATATTAGGAAAGAACATGCAAATATTTTTGTTGATGACTACTATCGTGAATGATGCCTATTGGTGCTTGATTCCAACACATGTTACATCGTGATTATGAAAATGGAATAAATCTAAAACAAAAATATCTTGGTGATAAGAGACCATAGGGAGGATTGGTTGATACATATTGATTATTGATGAAGTGGTTCTCATATGGTAATTCTTCTTGCATATTGGGGCAAGAATATGATGTTGCTACAAGGATAATTAAGACTTGGTTATTGATATGATTATGATACAACTATTGGATGATACTTGGAGACAAAGATACATTGTCTTATCTTACTAATTGGTTCTCACATATGTTGCTAATGCATGTCTATGGTGTTTACGCATGCTATATGTATGATGCTTCACTTCTCTATCTTATTTCATGATGATATACTTGGTTCCCATATATGTTTCTACGAATGGAAAACGACAGGTTGTCTTTGATGAAGTCAAGAGATTGAGTTAATATATGGTTTCTACGAAAAGATATTATGATGTTGATATCATCACAAGTTGATGGTATTGAAATTTACCTGTGTTGTTGCTAATAGATACTTATGGAGCATATCCTTTTCGGTATATGACGGTTTCAGATCATGGTTTTCATCTCTCACTCTTGAGGTCTTTTCGTCTTGGTTATAGAAGTCATATATATAAATTGATGTAGAGTTCATGTTGAGATGTATGATGTAATAATTTTCATGTTTAGTTATGTATGGACTTTGAGGCCATCCCACTTGGTTAGGTGGTTGTGTCAAAAATATATTCCCACTTGGTTGGGTGTTTTGTCTAAGTATGGGTCCTTGGTGATAGAAATTTCATACTCAGTTGAGTTACGAAGTCATGTACTTCATTGAAAATCTATCTGAAGATTCAACATGTGCTTAGCGGGGGGCATGGTAAGTATAGTGCAGATCAAATCTACAAAGCTCTTGTATCTACAAGGAAAGAGAAACCTTGTTTCAGCATTTGTCTGTCCTTTTCCCTTGATGTCAAAGGGGGAGAATAACTTGGTGTTTGAATAATTATTATTTTGATGTGTCTAATAGGTATCTACTGCAATTTGTGATGATTATAACATGTATGTACAATTTGTGGTGATCAAACACCAACATGGTTGCCATTAAGTGCAAAGTTGGAGATTTTTGGCATTATGATGTAATGTGTTGTCCTTGATGGAAACCTAATCGATGAGTTTCCTTTTGATAGAAACCTACTTGCTGAATATGTAAACTTGATGTATCTACAGGCCAATTCAAATGTTACAGAGAAAGGAATACGAGTCAGTAACATAGGAATGATGAAGGTAAGGTTTCATGAGGTATATGTAGTATTGATGAAGGGAAGCCACGTATATTTAGTTTCATATACAGGTTCAATTCGTGTATATATGCAGTCTTGATGAAGGGAAGCCGCGTATACACATGTTTATATGTAGGTTTGATGAAGCCAAGTCGTGTATATATGCATAATTAGTATATACATAGGTTTGGTGAAGCAAAGTTGCATAAACACGTGGGTAAAAAGAAGAAAAGTTGCGTATGTGTTGGTGCACTAATTTAGCCAATACCAAGGGTCTTTACCATGGTATTAGCCCACAATATTGAGCAATGTAACGACTATTTGATCCCATCCAAGAATACCATCGACACTTTTGTGGTTTTGGCTCATGGTATTGGCTAAGGCTCAAACTATATAAGGAGGTGAATATCAAAGTGTTGAGTGAGCACGCATGAGGTTAATGAATGAATACTTCAATATGAAATATATTTTCATGGTATGGGCTATAGTTGATTAATAGATCTGAAATAATGATGCACCCATAAATATAATGATGGATCAGGATCTGTAGAGCTGAAATGACTATGTATTGCATGATCAATTTTTTAGATGATTAGATCTGTGATTTGAATTCCGTTTATTATCTTGAATGTCTTGGTCTGGGTATGCCTGAATTTGTGATGTGAAACACTATTATAATTTGAAATTTCTAGATCTGTACATAAGTTTGTTACTGGAAAAGCCCATACACACACGGGTTCGACTCTATAAAGTAGCGTCTGTTTTCTGAAGTATGTTTAAGATCTATATGTGGGTTTGGTTATGGATCAATGTGTATATACACCAAAAATCCTTATGAAAAATGCGTACATAAAGGAAGGGTTTATTCTTATAAATGAATAATTAATTAGATCAGTGTTGATGTATTTCTGTTTTCCATCAATGATGTTAATATTGATCTAGGTTTAGTAACAATGTCTGAAGTAGATCTGTTTGAAAGATGAAGTTGAAATTGGGTGCATGTTGATTGGTTGAAAAGGATGCTTGAGGGTTCAGAGATCTGTAATCTAACAAAATATTTCAAAATGTCTCTGTCCAATTTTTGACTAGTTCAAATTAAAATTTTTAAGGACTTAGTATATTGAGATTTGGACGCAGGTTGCAGTACATAAAAGTGCGTAAACACGCAAGTTTCCTTAAGTGAAATAGCGTATACATTTTTATATATGAATGTTTAGGGCTATAGTTGATTTAGTGTGTTGATACAATATTATGGGTTTAGTTAATCTGGTCACAGTGGTCGCTTTGTTCTGTTTGACTAAAGTTGATTTAGTGGTTGTTTAAGTATTTTCATGATTCAGTGATTGATTAGTTCAATGGTTGTTTTTAGTAATTGGGTGAATGCTTTGAGTAAAGTAATTGGTTTCAGTTTTGATATTTGTCTTATATGATGTTGAAGGCTTCAAGATGGACTATGTGACGAAAAGAGGCATGCAAGTTGTGATGTATTGAAGCTGGTGGATCTAGTGTGAAAATTTATGGAACATGGTTGGCGGTGGTGCTTAGGGTTGGAGCCTTCAGTGAGGAAGTTGAATCTTCCTGGCAGTAGGAGCTGGTGATCATATTAGGGGGTTGTATCTACCTTCTAGTATTGGCTGGTAAACGAAAGTAGGGGGTTGAAGCTTCCTTCTAGTGGTGGTTGGTTAACGAGATTAGGGGGTTTGAGCTCCCTTCTAGTAACAACTGGAGAAAGAGTGAAGGTGGTAGCCTTTTGTAGGTGGGTGCCTACATACTGTTATGACTTTACACCAGTACATGATTGTAAACAATTTTCTATATAATAAATATTAAAGACATAGACGACAACAACGGCGGTTTTCCCCCACACTGGGTTTTGACCTTAAATCTTGGTGTTCATGTGTGTTGCTTATGTGTGATCATTTATCTTGTTCTTATTTCACATGTTTACTGCTTACTAAATGTATGATGAATCATTAGTGCATTGGTCTAAGTAAAGTTACTCAAGATTTATCTGAATTGCAAGTTCACTAGGCATACGCTAGTTTCCCGAATGAAAGTTGTGTACATACGTTATTTGGCTTAAGTAAAAAAAAATTGTTGATTTTTGTTCTTCTGATTAACTTCCTTGTTCATTTAATATTGAAGATAGTGAATATGAAAGTCAAAGTAATGTTATGGATCTAGAAGCGGAAATTTCTAAACTCAAAAATGAAGTTGAAGATCAAAAAATTCTATTTAATGAAAGAGAATGTATCTACAAAGATGTGATTACGATATTGAATAATCAGTTACAAGAATGAAACTCAATTGGGAAAATGAATAAAGAACATATAGAACAGTGTCAAAGGCTCCAGGATGAAGTAACCATTCATAGTGAAGGACTTGAAACATAAATCATCTCTCTCAAATCAGATCTGGAAAAATCAAATAAGAGGAATGCAGAAGTTCTACAAACATTTCAAGAACAAGAAAATGGGCTAAAATAAGAAATTATAAAATTAAATGAGTAAGTAGAAGAAGGAAGAAGGGTCGAATATGATATGAAGAAGAAATGCCAAAGATTGGAGGTTGAGGTAAACATTTTAAAAGGTAAATTAGAAGAAAAGGATAAACACTTGAGATTTCAAGATAGTACTAAGATTTTGGATAATATTATGTAATATTCCCAATTATCTTTTTGCTAGTTGGAATATTATATGTTTCTTCTATTCATAGTTTAGATGAATAAGTGGGGTAGGGATACCCTTAAATCTCTTTAGTAGGAATAAATAACTTCCAATATGGATGTGGATCAGTTTAGATAGTCAAAATAAAGCCATTGTGGGTGTGAAATGGGGAATGCATGTAGATTGGGTCAAGTTTGACCAAATCAACATCGCTGCCAAAGAAGAGAGTGGAGCTAGTGGGCACAACGCAGTTTTGGAGGAGGAGTCTTTGCATGGAAGTAACCTCATAAGTGAGTGGGGCAAAGGGTGAGGAAGCTCATAAAGGATATAAGGGAAGGGATGGAAGCCATGAGAGGCATTCAAAATATTGTTTATGTTTGAGTCTTATGACTTCTTGCATGCTTCGGCTGTTTAGCTGAGTTTGCTGTACTATTTAGTACAAGGGTATTTCCAGGCGGGAATCCCATACTCTATCTTGGAGGACTTGAGAAGGCCATGTAGGAGGGTTATTCTGAGCTTCATTTCCATCATCTGGCATTGGGCCAAGTAGTCACCTTCAACCACAACACAATCTCCTTGAGGAACTGCGCTATTTTGTAGGGTGTTGCAGTGGAGGGTTGTGAAGTGATGTTTATGAGCTAGTTTGTTAGTAAAAGGAGCAGCCTTTCACCTAGAAAGCTAGGGAGGAGAAGTTACAACCATATCTTTGTCATTTCAGCCATATTCCAGCAGATTTTTAGTGATACAATGTGATTAGCCATAGAGTTGCAGTCTGCACTTTTTGCGTCTTGTGCTTTTCAAGAAACCCTTGCCGGGTTATCTTGGGATTGTGTTTGTGAGACTAGTTCTCCATTTTCAGTTCCTTTTGAGTAATATATCAGTATATCCATTTTTTTTCCATTTTTGTGTCTCAGTAACCCTCACTGGGACTACACTGTCATGTATTCTGACATTTCTGTATTGCAGCATCCTTTGGGATTCTAGTGTTTCTGGGCTTTGGAGGCTTGTTTTCCTAGTTTGAGTGATTTTTTCCTCAACACATTGTATATTTTTCTGTTGTAATACATAATCTAATGGATCTGTGATTTTATCATGTATTTTGCATTATTATTTTCTGTACATTTCAGTGTGGTGTTCAATGTTATTGTCTTTCCTAATTTGGAATACTACAGTGGTATCAAAGCTCTAATCTTGGCTCAGCTTGTGGGGAAAATACATCTATAACAATGGAGGAGAAAGAGATTCCAAAAATTCTTCTTTAGACCATTTAGAACATTGCAAAAGATATCAAGGAGATGAGATTAGAAGGACAGAAGGAATCCCCTAGAGGGTTTCACCATGGAGGAAGCTTTGGCACTTCACATTTATGGTGGGAGCAATCAGTAGCACAACCTTCTTCACAACGCTCACCATGCCCACATTCCTATCATTGGAAGGTGAGGAGGGAGGAACATTGAGGGAAGAAACCCTTGGTGACTATTTTATGGAATATGAATCTAAATCCTAGAGGTTCAAGGAGCATTTAAACTTTTAGGAGTTCTGTTGGATCAAGGATGGTAGGAGATCCTTCAATCACCATAAAAGTGGAGGGTACATGCAGAACCTAGATCTACAACGTAGTTTGGGTAGATTATTTTTCCCTCTTATGATGGGTCACCCAAGTGCACAACTAAGGCTTGGGTAGAGAAGTTGGATACTTACTTCCAACACTACAGAGTTTCAGAAATGGAGGTTATTAAAATAGCAGCACTGCACCTAGAAGGTGAAGCACATGAGTGGTGGTTTCATGGCTTATCTACACTTGGGCATGCTAGTGTCACTTCTTATTCAGACTTCACCCAGAGGTTGGTGGAGATATTTGATCCCAAGAATCCTGAAGCACAATTTTTTGGGCTAACCAAGCTCAATCAAGTAGGGGATCTAGAGACTTATATCTCTGACCCGGAGAGTATGCATGTTCATTGATGGGATGATTGAACCATTACATGGGCTGGTGAAATCCACTAGCTCCAAGAAGCTATGGAGAGGGCTAGAGACCTACAACATGCCTTATCCAAGGCAAAGGCCCCCTTTCAACAAAATTTCTCCTCTCAAACAAAGGAGGACCAAGAGAAGAAATATCTTGATGATAATTCCTAGAGAGATCTAGGGATGAAGAAAATTTGTTTCACTTGTCAAGAGGCATGGGTACCAAGCCACCAATGTGTTGCAGGGAAGGCACATTGTATTGAAATATTTTTTGATGAGGAGAAGGAGACCAACATTGTAGTAGCAGGAGGAGGTGCCCCACCCATAAGAGATGTAGTGGGAGAATTTTCTCAAATGGGAGGGACTCTTGAAGCTTTGCGGGGAGTTCCCAAGTATCTAACATTGAGGGTTAGAGGCACTATTTTGGGACAAAGAGTATGAGTATTGGTAGACAGTGGAGCTACCCATAACTTTATTGACACTCATTTGGTGCAGAGGAGGGGCATTCACATAGAATATTTTGAGGGTTTCTCAGTTTTGGTTCCTGGAGCTAGAACCATGTAGTGTGCCAAATATGTTCTGTCACTAACCATCACTATGGGAACCTACACATTGACAGACAAATTATTTGTGGTTGATATTCCAGACACCAATCTAATATTAGGTGTCGAGTGGTTAATCACCTTAGGGAAGGTTACCACAGACTTGGAAACATTAGAGATGGAATGGGTAGAAAAGGGGAGTGGTAAACATAAAAAAATCAAAGGAATACAAACCTATCCACCCTGGATTGTCTCAACACATAGGATGGAGGATGATTTGCGCAGAAGGGACATAGAATGGGCAGTAGAACTGCATATGTCAAAAGCAGGAGGCAAGGATTCACCAGTACATCATGGTGTACAATCTATTTTGGACTAGTATTCCATAGTATTTGGAAATATCCCACCCGGGAGACCTCCTGACTGAGGATTTAAGCACACTATTGAGTTGGAGCCATGGATCCAAGCAGTGATCACTGCTATAGGGTAAACTGCTTGGGTTGTTGGTTTTCGAGGATCCCTCTCAGGGCTTTCCAGTGCCCGAGGCAGACAGTGAGATTAGCTATGCTGTTCACAAAGATGGCATGAGCATGTTCATATTAGCTTGAAATAACTTGAAGGAATACAATAGAGAATTACCTATTTGACGGTCTTGAAGTCCCTTGGAGAGCGCTACGCAGCGAAGCAAGAGTCCTTCTTCACTGGCTCCAAATCTTGGTCCTGCGATCAGTCAAAGCACCCACGTAATTTCTAATATAACAAGTATCCTACCAATTAAATCAATACACAATAAACATCTAGATTATACACATCTGAGCCATTCATATCATGCTACATAAATGTTTAAACAATAATGACAACATTAAGCATTGAATGGACAAAACAAACACATTTCTATTGATTTTGAAAGAAGGAGGATTACAACCACCGGTTGTACCAAGCCCTCCTCAGTCTCCCAATCTCTCTTATCTCTCAAGTGAAGAAGTCCAAGTCAACAAGCTCTCTAGGAACCTCTTTGACTCTTGGCCTTCACAATGTCACACTATTCTCTATTCCACAAGTATACAAGAATCCTTGAGCAATCCTTCGACCTTCAATTAAGAGCCTTCAGCTCCTTCTTATAGGAGAGGGAGAAGGCCATTGTTGCCCTTCTCTTTCCACTAGTTTGGAATGGAAAAACTTAGATGTTTCTTTGATCTCTATGCTTTTGCCTCTTTTGGAGTTCAGTCTTCTATGGCAATGACCAATAATGCACTGGTGCTTCTGCAGTTTCCTTTGTGAACTGACTCCTTTGTGAGGGAAAGTCGGAGATTCAAATCATTCTCCGTGCTCTTTTCCCAATTCAAACTTAAAAAACAGGTAACGCTTCCCTCCAGTGTAAACAGAGCGTTGCCCTAGCCACTAACGCGGCCAATGCACTGATTGCCTGCATTATAACTCTCTTGTTCTGTTCTATATAGGCGTTACCCTGGAAGAAATAGGTTTAATTTAGGTCTTTGTACCCCTTCCATATTTGTCTTCCCCTCTGAGCTGATGAGGAGGTATTTTGACCTGTAACAGATGCCCCCTAAAGTGTGAGGTTAGAGACGAAGACGATGGCCGAAATACTTTACAATTTGCGTAGAGATAGAGAGATTGAAAGACTGAGGAAAACCTGAAACAACAACATATGTCAGAAAATATAGTATTTGCCTAGAGTCGGGCATGTCCCATGCTCAGTAGCTTAAACAACATGATTTCTCTAGAATAGAGATATGAAGAATCTATCCACCAATAGGCACAATGTGGAAGTGTCTGTCATAACAAGATCAGGCTGAAGAAGCTGTCTCCATAAACAATATCGCAGCTTGGGGGAGGGAACACAACTTTAATGGTGTAGCCTTTGCCCCAAGGTCTTGACCGCTGATTCACTTAAACTGCATATTTCTCAACATGTGAATGAAGGAGTTGTCGTCGAACATGTGAGAAATCGTCTGATTACCAGTCAATAATGAAAACTGTTAACAGACGCGAAGGTGGCCACCGATAATGATGATGGTCCCTAAGATGCCCAGTACAATCTAGCGAGTTTGAATAAAAGGAGTTGAAGTCAAACACTCGTAGAATCATTCGACCAAGAGCCAATGATGAAGACCTTTGATCAAACACAAGACTACCTGCAACTGATGTCTGCAAGCATCCAGGTACTGATGGGTTTCTGGATCAACTTCCTAGATAAGATGTCGAAGTCGATAGGAAGTGATCTGTTGAAAGGTAGGCACTGAGGCGTCCTACATCAATCAACATGAAACGGAAACCAACTGATTTTGTTTATGATTTGAGATAAGGAAGAGTAAATGGGAATGTCAGACGACAAATAATTTCTGGCATAATGAGCGGTTTGGTTGATAACAGGAGCAGTAGATAACGAGATCTGCTTGAACAATAGAAGGCACTCTAGCAGGGTACTAGGCAGCTGAAGCGTGATGAACACCAAAGAGTGTGTTAGGATTTTACCGGTGCAAGGACACTGGGAAATGAAGGCTAATACTCATAGATGGTATGGTTCAGCTAACTGCAAAAGAGTTTTCTGGGAAGTGCCATGTTCAAGAATTTTGCTGCCAAATCGACCTTTTTTGGAAATGTAACAGAGGTAGTATCCATTTTGTCCAAATTTTTCCCCGTCTGATTAAGTTTAGCGAGTCCAGACAAGTAAACTCGGTGAATTTCTAATGTTTAGAGAGTCTAAAAAATGTCAGGAAAGACAACTTTGTGCCCCATCTGATTAGGTTTAACGAGTCCAGATGATTAAACTCGGTGAATTTTTCATGTTTAGAGAGTCTGAAAAATGTCATAAAAGACAACTCCATGTTCTGTCTGATTAGGTTTAACGAGTCCAGACGAGTAAAATCGGTGAATTTTTCATGTTTAGAGAGTCTGAAAAATGTCGTAAAAGACGACTCCATTGGGGTACCTTTGTCATGTCTTGATAACCGGGCATGGCAAAGGGGTAATAATAAGCCCGAAACAGTTCATTTTCCGTAAGTTAGTCCATCGAATCTGGAAAAGTGAGAAATCTATGTTCAATGGGCGTCTACCTCATTTTGTTATGAGTACGAGGAGACGAAGTAAACTCAATACTCTTTGTGAAATTTTAATGAGTCCAGCAAAGAAAAACTCGGTACCTCCATGAAATTTTAACGAGTCATGCGGAGAGAACTCGATTTACTTTTTCTGTTTAAAGAGCTTTGAAAAAGAGGAAAAGAATGGCTCCTTGTTCTTTGTCTTAATAGTTTTGAGCCTGACAAAGGTGACTCGGGATTTTTTTGGTTTTATGAGCGAGAAAAATATTCCTAAAAAGAATGCTCAGTACTTCTCCATAGTTTTAACGAGCCTGAAGAAGAAAACTCTAGGTTTTTCGGATTAACGAGCAAGAAAATACCAAAAAGAACGCTCGATGCCAACTTCGTATAAGTTTAACGAGCCTGAAGAAGAGAACTCGAGGTTTTTCAGATTAACGAGCAAGAAAAGACCAAAAAAGAACGCTCGATAAAACATGAGTATGTTTGCTCATAAATCTTGATCCCTTATTAGAACATCAGTACCAAATCTCGAGAGTTGCGACATGTATACAGCAAGAAAACACGACCTTGCCGACTGACTTAAGAGAGTCATGCCCCAGAATTTGCTATAAGAAGGTTAGAAGACTTTCATTTTCACTGTTTTGAGTGCTGTGAAGAAGCTCTGGAGTGGAAAAGGGGTGAAAATTTCAGCTGATGATTACGGTCAATCCGGGCAACAGTTTTCTATTCCGCAAGATCCAGGTAAGAGCTAGAACCTCCTGTTATCATTTAATTGTCGATTTGTTAGTTTTTGCTGGTTCAAAATTAGGAAATTTTGAGGCCCCAGAAAAATATTTGTGCCTAACGCGGGTCAGAAGTATAATGGCCGCGTTAAACGCACAGCCCGTGAAGGGGTTGCGCGTTAGAACGCTCTGTTTTGTACTAGAGCCCGCGTTAGGCACACCGTGTTTTCTAACAACTCAATTTTTCCATTTTGAAGTGGTCCAGGAAAGTTTTAATCGGTTGAAAATGTTGCATTTGCGGGTGTTCAGCTGTTAATCATGAGTATCTGGCAAGAGAGAGAGCATGAGCGGGAAGAATGAGAGATGGTGACGGATGCAACAAGCTTAATGGCTCTCCGGAGGTACGGATTGCTCAAATATGCCCGTTTAGAACTGATGAGGGGTCAAGAGGACCTCCTCAGGTGGCTGATCCAGCAGTGGGACGAACGGCATCATGTCTTTCGGATTGGGGGCAATGAGCTCGCCATCGAAAATGATGATGTGTACTTTTTGACCGGTTTATCATGTCATGGGGCGAGGCCCAATTTGACGGGGTCCAGAGCTGACCCTCGTTCCACTACTGATCTGATCCATGCACACTGCATACGTGGCACCCAGGCTGTGAGTAACTGGATACCTATTGCACAGGTGACTTTGAGACCACTGCGGTCTATTCTATGGATGATTGTTCGCTTGGCTGGTGCCAAGAGTTAGCATGTGGCCACCAAGGCTCAGATGCTCCTAGCCTTGGATTGCATGCAGCCTCAGGTTTTTGACTGGTGTGACGGTGTGGTCTGTCGGGTCCGAGCAGAGCTTACTGCATGTAAGACCCGTACTTAAAGAGAGTTTGGGTATGGAACACTGATTGTTTCTTTCATACTGGAGCGAATACCACTGATGAGGCCCAGGATCCCTACAGCGCCATTGGGTCCACGCGAGCCGAGGCAGGCTCGGTGGGCCACTTTGCTTCCACGGACTGGAGAGGGTCCTGTCCGTCACTGTTTTGATGATGGGTTTTTTGATTGGCTAGGCTCCCAGATAGTCATGATTGAGGATTATCCCTATGCAGGGATGAACTTCACAGGCGATCCAGAGTTAGTCTTGCCCCCTGGCACCCAGTGGGGGCCCGATGGTAAGAAAAAGATCAGTGTTTTTCAAAGAAGTTTTTGTTTTTAGCTTTTGAATGTTTATGTAAAAAAATTTTGTTGAAAAGGGGTGAAATTTAAGTTTTGACATGAAGCTTTTGCTTGGTTGACACAGATGTGGCACCTGTCCGTCCAGCTGGGGCCCCTCGCTATGCACGGTGAGGATTGCAGCTACCCGGGGCTGGCGCACCTGTAGAGGATGCGGAAGCCGGTGACGACGATGATACCCAAGTGTTATATGAACTCTCCAGGAACCTGGAGGGTCTGAGTATGGGTATACCACCGCTTGCTATGCGGGAGGTTCCAGTTCGTTTGCAGCGGCATACTGTAGGTGTGCCAGAGAGATACCTAGTTCCTCTGAGGAGGATAGCTAGAGCAGTTGTATGCTATCATGAGCATCAGGCTTAGCTGGTGGAGTAGATGTATTAGTATCAGAGCGTGGCTTAGTGTGCCAAATTTTTGTAAAACACCCCAAGTTTTGGAAGATTTTTCTTTTTGATGTTTACTATGTACTGGACATGACATATGTGTATATATATTTTTGGTGATTTTGTGTTTTTAAATTTTTATGTATTTTGATGTGATAAAAATATATGTACTCATGAGTAAATCTTTTACAATAAATGTGACAAATGCCAATCTAACACATAATTTGCCAAAGAATCGGCTAATGCATTAAATTCTCTAGGAACGTGCTCAAATGTGATTGTTTGAAATTGACGCTCTAAAAGTCGCACTCGTAAAAAATAACGTAGCAACACAGGGTGGCGGACATGGTAATGATTGTTTAACTGCATAATGATGAGTTGGGAATCTAACCTGACCACTAAATCGGAAATGTCACGAGATGCCGCTTCCGTGAGGAGTTGGATCACTGACATGTACTCGGCGACATTGTTGGTGGCGTTACCTAGGAAGATCCCCCCGGAACCAAGAAGGTCTGACTCAGGAGTATAGAGAACCCAAGCAGCTGAAGCAATGTGTCTAGTGTGACGACTAGCACCGTCCGCATATCCGACGTATGATAACGAATGCGATGACATCTGTGTGAAAGAAAAAGATTACATGAGAAGAACACCTTAAACCAAAAATAATCTAGAAGCATCAAAATAAAAATAGGCAAAACTTATATACATAAATTACAAAGCATATGCCTAGTGCGAAACTAGGCAAAATACTTCTTCAGATAGAGCCCGTTGCGGGGCTCCTCGAGTGGAATTCCATTACAGTCCTGGAGTTTGTAAGCTCCTTTTGAGAGGGCTTTAGTAACGACGTAAGGACCGAGCCACAATGGTTGGAGTGTTCCTGCCCCCAAGAGGTCGTGTTTTTGATCATAAAGTAGAACAAGATCGCCCTCTTGGAAAGAACAAGGTTTGACAGATTTGTCGTATTGAGCTTTAACTCGGCGCTGGTGAGCTTCGAGTGCTAGTGTAGCATCTTGACGAGTTTCGTCCAAATGATCAAGTGAGAGCAAGCGCTCTTCAGTGGCGGTGGTGCCAGGCAGGAGTTCAACGGCAAGTTTGAGTGATGGGATTTTGCACTCGATTGGAAGTACTGCCTCCAGGCCGAAATCAAGTTGGAAAGGTGTGATATTTGAAAAGAAATATGGAATATTTTCCACGATACCTGTTTTGACCGAGATATCAATGAGTAGCGTCTTGGAAAGATTACCCATGTTCCCTTCTGAATCGATAGTGTGAACAGTCGTATAAGAGGAGGGAACTAACTCAGGTTGGTCAAAAAATGAGATTTCAGTTTTTATTGCCTCCGAATCAATCATCGAAGTGCGATGGTGGAACTCTCCCCAAGGTCGTTCTTCTAATGACATGATCTCTCGAATAGCTTCGTCTGTAGGCCAGACTTCATTGAGGAGATCCTTAGAGAGAACTGTTATGGGAGAGAGGGTCGTACCTGTGGTCGAAACCATATCAGTGGAGGGTTCAGATGCGGTTTGGATGGCTTGGTAAGCCAACTCAACCGGCGAAAGCGGCATCTGATCTCCATAGGAATCAATATATGAAGGTGTCGGGATGATCCATGGGTCGATAGAGCCATCCGAAGAGGTGGATATCATTGCAACCATGTTTGGGATCTGTGGCGGTGGTAGAGGAAAACAACCCAGTAGGGAAGATGCCTTCAGAAGACCGGTACCGATACTGACGTAAGAGTCAGGGACACCTCCTATTAGGGGTACCGAGCTACTTGGTAAAGTGGAATAATCAGGGGTGTAGAAGGATAGCTGATCGACCGTGACTATTCTCCCATCCAATGGAAATAGGATGAGTCGGAAGACCGAAGACACGATGGCGGTCATAGCATAAGACCAACTGCGACCGAGCAATAGATTATAGTCGAGATGACGCTCTACGACTTCAACATCCACATTTACCGTTTTCCCACTCAGAGTGATGGGAAAGCTAGCAAGGTATCCTTTTGGTAGGAAAGTGTGGCCATCGAAAGCTTTGAGGGAATTCGATGGCGGGGTTAGAGTAGGAGAACCTAAATTGAGCCAGCAAGCTTGTGACATAACGCAGGTCGAAGCACCTTCATCTATGACAGTGCGATGGATGGGTCTCCCTTTTGACACAACCTGCACCTGGAATGCGAGTTGATGTGAGAGGCGAGGTTTAGCCTTTTCCATATCAAAGATTGCTAGCGTGGAATCCTGGGGGTCTATTCCGCCAATGGCCGAAAGCAAGGCTTTCCTTTGTGCTGGACAGGTTTGTAATACTTCAAGTGCAGACATAGCTGACGGTGCCTGCGCCAAATATTCTACAATATTGTAGTTTTGGGCTGCACGTGCAGAGGTATTATGAGTCGTGCGTCGAAGTGTCCCTTTGGGGGGACGAATTACAGGTTCAACAGTAGGCCTTTCGATATGTAAATCGTTGGGCGGCGGCGGATTGGAACTAGTTCCAGGTTCCTGAGCATCTATGGTAGGATTTCCATAAAGCTTGGCGCGAGTTTGAAGGTCAACACTCTCAATGCCATAAATGGCAGATGGTCCTTCGCCGGAAGGATACGAACCACCATTTCCCCGTTGATGGGGTTGTGGCGGATTGTCAACCATGTGTTGATGTTGCTGCTGTTGATTGGGGAAAGGATTGTGAGGAACGGCAGGTGTTCACCCAGAATCCTTGTTAGCAATAAAATCGGTGCATTCCTGCAACCGAGGACATTTGTATGTCAAGTGGTCCTCCGCACAGATTTTGCAAGGAAATTTCATGGGTTTATCCTTTCCTTTGTCATTTCTAGCAGCATTTTTCTAATTAGGGTTATTCTAATTATCTGACTGCTCTTCTGAAGAAGACGTTTTCTTCTTATTCTTCCTATTTTTCCCGCTAGGTTTTTGTGAGGTTTGCACCAAATTTACCTTAGCAGAAGGGAGAGGAGTCGTTTGGTGGGGGGCAGTGGCAGCCGAGGATGGCTGGGAGGTTTGCCCCCAAGACTGATTGGTGGCTACACCAGAGATCGCGCCAACGAGACCATCGGCATGAACTCCGGTTTTCTGAGTAGCCGGAGGATTTGGGTTACCAGGGGCATGGGGGAGCAGATCGTAAAGCGTGCCAGATTGTGAATAGATTAAATTCAGGTGTTGGGCATGACGAATACATTGATCTTCTGTCACTGCACCAGAAAGGCCAATGTCTTTAGAGATGTGGGGTAAAAGAGACTTGCAAAACCAATTGGCCAAGAGATGGTCCGGTATTGGTGCTTTGACTAGCCTCCTCCTACGTCTCCATTCATGAATATGGTCGGAGATGTGGGTGGCGGTGTCTTGGCGCAGCGATGTTAACAATTATGTTCCGGTTTCCACTCTAATTGGTAGTTGGAAGTTCTTTAAGAACTCTGTCGCTAAAGCGCCAAACGTATTGATGGCGGCGCGTGGCAATTCAATGTACCACTTGGCGGCATTGCCTGTAAGGGTGCGGGGAAACAGTCGAAGTCGGACACTATCATCTACCATGGAATTGGATATGGACCATAAATGGAAGGTAGTGATGTGTGTGGCCGGGTCGTCCCCATGTTTCCCGTCGAACTGCGGGATGTCAGAAGGAATCTTATGCGGTATTGGAGGCCAAAGCGGTTTGTGGTTGATGGGGTCGTTCGTCAGTTTATGGATGTCATGTATGTCCAAAGCTGCCAAGAAAGGAAATTGTGGATTTTCCCCCGAGTCTAACCAAGGAAGTATGGGCTGACTAATTGGACCATAGGGTCCCCCCATCCATGTGTTACCAGAAGGGTAAGTGGGACTCTGATAAAAACCTCCCATAGGTGGAGGAGTAGGAACATACGGTTGCTGTCCATAGGGCATAGTGTATTGCGGGGAAAACGGTTGGTTGCCCCCAGCATAAAAGTGCCCTCCCACTCCAAATGGAGGTTGGGGTTGGTAGTCCAAATGGATGCAATAGAGTTTCCCAGAGGCATACTAGTACTTGCATAATTTGGCAACGGTATAGATCCTACACCTATGTTTGAACCACTTAAGGGGATAGTATTTACAATGGGTTGTCCCATTTGTCCTAAGGATTTCATAGGAAGAGAAATATTCCATGCTACCTGTGTACTGATAACACTGCCCCCTGGTATAGTGGCCAGGGGGTTTGAACTCAACAGAGGGTTCCAGCCGAAAGCGTTGCTAAAGGGTACCGAAGTAGTCATGCTCGCTGAAGGAGCTACCGTGGGTCCCAACGTGGTCACGGTAGGAGTAGATGCCGAAGGGTTCGGTAAACTACTGACAGTTGTGTTGACCATAGGGTTGGGAGTAGGTATATGTTGACTACTGGGGTTACCCAGTAATGGCATAGAACTGACCACCGGCGGGGAGGATGGTGGCGAACCAGGGATGGTTGTCATTGGTATCGACCCTGTGGATGCCGTGGTGAAATAGATGTTGGTGCGGCCGCAGACATATCTTGGCATGGTGGAATCTGGACTATCACAGGTCCTAACAGATCAGTGAGCGGAGGATTGTAATTAGGTACAACGCCTTCAGTGAAAGGGTCCTCCGGAAGTTCCGGCTGATAAGGGTCTATGTGATAATCAAGATTAGTCAGAGGAGACTGCTCTTCCGTAGAAGGCCCGGGTTCACCAAGGTTCAATTTTTTCTCAAGGGTGAGAGGAGGTAGACCTTGCTGTCGTCGAGACAGACGGCGTGGGTCAGGGGACGCCACGGTGACTGTTTAATTTTAACAAATTTTATTAAAATGTGATGTATTATAAAGTCTCAAATGACAGTAACCACACACCTAATAAAAATAAAAATGACTCTCTAAAATCAATCAGCAAGCAGCCAGAATAGGGTGCCCTGTCTGAGTACTACCGTTCACTGGTGATGAAATCCAGTATCACAATAACATACAGAGAGGGTTGGTCGAAAGTATAGTTACGGTCACTCTAGAGCTTCGCCCGAACCTCAGACGATAGGTGTAAGCACTCTCGTGAAGACGAGTACCCTCCTAAAGACCGAAGACAGAGTGGGTCCGTCTGTTTCAGGTACCAGGACAGCCCGTCCTAGTCACCTTGTGTAAGTCCCTAAAAGTATGGCCACTAAGGATACCTCAAATCATAGACATCATCAGGGGGGTCCACGGTCAAGGACAGTGTGCTATATGGGCAGAATACCTAGATCCCCGATCTAGTTTCAACATCCCCGAAGGGAACCCCAATATATAACACACCCACAGGATGCAGTTGAAGGCGGGCTACCTTCTAGTGCACCCAAGTGTTGTCTCGCACTAAGCTCCGGTAAAGGAACGGTCCCGATAATATGATGTTGGCAATATGATGCAGAGTGTTGTCCTTGATGGCAACCCATTTGATAGAGTGTTGTCCTTGAATGGCAACCCACTTGATGAAGATGATGGCAACCTACTTGATGAAGTTTTCCTTGATGGAAATCTACTCGATGAGTTGCCTATGATAAGCAACCTATGTGCTAAAGATGTAAGAATGATGTATCTTCAGATCAGTTCAGATGTGGCAGAGAAAATAATTCCAGTAAGTTCCAGAAAAATGATAAATATAATATGTCACAATGTATACGCTACTTTTGTGAAGGCAACCCACGTATATACTCTACTTTTGTGAAGGGAACCCGCGTATACATTCAGGGTTAGCATATACGCATCTTTTATGAGGCTAAGTTGCGTATACACGTGGAAACGAATGCTAAAAGTTGCGTATGCCCTTTTGCGCTCTAAAAGTATGATACCAAGGGGATTTACCATGGTATTCACCCAGTGTATTGAGCGCAGGATTATCTATTTGATCTTGTCTAGGAATACCATTGGAAATAATGTGGTTTTGGCTCATGGTATTGAAAAAGGGTAAACCTATATAAGGAGAAGAAAATCATTGTGCAAAGGGTGTGCATGAGTCTGGGTTTGAATGAGTACTTCATTATGAAGTATATATGTATGGAAAGGGTAACAGTTTGATGATATGAATCTGTGATGCACCTATGAAGAAAATGATGAAGAAGTGAATATAGATCTGAAATGTATTTGTATCTTCTATATCTGTTTATGGAATGTTCTGATCTGAGATGAGGCGAACATGTTTCTGAAGTAAAGGGTAATATCTGAGCTATGCATCTGTTCTGAAGAATTGCGCTGAAATGTCTGAAGAAGTATACGCTGGTTCATTTCGGTAAAAGCGCATGTATACGCGGATCTGATGAAGGAAAAGCGCGTATGTCCAGTTTGGGTTTTCTGAAGTATGTGCAGAGGTATACGCGGGTTTATATGCATGAAGGCGCGTATATATGCAGGATCAGTGAAAGGAAAGCGCATATGATAAACTAGGGTTTGCTGAAGTTGTGAGATGTCTGATCTGTTCTGCTGTCTTGCTGATATATGTTTCTAATGTGTACTGCTATCTGTCAATGTTGATTTGGGTAGTTCGAACATTGATTATGCTGTTGTAGAGCAAGTTGTTGAATTGATGAATGTTCCTTGAGCTTAATTGTGTGGGTTGGATCCAGTGTGAAAATTGATGAAACGTGGTCCATAGAGGTGCTGAGGGTTGTAGCCTTCAGTCAGGGGGTTGTAGCTCCCTTCCAGGTGAGGCTGGTAAACGAGAGCAGGGGGTCGTAGCTCCCTTCCAGGTGAGGCTGGGAAACGAGAGCAGGGGGTCGTAGCTCCCTTCCAGGTGAGGCTGGTAAATGAGAGCAGGGGGTCGTAGCTCCCTTCCAGGAGAGACTGGTAAACGAGTGCAGGTGGGTGCCTGCGTGCTGGTATGAGTCTGCACCAGCACATTGTTGTAAGATGTTTTCTCTATAATAAAATATTGAAGGCTGAGACAACGACAGCGGTGGTTTTCTCCCGACTTGGGTTTCCACCTAAAATCCTGGTGTTCATGTGTAATGCTTATGTGTGATGGTTTATTCTGTTCTTATTGCACATGTTTACTGTTTATTGATCATCTGATGATTGAATGATGGAATGATATAAGTGAAGAATTAATGGCATAATTAGATCTCTTTGTATACGCGAGTTTTATAAAGGGTATCCGCGTATATATGTGAGTATGTATCAAGAAAGTAGCATATGGGTTTTAGAAGTAAGAAAAAGTAAAAAGTTTGAATATGCCCTAAATACTGATTCACCCCCCCCTCTCAGTATTTTTCCCAACAATTGGGATCAGAGCAGGTCCTTCTGCAGAAGCTTGATCGCTTGAAGGAGATCCGTCGCAATGGGAAGTCATGAAGGAGTAATGTCTATAAAGCCACCTCTATTGAATGGAAGCAATTTGATATTCTGTAAGGTACGAACAAAAGCATATCTGCAAAGTCTTGGTGCAGAAGTTTGGGCAATCGTGGAAGAAGGTTATCAGTATCCGGCAAGTATTCCTACTGATGCAGCAGAAAGGAAAAAATATGAAATCAATGCCAAAGTAGTCAATGTCTTATTAGGAAGCATGTCTGAAACAGAATTTGCTAATGTGATGCAGCTAAATTCAGCAAAACAAATATGGGACAAAATCATTCTGAGCTATGAAGGAGATACAAAGGTAAAAAGTGCAAAACTCCAAACCCTCAGAATTGAATATGAAAATTTGAATATGCATAGTAATTTGAGTATTGCCAGTTTATTTTTACGTCTAGATGATATTGTAAATCGTATGAGAAGTTTGGGTGAAACTGTAACTGATACTACTCTGGTTGAAAAAGTCTTAAGATCTTTGACTTCAAAATTTGAGTCAAAAGTAGTAGCTATTGAAGAAAGGAAAGATCTGCAAACCCTTACTATTGTTCAATTGCATGGTATCCTAACTGCTTATGAAATGAGACAAGGAGGTCCCTCTCAAATTAAAGTAGCTACTTTTAAGGCATGTGCAAAAATAAAGGACAAGGAAGATATCAAGGAAGCAGATAATATATCAGAAGAAGAAGAAGCAAATTTTGTGAGAAAACTCCAACTAGGAACTGGAAGATTCAAAGGTAAGCTTCCCTTCAAATGTTTTGATTGTGGAAGAGTTGGTCACTATGCTGCTAAATGTCCTTATAGAGAAAAACATGGTAAAGGGATACAATTTGAAAAGAGAAAGAGTTATTATGCAAATGAATAAGATGATGAAGTGTCCAGTGAAGATGAAGAAGATTTTGACCAAGTTCTACAAGTTCTCATGGAAAAGAAGCAAAAGAAGAAGGTTACTCAAGGAAAGGAGATACCTCAGAAATCTTGTATAGCAGAAATTGAAGAAGATGAAACAGGTATTGATCACTGTTCTTGTATTTTACTCTCTTGTGCATGCAAAGGTAAAGATAGTGAAAGTAACAGTATGGATCTAGAAGAAGCCGTCAAGATTAAAGTTGAAGATCAGCAAAAATCATCTAAGGAGAGTGAATCTATAGACAAGTATCAAAGGTTTCATGCTTATGCATCCAATCGAATGAAAAGACTAGCAGCAGAAATCAACAATCTAAATGCAGATCTCGAAATATCAAAAAGGAAGAATGAAGGTCTTGAAGCTGGAATCATCTCTCTACAAGCAGATCTTGAAGCATCAAGTAACAAGAATGAGGAACCTCTACAATCATTTGAAAAGGAAGGTCTTGAAGCAAAAATCATCTCCCTCAAAGAAGATCTGGATAAATCAAATAAGAAGAATGTAGGACTTGAAGCAGAAAACATCTCTCTGAAAGCAGATCTCGAAGCATCGAATAAGAAGAATGAAGAATTCTTACAAACTTTTGCAGAACAAGAAAATGGGTTGAAAGAAGAAATTCTAAATCTGAATAATCAAGTAGAAGATGGAAGAAGGAAAGAAGAAAGCATGAAGAAGCAATGCCAAGCCTTGGAGGTGGAGGTAAACATTCTCAAAGGTAAATTAGAAGAAAAGGTTAAAATTTTGAGGTTTCAAGATAGCACTAAGTTTTTGGACAATATTCTGAGTAATCAAAGGTCTCCTGCTATCAAAATTGGTCTTGGTTTTCATGAAACTGTTAAAGGAGAATCTAGTTCACAAGGAAGTGCTAAAGATTCAAAGGATATCAATGCAAAACCTGAAGAGTTGAAAGAAGCAAAGGGTCAACCAACAATCATGAACTCTCAAAAGAAACCATTCCCTCCTAACTTTAGAAGCATCAATAATGTTGAATGCTTTAATTTTCATAATTATGGGCATGTTGCAGCAAATTGCAGGAGCAGATTGTTTTAGTCACAAACAAGCAGATTCTACACAGATAGGTACTCTGGTTTCTTCAAGGGATATTGTTTTTCATGCAACAAGTGTGGTCATAAAGCAGCTGATTGTAATACAAGGAAGAATAGAAAAACACATTATGTCTCTTATGCTTATTTCTCTGGTCACTTGAGATGTTATGCTTGTAACAAGTATGGACATGTGGAAAAATAATGCAGGATGAACAGATATGAGAAATTAGATAACTTCCAACCCACAATAAGAAGTTTCAAGAAAAGCTGGAAAAAGAAGGAGAACCGGTCAGAAACGTAGGGTATACTGACCCTACTGCAGTCTTCCGCTTCTGAAGCTTATTTCTCATAATGACTGCATGAATGATGTGAGATACATTCTGGTGATTAGTAATGTATCATTACAGGGGGAGCAGTGTATGATGATTCCCATGGTTGTTTTGGTGATTCTGGTTATATTTATTTCTAACAGTGCATATGATGTGAAGAAGATAGGTATAGGAGGCATAAGTTCAGGGGAAGATGAAGAAATGTGAAAATTTCTATGCTTCACTTTCAATACGCGGGTTCTATGAACAAAAGTCGCGTATACACACGAGTTTCAGCAGACACAGTCGCGTATGCATTTATGACAAGAAAATTTGTATAACAGCTGAAGATCAGGAGTAAAGGTTCAGGGGGAGCATCAATCTGACTATTTATGATTGTATTTTTGGCACTATATCAGTTTATTTCTCAGTTCTAAATGATGATGACATGTTACATGGTTTCTTGTGATTATGGATGAACCATATTTGCTTTTCTGATGAAGAGTATTCTTTGCTTTCACACATGGATGAGATGGAAGTCTTGTGATTCAGAGATAAGGGTAAATCATGCAGAGTTTGTTGTTGGTTGAAGACGTCTTTAATTCCTTACACATGCTACATGATGATCATAATAAATCTTGAAGATCTTGGTGATATCAGATCACATGGATGGTTGCTTGACATGTATTGTCTACTATAGAAGTTGTTTTGGTATGATAATTCCTCTTGGGAAGAATATGTTGATGCTGCAAAGAGTCTAAAGACTTGGTTACCAATATACTTATGCTACATTCATTGGATGACACTTGAAGACATTACTACATTGGCCTATCTATCTGCTCTTAGATATTCCAGGGAAGCATTCAATTATCTCAGAAAGAAGCTGAAAAATTGTCTCTGCCTCACAGAGGATCAGATCTGGTTAAAATGCAGAAGATGGATTTGGATACGCGGATTTCCTGAAACACAGTCGCGTATATACGCGAGTTCATACACAGAAAACCGCATATGGTTGGTTGCTGACAATTTTTCTGGGTCAGCATTTCTTCAGCACAAGCTATGGTGTTGTTTGGTATCTCTGATGCTTTTTGGAGTCTCTGGTGGTATTTCGGCTATTTTTATCTGATTTTGGGTGAAGATGCCTTGATGATTTGCTATTGAAAGTGTTCAGGATGTACAAGCAAAGGGGGAGCTTTGGTCACATGGAAAGGATGCATTGGATGCACATATTTAGGGGGAGCATTAACTTTGCTGAATATAATGCATTGTTGGCATTATGATGATTTTGATATATGATCTCTCTTGAGGTCTTTTTGGTATTGGTTATGAAAAGTCATATTTGTATTTTGATGAAAAGGTCATGTTGAGACCCATGATGTAAATTTGTAATATTCAGTCATGTAAGGACTTGTCAAAATTTTGTAAACCCACTTGGTTGGGTAGCTGAGTCAAATTTTTGTAAACCCACTTGGTTGGGTAGCTGAGTTGAAATGTGTAAACCCACTTGGTTGGGTACTTGAGTCTAATATGTAAATCCACTTGGTTGGATATTTGATGTAAGTATGAGTCTTTGGTGATAGGAAGTTCATAGAGTCATGTACTTCATTGAAAAATATGTTTGAAGATTCAACATGAACTCAGGGGGAGCTTGGTCACTTCAGTATACATCAGATCTGCAGAACGCTTCCTTCTACATGAGGAGAAAAACTTTGTGTTGGTTTTGATCCGCCATTTGCCCTTGATGTCAAAGGGGGAGAGTGACATGGTGTTTGAATAAAGGAAAAGAATGGTGTCAAAGAATGGGGAGAGTGACATGGTGTTTGAATAAAGGAAAAGAATGGTGTCAAAGAATGGGGAGAGTGACATGGTGTCATTGTATTCTTAATGTATCTATCTGTTGTAGTGATCAAACACCATCGTGGTTGCCATCAAGTCCAAAGGGGGAGATTGTTGGAAATATGATGCAGAGTGTTGTCCTTGATGGCAACCCATTTGATAGAGTGTTGTCCTTGAATGGAAACCCACTTGATGAAGATGATGGCAACCTACTTGATGAAGTTTTCCTTGATGGAAATCTACTTGATGAGTTGCCTATGATAAGCAACCTATGTGCTAAATATGTAAGAATGATGTATCTTCAGATTAGTTCAGTTGTGGCAGAGAAAAGAATTCCAGTAAGTGCCAGAAAAATGATAAATATAATATGTCACAATGTATACGCTACTTTTGTGAAGGCAACCCGCGTATATACTCTACTTTTGTGAACGGAACCTGCGTATGCATTCAGGATTAGCATATACGCAGATTTTGTGAGGCTAAGTTGCGTATACACACGGAAACGGACGCTAAAAGTCGCGTATGCCCTTTTGCGCTCTAAAAGTATGATACCAAGGGGCTTTACCATGGTATTGACCCATTGTATTGAGCGTTGGATTATCTATTTTATCCCGTCTAGGAATACCATTGGAAATAATGTGGTTTTGACTCATGGTATTCAAAAAGGGTAAACCTATATAAGGAGAAGAAAATCATTGTGCAATGGGGGTGCATGAGTCAGGGTTTGAATGAGTACTTCATTATGAAGTATATCTGTATGAAAGGGTAACAGTTTGATGATCTAAATCTGTGATGCACCTATGAAGATAATGATGAAGAAGTGAATCTAGATCTGAAATGTATTTGTATCTTCTAGATCTGTTTATGGAATATTCTGATCTGAGATGAGGCGAACATGTTTTTGAAGTAAAGGGTAATATCTGAGCTATGCATCTGTTCTGAAGAATTTCGCTGAAATGTCTGAAGAAGTATACGCTGGTTCGTTTCGGTAAAAGTGCGTGTATACGCGGATCTGATGAAGGAAAAGCGCATATGTCCAGTTAGGGCTTTCTGAAGTATGTGTAGAGGTATACGCGGGTTTATATGCATGAAGGCGCGTATATACGCTGGATCAGTGAAAGGAAAGCACGTATGATAAACTAGGGTTTGCTGAAGTTGTGAGATGTCTGATCTGTTCTGCTGTCTTGTTGATATCTGTTTCTGATGTGTACTGCTATCTGTCAATATTGATCTGGGTAGTTCGAATATTGATTATGCTGCTATAGAGCAAGTTGTTGAATTGATGAATGTTCCTTGAGCTTAATTGTGTGGGTTGGATCCAGTTTGAAAATTGATGAAACGTGGTCCATAGAGGTGCTGAGGGTTGTAGCCTTCAGTCAGGGGGTTGTAGCTCCCTTCCAGGTGAGGCTGGTAAACGAGAGCAGGGGGTCATAGTTCCCTTCCAGGTGAGGCTGGGAAACGAGAGAAAGGGGTCGTAGCTCCCTTCCAGGTGAGGCTGGTAAACAAGAGCAGGGGGTCGTAGCTCCCTTCCAGGAGAGACTGGTAAACGAGTGCAGGTGGGTGCCTGCGTGCTGGTATGAGTCTACACCAGCACATTGTTGTAAAATGTTTTCTCTATAATAAAATATTGAAGGCTGAGACAACGACAGCGGTGGTTTTCTCCCGACTTGGGTTTCCACCTAAAATCCTGGTGTTCATGTGTGATGCTTATGTGTGATGATTTATTCTGTTCTTACTACACATGTTTACTGTTTATTGATCATCTAATGAATGAATGATGGAATGATATAAGTGAAGAATTAATGGCATAATTAGATCTCTTTGTATACGCGAGTTTTATAAAGGGTATCCACGTATATACGCGAGTCTGTATCAAGAAATTAGCGTATGGGTTTTAGAAGTAAAAAAAAGTAAAAAGTTTGAATATGCCCTAAATACTGATTCACCCCCCCCTCTCAGTATTTTTCCCAACATATGAGTGCAGCAGGATTTCACTCGTTAATGACTCTAGTTTTCAAGTTTTGAGATGTTGGGTAGTTTTCTCACTTTCCTAACCCAAGATCCTAGCCTGAACTACTGTTTGTGTGAGCTCAAAAAAGAGTAATTAGATTGATTTTATTATCGCTTTATTTTTAGTGTACTTTATTATTAGTCTTGCGGAGGGGGAGTGGACGTATGAAGTATAGTGAGACTCTGACTCAAGAAACCATGCAAAACATGCTCTAAATATTAAATTCAATGAAGAGTGTTTCTACAGGGAGAGGTTTCTTTTTCAATCATCCATGCACCAACATGTAAATAACATAGCTCAACTTTTAAATATTCAGACTTCTATCTACCTCTTTTAACAGTCTGTGAACTAAAACTTTCAGAATAAACTCAGCAAGATGCAGAAAAATTAAAAAAAATATATTTTCTCTTTTAAAAAGTAAATGTTTTGCACACTAACTAAATAAGAGAAACAAATAACAATGCCAGTTTAGCAGACAAGCACAGGGATTCAGTCGGTGAAAGGTATTGATGGCCAAAAAAATGAAAAACCGTCAGCCTAAAACAAGGTCAACAGCAGCGGGAATGCAAGTTTTGCTGGGGCAGTGTCTATGAGAATATTATTATAAATTCCACTGTATTTAAGCATAGACTGCGTTATAACACACTGGATAAACTGCATAGGTCGCGTTAACCAGGGAAAAGCTCTTCAGTTGGCC
Source organism: Pinus albicaulis (assembly GCA_034641835.2). Lineage (NCBI taxonomy): Eukaryota > Viridiplantae > Streptophyta > Pinopsida > Pinales > Pinaceae > Pinus > Pinus albicaulis. Next base: position 833,438,018 of record CM076576.1, read on the forward strand.
AGACAGGAACATGATCGAACTCTGCAAGCGTTTGGTATGTCTACTGGGCATCAAAAATGGTCGGAAGGATCTGTGAATAGAAGAGAGAGGAAAGGAAAGGAAAAAATAGTCTGGAAACTATGGGGAAAGTCTCCCCAGTGGAGTCGCCAATTCTGTTATAGGGTAAACTGCTTGGGTTGTTGGTGTTTCGGGGAAAATCACCCTAGAGGTTTGTTGGGTTTAAACCTCCACAGAGCAGGGCATGCTACTTAAGAAGGACTCACACAACCATACATGTTCATGAAAAAATAAATAGAGTAGATCGAGGAAGTTACCCGTAGGTCCTACGGTTGAAGCGGATCCCGTGGGGTCCAAACCCCTAGCAACCGTTCTTCCTTCTTAACCTGAAAGACAAGAAGAAACAAGCACAAAGAACTGGTTGTACAGCATATATCTACTCTAAATGTTAGTGAAATCCATATGAAACATTAAATAAACCATAATGAATGCTTAAATAACAATATTCTCATATATGCAAGCAGACACTAACATGTATATTTCGGGAACAAGACAGTTCTTCTGTATTATAAATAGCATGTACAGAAATAACGAGTGGAGAGATCACGTGAATCCTTTCACGATCTTCGAGCAGACCGTCGTCCGGATCCGTCCCACCCTTGCCTTGCTAAGATTCCTTCCAAACTGGTGCATACGAGATGACGTATAGGAAGATGAGCATCTCTAGGAAACAAAGGTTTCCTGTAATGAACTGGGAAGTGCAAGAGGCACGGGAATTCAGACTTGGATAGGGAATACCAACAGAGTATGATATCATTAATTTCTCTCTCTCCCTTAGGCCATGCACATGAGGGGCTTTTATACTCCCTCAAAGTAGTTTCAACAGTTGGAAACGGTTGGCCACGTGCTGGGGTGGTTGAACTACCAAAGTAACCATCAACCTAGCCCGAAAATAGGGAATTTTTATATATTTTTTAATAATTTTAATGGCATACGCGGGAAAGTGCATGTGGACTCGCGTATACATGCGGAAAAAACTAGGCATAACCGCGTATGGGGATTTTTACACTGTTTTTTAGTGAATTTGTCCAAGTCTGTAGGAATAGGTGCCCAAAGCCATAAAAGCAATCATGAATCATATGAAGGTGAGAAATGATGCTATAACGGATGCCCCCTAATATATGAGGTCAGAATGGGTACATGATGGCCGAAATGTATTATGCACAAAGAAAGAACTTCGCAAGGACAAGAGAGGACTTCACCAGATTTCAGCCTGCCAAAAATCAATGAAAGAAAATAGAGAGTCAACTCATGCTGAGGCGGGCATACCCATGCTCAGTCAAAAATACATCATCTAGAAAGTACTGAATAGATCCAACATGTATACAAGTATAGCTGAACTGAAAGTACACAATGAATCATCTGAGCATGGCCCAGAAATATAAGTCTGAATCAATGTCCAAGTATCACATATAGAAAGCTGATCAAGGAAGCTGCAACTGGATGTCTGATCACATAAGTAACTGAATCTCCAAGTACCAAATCATAAGGGGTGCAACAAACGGTACTATCACGCAACTCGGGAGCCAATATATAGGATGCAGCTGTACTGAACTGCAACATATAAGGGTGGACGGCATCACTGGCAGAAACTGAATGGACTGTCAAAAAGTGAACCGAGAAATGCTGATGCAACCCGAGGTCTTCACCGATCACTATGGCAGAATTCTACACAATGGGAATAAATGAGCTGAAGTCGACCATGTGAGAAAACGTTGGATTACCGGTCAATGATGTATACCGTTAACCAACGCGAGACAACCCACCAATAATGAAAATGAGTGTCAAGGTGCCCCAGTACAATCTAACAAGTGTGAATGAATGAGTTGAAGTCGAACACTTGAAAGAATCTACCAATCAGGAGGCAATGATGAATCCCCATTGTCGATAGCGAAGAGTCTGCCACTGATGAATGCAAACCCTAAGGTACTGACAAAAAGACTCTATACCTTATTCCCAGAGCAATGAGTCGGAGTCGATGGGAAAAGATCTGCTGGAAGGAAGGCATTAAGGCATCCCACATCAGTCCAGCGCGAGTGTAACCCGCAGGCCAAGATTTGGAAGGAATCGGATGAAGGAGAGTGATGGAACCAAAACCGAAGTACGTTTCCGACGTGCACAAGATGAAGCTAGCGCACGGAAGAAACCCTCTGAACCAACCAATAATGAAAGCTGATACAGAGGCGAGAAATCCACCGATAGGGTCAAATGGAAATCCAGGTACTGCACGAATCCCAAGTGTGATAATGTGTGCTGACGTCGAACACAGGGGAAACCACTCAGTCAAAGACCCATGATGATGATCAAATGCTGAGCACGAGGTCACCTATCAATGATGGAAATAGGCCCAAGGTGCGGCTATAGGTTTGCTCTCAGAGCAATGTGTCGTAGTCGATAAGAGACAAACCCGCCGGCAAGAAGTCAATGGGGACCTTCTCAAACCAGCACGAGCGGAAGATCAAAACATCTGATGTGATAGAACATGATACTGACAAGACCGGGTAGGCCGACTGAATAATGAGTCAAGAGACACCGCAGAATGGCCGACTCTGGTTAGACTTCCCTTGAACAAAAACATGACTCATGATGACCATGGCAGTAAAAAGTGACACTGTATAAGTCTGTTATGCAGGAGGCAGAACAAACTCTCCATATGATTGGAAGAGATAACCAACCGGAGGAGAACTGACAAGTGAAACAAGGTAAAGGCTGAACCTAGGTCAAAACTAAAACCATCCCAAATGTAGGAAATATATATAAGTATATGTGCTTTGTTCAAGGGCGACAAACTGACTCTGTACTGCCATCAAACAACGAAGTTACATCCCGTTCCCGCTCTTTTTGTTATATTTGATTTTTTTGTCTTTTTCATATAATAAGCCTGAAAAAGAATAAAAGAATGCTATGGTACAATGGATAGAACGAGTATCAAGAAACAGATGCACTAGTTCCTGGGATTGGAACAATCCTATGCTTAATGCAAGGTGGCGAAAAATGGTAAGCGATACTCAGAGGAATGTTCCATCCATGGGTAAAAGGGTGTCAAGTCGTGATAGCTAAAGTGCATGCAATGGTTAACTTGTACAGATAGTCAAGGTCAAAAGTTGGCTTAAACATCGAGTCCAAATGAAGCCGGCTAAAGGCCAGGATAAACAAGTAACCAATATGCAATGCAGTAATACAACTTAACAACACCAGGGAGCCTCTAGGGTAATAGCCAGAAAAATGATAGTGAGGAAGAAGAAGAATGAAGCTTCAACACATAAGTCATGGCGGGACTAAAGAGGACTCCCGAGCCTACATAGAACGCAGCATGGGCAACAAGTGATAGCGAGGAACTAACTAGGAAGCCCATGTAAAGGAAGGCTCTACCACCAAGTCATGATTAAATAATCGGCGAGTGAAATGGGTGTAATACTAATGACCTGATGGGATCGACCCTATGGCAAGTGATCAGTATGGAGGCTAGTATGAAAAATGCAGTGGAAAGTGATTTTCCTAACCTATATGCCAGTAAAGATCATATACATGCCGTGACGAGTCGGTAATCATGGATCAAAAACCGGGAAAAATCTCAAAATCGTCAAAATGTACCTGAAAACATACCAAACTGGGCACTTCCAAGCATCCGGGTTATGCAGCTTAAGATAGATCGAAAAAATAAGCATAACAAGTTTTTGCGAAAATTTTCAACTTTTTAGCCATAAATAGACAAATTACCTCATATTTGGTTCATTATTGCATTGCTGATTTGGAAAAAAGCGCTCTGGAGCAAAAAACTTCTTTCGTCAAATCAGAAACAAACGACCGTCGAAACACACCGAATTTGTCAGGTAGGCTCCTCAATCATCCTTGCAAATCATTTTGTCCATTTAGAAATTAAAATTTAGTGATTTTTACCATTAAAACCCTTGCTAAAAAACTCAGACTTGCGCATACGCGGGTTGGTAACAGGAAAGTCGCGTATACACGCGACTGTGCATAGAAAAAGTCGCGTATGCGCAGGCCCGAATCAAAAAATGCGTGGCTAATGCAGGATTTATTGAATTTTGACAGGATGACAATCTCATGGAGAGAGCGTGAACACAGTGCAATTAATCAAGAGGTCATGCAAGATCGAGCATCGCAAAATATTCTTCGGAATTGCGGATTGTTCAAATTTTTCAAAATGCCAAATATGAAAAGCAATGTTCGGTTGCTAGAAATGCTCGTCAATTACTGGGAACCGGAAGAGGAATGCTTTATGATAGATCAGATGCCAATACGTATTGAAGTGGAAGACATATACTTTATCACTGGACTCTCCCGGAGGGGGGAACCAGTAGACTTGCACGGGAAGCCCCTGGGAGGGCTAACCGTGGAAGATTATGTCCACGTGTATTGCATAGAGGGTTCCAAGAAAGTTGGAACTCAGATTGCTATTAAAGATTTGAGGGATTTGCACATGAAAATCCTCCTTTTCACCATCGGTAGAGTGGCAGGATCTGCCTCCCTACATCAGGCGTCCAGGACGCAAATGAGCATAGCAGTAGAATGCTTGACTCATTTGTATGATTGGTGCACAACCCTATTACTGAACATGAAGCAACAGTTGACCTCAATCCGCCAAGCAAAGACCAAACACTTTGGCTACGGTACTATTTTGATGACATTCTTCTTTGAGAAGATACCAGCATTGAGACCCAGAGTTATCTCTACTATCAGCAGCCCGAGAGACCTAAGAATTGCCTGTTGGGCGGACATGATGAAGAGATTGGGGGGTAGTGAAGTACCCCAGACCACGTGGGATGATGAGTTCTTCCTTTGGTGGGGAGAACAAATCATTGCGGTGGACGACTATCCCTATGCCGGGATGGACTTTCGTGGAGATCCAGATCTTGTTCTTCCACCAGGCACAACATGGGGCACAGTCGGTAAGTTTGCAAAAAATTTTGACTTCTATAATTTTTTTGGATTTTTTTCAAATATGTATGAAAAAATGAAAAACAAACATGTTTTTGATTGGATTCATAATGACTAACGATTTGAAATGATCATGATTCAGATATTGGACCAGTTCGACCTGAGGGTTTCCCGCGCCACAAGCGTCACAGAGGCGAAGTAGATACAGTGGATTCAGACAGGACACTCCAGGCTGTGCAGAGGAACTTGGAGGGGTTAACCCGCCAAATACCTATGGCTGCCATGGAAGACCTGCCGGAAGCCATCCAGAGACGGGTGGTAGGAGTGCCCTGAGACTGGGTACGATTATTCCGCCGAGTTGCCACCGCGATCATGTTCTATAGGAACACGACTTCTGGGCAGGGACCTCAGGAGTAGATAGATATTATGTATCAGATGACTGTATATTTTTGAGACTGAACATGATCGGGGCATAAGCCCAAATTTTGTATGATTTTATGGATCCAAATTTTTTAAAGTTTTTGAACACTCTGATGATATATATACAACGATATTTGATGTGATGTGATAAATGTATCAAATGTATGATGTTTTTGATGATTAAATTTTTATTGTATGGAATGATTAATATGCCAATCAATTTCTTGATTAGCTAATGAGTCTGCTAACCAATTGTCAGCTCGAGGAATATGAATGAAAGTTAAAAATTGAAATGACCTTTGTAACAAACGTACCCTCAAGAACAACCGGAGTAAAAATGGATCTCGAACTCGATAAGTATTGTTCAACTGCGACACCACCAGCTGAGAGTCCAAGAAAACTACCAATGAATCAACACCCAAAGATATTGCCTCCGAGAGTAGATAAACAACTGCAGTGTATTCTGCTATATTATTGGAAGCAGGACCAATGCAGACCCCTCTTGATACTAACAGCTGACCAGATGGATAATGAAGCACCCAAGCCGCGGAAGCTAAGTTCCGGGTGTGTCTACTAGCACCATCAGCGAAACAAAAGTGACTCATGACATCCAACACAACCTGCCAAAGCAGATCAAAAACATCACCAACCCATCAAAGATCGAAAATCAACCAGATATGTACAAAGCAAAAACTACTATATACAAAAGCAACATGCCAGGCTGAAGCCTAGGCATAATAATTCTTCAAATAGAGCCCATTTCGGGGCTCCGGCAACTCGTTCCCTTCAAAATAAACCAAGGTGTACGCTCCTTTCTTAAGGACCTTTTTAACGATGAAGGGGCCATACCACATAGACTTAAACTTTCCTGCCCCCAGGGCATCTTTTTCTTGGGCATAGACCAAAACAAGGTCACCTTCCGAAAAAACCCTAGGTTTGACCGTCTTATCGTACTGAACTTTAACTCGGTTTTTATGCGCTTCATTCATCGTGGCGGCATCCCGACGCTGCTCATCGAGATGTTCCAGATGAAGAAGTCGTTCTTCAAGACTAGAAGTGTCAGGAAGAAGTTCAACAACTAATTTAAGAGAAGGAATCTCACATTCAATGGGAAATACAGATTCCAACCCATGCACTAGCTGAAACGGAGTAAAGCCAGTTGCAGTTTTCACTGACGTCCTGTATGCCCAAAGTGCAGGATATAGCATAATATGCCAGTTGGATCTAGCTTTATCAATTGTCCTTTGAAGAATTTTCTTCAAGGATTTATTCACAGCTTCCACTTGCCCATTGGCTTGAGGATAATATGGAGATGAATGCTCCTGCCGGAAACCCAATTTGAGAGCCAACTCAGCCATCATACTATTCTGAAAATGACTGCCATGATCAGTGACAATCTCTCTAGGAATACCAAAACAAGCAATAACCTGGTTGAAAAGAAAAAGAGTTGTAGTCTCACCATCATTCCCAAAAGTAGGCATAGCCTCGACCCACTTCGTAAAGTAGTCTACTGCTACAATAATGTACTTGTGACCTTTAGCCGAAGGCGGGTTACAAGTAGTATAATCAATACCCCACTTTGTAAAGGGACCGATAGTAATGACTGGAAAAAGCGGAGCTGGATGAGCACGCATTTTTCGAGTATAGACTTGACACGGATGACACTTTTTGACCGATTCGATACAATCCTTGAAAATCGAGGGCCAAAAGTACCCAGCACGCAAGATTTTTTGGGCTGTAGCAAGCCCAGATAAATGACCCCCACAAGCTCCACTATGGGAATCATTGAGCACAGCCTCAGCTTCTTCGAGAGTTAAGCATCGTCTTAGGATTGAATCAACCCATTGACGGTATAAAGCATCACCAATAATCAAATAATTCTTCGCCAAGTGACGCAACTTACGACGCTCATCTTTCGAAAAAGTAGAGGGAAAATTCGCAGTCTGGAGATACACAATGATATCTCCGTACCAAGGATCCTGTGAAGAGATAAGAAACAAATGTTCATCCGGAAAGGATTCATCATAGATCATTTCCTCTCCACAGGGCAACTCAGAGAACAATTCCGCGAAAAATAATGATTTATTGGATTTGGCAGACATAAATTCAAGATCAAATTCCTGCAAAATCAGAATCCATCGATTGTATTTGCCCCCAATCACTCGCCTACTGAGGACAAACTGAAATGGATTGGCTGCTGCCAAAACATAAGTTTTTCGAAGAATAATGTAATGCCAGAGTCGCTGCACAGCGTGAACTGCTGCTAAAGCTAACTTTTCTATCGGAGTGTACCAGAGTTTAGGTCCTACCAATCCTCGACTTAGGTAGTAAATAACATGCTCTGCAAGAGCATCATCTTCCTGAACCAGAACCATACCAATGGTAGATTCTGCTGCTGCCAGATACAAAAGGAAATCCCTGCTATAATCAGGTGGACTCAATAAAGGAGCAAAGGTAAATGCTTTTTTCAAAGCATCGAACAAGCGTTGAGCAAAATCATCCCAAAGAAATGGAACTCCTTTCTTCAACAATCTCATAAATCCCTTAGTAACTTCAGCATAATTTACGATAAATCTCCGAAGAAAATTAGACTTTCCTTGTAGACTTTGAAGCTGACGGATAGAGGACGGGGGAGGCAACCGAAGTATTGCCTCAACCTTGAAGGGATCTACCCTAATCCCTTCCTTAGACACAATGAATCCCAATAACCGGCCGGATGTAACCGCGAAAATGCACTTGTTCGGATTCAATCTAATCTTATAGAAACGACATCTTTCAAATATTTTCCAGAGGTGACCAGGATGATCCATCCTCTTTCGAGAATGAGCAGCTAAATCATCCAAGTATGCCTCGATAATCTTTTTGATGTCATGGAAGGCATATGACATGGCCCGCTGAAAGGTAGCCCCAGCATTTTTAAGACCAAAAGGCATCTTCTTGTATGCAAATGTACCCCAGGGACAAATAAAGGCAGTCTTATGCTGATCTTCAGGACGGATAGTAATCTAATTATATCCGGAGAAACCGTCGATGAAGGAGAAAATCTCATTATCGGCACACTCGTCAATGATCTGATCGATAAATGGTGTGGGGTAATTATCTTTAGGACATGCTTTATTTAGGTCTCTGAAATCGATGCACACTCGAATCGTTCCTTGCTTTTTATCTACGGGAATGGGATTTGAAACCCATTCAGTCAAAGGAACAGGGAAAATGAATCCCACCTTAAGCAGCTTCTCAACTTCAGCTTTGATAGCTGCTCCCTTCCTAGGATTGACCGGACGAAGTTTTTGCCTCACCGGCTTAGCGTTTTCATACGTCTTGATGTCATGCTGGACAATAGATGGGTCTATACCAGGCATTTCCTCATAAGACCAAGCGAATACATCCCTATACTCTTTAAAGAGCTCGGTGTAAATTTGAATCTCTTCACGGGAAAATTCATCTCCAATGAAGACATTCTCAATAATATTGGGATCCCTGGAAATGTTCACCGGGATAGTAGGAGAAATCACAGCCATGTTCCCTTCAGCATAAACTTGTGTTGGTGCTAAAGGGTTCAAGACTAGGTGAACATGACCAGAAGATGGAGGACTTGGAAAACTTGTTTCAACTTCGCTCAAATCAGGTAAGAAGTAAGACCGATGATGCAAGTCATCCCACGGTCTATCTATACCAGTCATGGCTTCCAGGAAGGCCTCTTCAGATGGAAGAGTGGTATCAAGGCAATCCTGGGCAGAAGAAGAACTAAGAGTCCAAGCCGGAGCCACATCTCCATCCAACTCCTCCGGTGAAAGAGGAGCTGGGATGGATTCTGCAGAGTCAACAATAGACTGATAAGCAATCTCAGCTGCAGACATCGGAAATGCCATTCCACCCACTTGACCTTCCGCTAATGTGGCGGTAGGGGAAGGCAAGGTCCAAGGGTTTGAAAAATAATGAGTTCTGAAGAACTCTCTTCGAAGAGGAACCTTGGAGGATGAAATAGCATTTATATGCACCGTAGGAGGAGGAAGATCGAAAGTACCCATCAAGGAAGAATACATTCCAACTCCTAAATTCTCAACAGGCGCCTTAGTATTATCCAATTTTGGAACAGATGAGTCAGTAGACGCATTCGGGTCTACAGGAGGACAGTCCAGTTGATCCACTGTAACAATCCTCCCTTCGTGGGGGAAACATATAATTTGAAATAATGAGGATGCAATGGCATCCATCTCATAAATCCAATTCCTCCCCAACAGAAGGTTGTAGTCCAAGCTTGCATCCACTACCTCAACCTCTATATTAACAGTTTTTCCCCCAACACAGATGGGCAAAGCTGGGACAATACCATGGGGTCTGTGAGAATGACCATCGAACGCAGTCAGAAGAGTGGTAGATGGAACAACTTTGGGAGATCCAATTGTCTTCCAACATGTGAGAGACATCACGCATGTGGAAGCACCCTCATCAACAACCGTCCAAAAGATGTTACACTTCCGGTACGTTGATTTAATATGAAAAGCCATATGATGAGGAAGTCTCTTCTTAAAATTAGACATATCAAAAGTAATCAGAAGAGAATTTTTTGTATCAATATCCCCAATGGCAGTGAGCAAAGCACTGCGCTGAGCCGGACAAGACTGGAGTACCTCTAAAGTCGACATAGCACAAGGACTCTGCGCCAGATCTTCTACAATCGAGTAGTTCTGGGCAGCCCTCGCATTTGGATTAATCGTTGATCGCTTAGAAGATGCTTTGGGCATCCGAGGCATAGACTCGACAGTAGGCTTCGTAATGTGAAGCGGCTCAGTAGTATCAGGGACTTCCTTAGCTTTCGAAGACTCTTCTCCGCCATAATCACGGGATCTCGTAGCGATATTCGCGTGAGCACTCATCATGAAAATGTTCGATGGAATTTCCCCTTCCTGGGTGCCTCCAGAGGAAGCCCCAGGATTTTGGTTCGCGCCAACAACTAATTGTTGCCCTTGGGGAAAAGGGTTTTTTAACACAGCCTGGGAACTAGAAGAACCCTGCTGGGCTAACAAGCGCTGCGCATCCTGAATTTTAGGGCAAAGGTGTGTGAGATGGTCTCCAGTACACAACTTGCATGGAAACTTCACTTTCTTTTTCTCCTTTGGACCCTCACCAACATGCTCGTTGGTTTTATTCGCATTACCCTTCCCATTATTTCCCTTCTTCTTATTATTTCGTCCCTTCTTCTTCCCTTCGGATTGTTGATTTCCTTTGGGATCAGAAGCTTGGACAGCATTTATGGACAAAGACTGGGAAGGCGATGACTCAGCAGGCACAACCTGACCAGAGGGAGCAGATTGCAAAGACAACTGCTGCAATTGAGTGAGCAGGATGGCTGCACCACTATTGATCAATCCGATAAGCCCATCACCATGCGGACCAGGCTTAGTTTTGGATAAATCTAATTTGGAGCGAGGAGAATTGGGCAAATATTTATAGAGGACCCCAGACTGAGAATAGATCAGTTCCAGCTGCTGGGCCCTAAAAATGGCCTGCTCCTCAGAAAATACCCTAGATAGGGATACATCTTTAGAAATGTCTGACTGCAGAGATTTCAGAAACCATTCCAAAAGGAATTCTCCTGGAATATGAGCTTTAATAAGCCTCTTCCTTCTCCTCCATTCCCGAATATGACTGGGAATAAAGGCTCTCGTCCTCGCTAAAATTAGCTAGAGTTCCGTCCCACCATATCGGACAAAAATCCGAAAATGGTTTAGAAATGCAATGTACCGCCCTCCAAATGCAGCAAACCGCCCCCCAACATTTCGACTTATACCACTTCGCGGCGTTTCCAGTTAAGGTGCGTTGAAATAATCTCAATCTCATCGAATCGTCGATCAGAGAGTTGGATGAACACCATAATGGATAGTGATGTGGTCAGCCGGATCTTCTCCATTCTTACCTTCAAACTTTGGAATGTCTGAAGGAAGTTTGGTGGGAACCGGAGGCCACCCCGGACTATAACGAATCGGATCATTAGTCAACTTCGACAGATCTGGAAAGTTTAACATTGCCAGAAAAGGTAATCGAGGCGGAGCCTGAGGATTCCATCCTTGATGGGATGGATTCCCAACATTTTGAAAAGAATACCCTGGATTTGATGAGGCACCAGGTTGCCAAAAAGGACTCGTAGAAAAAGGAGAAGAACCTCCTCCCAACGCAGAGTTACCAAAACCCAGACCAGTTCCCCTTGCTGAAGTATGAAATGAAGAGGAAAGCCCCTGATAGGGGTTCCAGGCATTAGAAAGGGGAGAAAAGGTCTGATAAGCACTCGATGAAGGGAAAGAAGTATTCCCTTGGTGACCAGCGTAAAACTGATTCCCTGCCCCCGCTGTAGTGAACACAGGGTTCCACCCTGTAAAAGTAGTCGAACTTTGCCCCCCAGACCAAGGGTTGAAAATATGGGTCTGAGAAGTAAACGGAAAGGACCCTAAAGAAGGATTCGAACTAGGAATGTGTCCAGTTTCGAAGGGGAACCCCTGAAAAGAAGCTGATCCACTAGCCATGGAGGACATGGGTGTAGATCCAGCTGCAGCAGCGGAAAAGGAAAAAGAGGGATTCCCACTAGTGGGCATCCCTGAACAGAAGGGACCAGAATGAGAAGCATGTGCTTGGGTGAAACCAGAGCCAAACACAGCAGCACTAGAAGCAATCGAAGATAAAGCAATAGTGCCTCCTCCTTCAATAGAAGCAGGAGTCTGAATGCCTGCAACACTCACAGCAGAAGCCGCGTTCCCAGTCGTGGCCATCGAAAGGTATGAATGATACGGAAGATCTTCCGGTCTCTCTGACTCAGGTCCGATGTATTGAACAATGAACGGATAATCAGGAGGAAGAGGAGATGGACCTGACGCAGGAGGTTCAGGTACTTCTTCAATTTGAAAATCTTCTTCCTGAGGAAATAAAACTCGCGAGGTGAGCGGAACGCTCCTCTCGGAACCGACACCAGAATCAGCTATGAAACCTTTAGACCCTTATGGAGGATCTCTCTCCACTGCGTCAGACGTCACCGAGTTGTAACCACCTGCTAAATCACTCCTACGCCTTCTCGAAGAAGGCTCTGGACTCTCGGGAGATAACCCCCAGATTATCCTCGATCGACGAGGCGCTTGATCAGCCACTTTTATAGATTTTAAATTAGACTCAAAAAATTGAAAAGCTAGGCAAGCTAGGAGCAAAGAGCACTCACTATAAGAAAAATCCCTGAGATACAATCAAGCAAAAAGCCTCCAAGTATTTCCGCTCCGGGTGATGAGGACCGGACACCAAAATACAGGAAAGCGAAATATAGGACCTCCTGAAAGCAGTCTGGGATAATTACGGCCCAGAACAACTAGCGAAGGTATCAGAAACAGTTACGCCGACCTCCTAATGGCAGTCTTTGCCGGCTCAAGCACCCAAGCTTCGCAAGGGCACCCCCCAGAAGTACTGCTAAAAGTGATGCGACGTCTGCCTCAGGTACTACGGGTATTCCCCCCCGCAATCACCTATGTGGAACCTAGGAGTGGCAACTTTGGGCACCAATCCGTGTTAGAAGCCGGGCGGAACGGTCTTGAGGTCAGATTCAGCTAATCAGAGAGGGGGTATCCCTCTTCTCAGCCTTCACTTCCCCTCGCGCTTGACTCTTTGGAGGAGAGCTTTCCCGGTCCACCTAACAGGGTTGGATTTTGCTCAATTAATCAACTTCTATGTTTTGTTTGAGCGGCCTTGGAGAGTTAACTCTCCACTCACCTAATCCAAGGCCCTACAACCTAGCTAGTTGGTGTATGACACTTAGAAAACTTGCTAGTTGATTTTAAATTATATAGCTTATTTTAATGGGCTGTTATGTTAAGTCACAAGGATGCGGAAATGAAACTTATGGTGTTTTGACGCAGAAAGAAATTAATAAAAACCAAACTACATGCAAATGCAGTTATTGTCTTTCGATGAAAAGCAAATTCTACACAGGTTCTACGAGATTAAAAATTGTATTTTTCTTTTCAGATAACAAACTCACACTCACAAAAACTATGAAAATGACTAAATGCTTAAGTGCACCTGATGCAAATCACTACAAGCATGCAAATCCTAAGATGCAAAATCTCCTAAAGCAGAGTGAAATTTCCAGAAAGCCAGTTCCCAAAATCAAGAACTCTTAATATAAAGACACCAAAAATGCTTAAAAACAAGAGGAAGAAATCAATGACAACTCCTTTCCAAAATCAAGCCAAAACCCAAAAGCAAGAAACCTCAACAAAGCTTCAAAAGATATAGCGAAACGAAAACAAAGAATGCAAAAACAAAAGCAAGTAACAAGACAAAGTGTTTTTTGAGCTTTTGAAATGCAAAAACAAAAGCAAAGAAAAAATGTTTTTTGAGCTTTTGAGTTTTATAAAGGAAGAGCTCGAAAAGACCAAGAGAAACTATCAAATTCCAAGCCAAACAATCACTGAATTTCAAGCACAAACTTCACAAATGCTTCGAATCTTATAAGGCTAACTAGTAGCAAGATCAATATGAGCAAAAGAAGACAAGAAAACTTAGCCACTCAGCCTAGAAGAATAGTGCAACCTTGCCGCAAACAAAAACTCCAAAGAACCAAGAAAGACTCTTCAAAAGCTGCAACAAGACCTAGCCAACTGAACTCAAGAAAACCAATCAAGAAACGGGAAAAAATCGTAGTGCCAAGAAAAACACAAAGATAGGAAAGAGTGAATGAGCAGGAGCTCTCTGTTCTGATGAAGCAGAACAACCAAGAATGCCCAGAAGGAGATCTTGGTACTCAAACCAGAAGTGCCAGCACAAGAAACAACACTTTGCCAAAAAGACTAGTTTTCAATCAAACGAAAGAGAGAAAAGACCAAAGACCACTTTCTTCACAATCCAGAGGGTAGAAAGACACTGCAGGAACAGGTCTCCTCAGACAGAAAGGAATAAAAAGCCAAGGAATCCAAAATTTCAAAATCTTCCTAGGTATACGCTACTTCACAGTTTAGCAACAAGCGTGCATACGCGATTGTGCTAAAGGAAACACGCGTATACGCGAATTCCTTTAGACAAACTTGCGTGTATACGCGACTATGTGCAGAAAAAAGCACGTATATAAAGGTAAATAGTGAAAAAACAAAAAGGATCAAGCCTATATAAGAAACCAGGACTTCAGTCTGACTGAGAAAGAGTAAACTGGACTGCAAATGAAAGTTAAAACTATTGGAAACCTATCAAATAGCTGAAACCACCCAACAGGAGAATCACAAGAATGTGATCCCCAGCGGAGTCGCCAGTTCTGTTTCGAGGAAAATCACCCTAGAGGTTTGTTGGGTTTAAACCTCCACAGAGCAGGGCATGCTACTTAAGAAGGACTCACACAACCATTCATGTTCATGAAAAACTAAATAGAGTAGATCGAGGAAGTTACCCGTAGGTCCTACGGTTGAAGCAGATCCCGCGGGGTCCAAACCCCCAGCAACCCTTCTTCCTTCTTAACCTGAAAGACAAGAAGAAACAAGCACAAAGAACTGGTTGTACAGCATATATCTACTCTAAATGTTAGTGAAATCCATATGAAACATTAGATAAACCATAACAAATGCTTAAATAACAATATTCTCATGTATGCAAGTAGACACTAACACGTATATTTCGGGAACAAGATGGTTCTTCTGTATTATAAATAGCATGTACAGAAATAACGAGTGGAGAGATCACCTGAATCCTTCCACAATCTTCGAGCAGACCGTTGTCCGGATCCATCCCACCCTTGCCTCACTAAGATTCCTTCCGAACTGGTGCATACGAGATGACATATAAAGAGATGAGCATCTCCAGGAAACAAGGGTTTCCCGTAATGAACTGGGAAGTGCAGGAGGCACGGGAATTCAGACTTGGATAGGGAATACCAACAGAGTATAATATCAATAATTTCTCTCTCTCCCTTAGGCCATGCACATGAGGGGCTTTTATACTCCCTCAAAGTAGTTTCAACAGTTGGAAACAGTTGGCCACGTGCTGGGGTGGTTGAACTACCAGAGTAACCATCAACCCAGCCCTAAAATAGGGATTTTTTATATATATTTTTAATGATTTTAATGGCATACGCGGGAAAGTGCATATGGACTCGCGCATACACGCGGAAAAGTCTGGGCATAACCGTGTATGGGGATTTTTACACTGTTTTTTAGTGAATTTGTCCAAGTCTGTAGGAATGGGTGCCCAAAGCCATAAAAGCAATCATGAATCATAGGAAGGTGAGAAATGATGCTATAAAACCCCCTAATGCATGAGGTCAGAAGAGAAACTGATGGAAAAAATACATTACAGGAAAGATTGAGTTTCAAAACATGAGGAAGGAGAAAAAACCAAGAAGCTACATTAGATGAATCCTAATGCTGTAGTCCCATCCGTGCTGATAAAAGTACCTGATGCGGGCATACCCATGCTTGGTCATAAAGAAAAACTAAACACGGACTCCAAAACACATACTACGAATCCATGAAATGACATATTGAAACATGGCCATGAATAATAGATAGTGGATCCGTGTTACTCATAAAAAGAACCATAGCCACTAACAAATACAATGTTGATCTATGTCACAGTAGACACTAGTAGTACCATGGAAACATAAAAGATAGGGTGCCCCAGAGTTGTCCTCAAACTACATATATGATCTATACTGAAGTAGAACTAATTATTTGAAAATGGTGAATTGATTGTTAACTCGATCGCTTAATGTGGAATACTGAAGGAAATAAAATTATTTAATGACTTAAACCAGAACTTAAGAAGCTCATTAAACATGAAAATTGTAGAAAAGAACATGGATAAGTGATTAGTAGTTCATAAATTTTGCTCAAAATTGAAAGTTACAGGATTGGGTTGAAACTAGGATGGTTTTGTAGATCTCACCTTCTTGATTCTGGCGCTGCGAACAGTTCGAAAAATCGATGTCGTATGAGGGAGATATCGCATTCTGATCAAAATCCCAAACAGGTAAATTTTACGACAAAGTTGACTGGGATGCCTAGTGAGCATGGTGGATGTACAATCAGCAAAAATGAATATTATGAAGAATATTCCTTTTCTTTGGGCCAATCAGTGGATGACAAGTGGCACCATTCTATTTGTTGAATGAGGTTGTACGTTTATGTTTTGGGCCAATCAGGGGTTAACACGTGGCCAACCCTGAGGCTGCCACGTGTCCCCCAACTGGCATTTTATAATTTTGGGATAGGTCCATAGGGCTCGACCTTGCAACCTCCCGTAGAGAAACCACACGACTCCACCGCCCGAGATGCACGTTAGTTCTTAACTAACATTAGAGTCGGCTTATTGATAAAGTGTAATGTGTTGGCATTTGGGGGTGGGGACCGCCGACGGTCCCAACCCGCCAACGGTCCATGTGGAGCATTCACATGGCATATAAACATAACATTAAACTCCAACGACAAATGCAAACTCCGACCGTTCAGTCCGCCAACTTCTCTGCAAACCATATCACATGTAATCGTTAACTCCGATGATTTCTCCATACGGTCAGATAACACCACTTCCAACCTGAGTTTCGACCTAATTCAACCGTGGGTTCCGCCCGTGGTTTCGTCGACCGTTACGGTCCGGCCAAGGTTTGGTGTGCACATATGGCCACCCCTAACCATAAAAATTAATATTTCAGTTAGTTCTGGAGGGAATTTTAGAGCGCACCTATTTTTGGGCGGATTCCACTATTTTGACTCCAGTTAAGTGGAGTCCTCCACATTTAGTGGAGTTTTTCAAGGTGTAACTAGGAAAATGAGTAGGAGACTCAATTTTTTCCCATTTGTAGTGAATGAAGAGTCATTCTAGACTAATTTGAGAATTCTGGAGCCATTGGTGCAGAGAAAATAACCATTACAGGTCTGTAACTACATGTATTTGCAAAATTTTGAGCATAATGAAATATGGACATGCCATTGGGAGCCATACCAGCAGATGTAGCCTAGGAGGGGTGAGCTAATTCATCATGACTGCTATGTAAATGTTATGTGGTGACTTATGTCTTTGTTTTACACTATTGTACAATGTTATTTGTGCTTATTTCATGCTTCTAATTCACTAAAATCATCTAAAATTCATGGTTAAAATCCTCAATCCTTAAGCAAACTATTGAGACAAGTATGCACATGTTTATAAACTCAAAATACACGTAGCGCAACAAAACTAATACAACCCTTTTAGATCAGATTGGTATCAGAGCTAGAGTTTATTCTCTAGTGTTGTTTAGTGCAAAGAATTGTTTAACTGTTTGCAATTTTTTAGATTCTTACTAGGATCAAGCTCAAAAGAGGAGAAGGCAAATTGGTGAGAGCAGAAGGGTCTCGAGAAGAGCCAAAGAAAAGGAGAGCAATACTGCCACAATCTCGACCACCTAGTTCACATCCTAAAGCAGCAAAAGCTGCATTAAGCATGTCTTATAAAGAAGAAGAAATCCATGAAGAAGTTGATCCCAAAGAGGAAGAAAGATTGTTCAGGAAAGCATTCCTTGACATGAATGAGATGGTTAGGATAATTTATCAAGAAAGGAATGAGTGACTAGAAGGAGAACGATACAAACTTCACAAGGAAGGATATGGATATTCAGGAGGTCACAATGATGAAGATAAGTCAAAGAAGGGAAATGGAGAAAATGAAGGCAGTGGAGAGCCATCATCCTCACCCTCATCATCATCATCCTCTACTTCATCTTGTGTACATCATCCACACAAGTCAAAGAACACTGGTAAAATTCCTTTTTGAAAACTTGATGTTAAGTTTGAATTTCCAATGTTTAATGGTGAATTCAATGCAGAAAATCTTGATATTTGGATTAGGCAATTGGAGGTCTATTTGAGAATCCAGAACCTTCAAGATGATGATACCAAAATCCAAATAGCCTCATTAAGAATGGAAGGTGCAACACTTTTTTGGTGGGAAGCCAATACGAAGGAGGAGATCAAAAAACATGGTAAGTTTATTCTATCATGGACTGATTTCATTACTGCAATAAAACAACAGTTTTATCCATTAGCTTATATGCCGAAAGCCATAAGGAATTGGCAGAAATTTAGGCAATTGAAGGGCAAAATGTGCAAGAATACACCCAAGAATTTAGGAGAAGAGCTCTCTTATTAGGGGTAGATTTGCAGAGCCAAGATACTTTGATCAGGCACATAGGAGGCTTACATAGCTACCTATAACATACTATTCTCATGTTTAACCCCACAAGTACAGATGAAGTATGTGTTCAGGCCACACATCTAGAAGCTAGAGGGAAGAACATTTCTGAAGATGGTAGAAAGAAACCTTTTAAGGGTAAAATGATCCAATTTTAGAATATTAAAATTGTATCGAAATTACCCAAACGACCAAGATAGTCATTTGGAATTTAGTAATTGTCGATAATGTAATAATTCAGGTTTTTACCAAGAGGGTCATCGATTTGTAAGTTCAAATGTTCGACACTGATCGACATCGAATTCAGTTTCTACACCTACAAATATGTTTCAAAAGCGCCAATCAAGACATCTTCAAGTTGACCTGCAACAAAAACAAGAAGTTTGTCAAAGAATTATGTAATAAAACTTATCCTAAGTCTTAACTGTAAAGGTCGAAAATGTTTTGTAGTCCGCTTTGTAAACCTTATTGGATAAAAAAGATCCTAAGGTAAAAAGGACTAAGTTTAAATCTTAAGTCCTAGGTTTAAGTCCTAAAGACTAGCGCTAAGACATTAGTGTCAAATGAAAACACACTTAACATGTTGTAAAGACCTAAGTCTATTCCTAGGACTAAATGTCAATCAAAATTCCTAAAGTCTAATTTCTAGCACTAAGGTGTCAAATGAAAATACACCTAGGCTTAAAGCTAAATGATAGCGCAAAGTTTAAACCATACCATAAACCTTTGTAAAGGTTCAGATGATTGGTATAAAACCTTATTGCGCAAAATTATTAAGGTTTGGGTTTTAAAACCTTATGGTGCAAATGTCTTACTATAAGGTTCGAGACATATTGTAAAAAAACCTTTTTGATAAGGTGATATCCAAAGTTTGAATGTCGGGTATGAAACCCATGGTTTGAGGGTTCGAGATATACCATGGTGTAAAACCTTATGATAAGGTTAAAATGTAATGGTATAAACATATCAAAAACTCCACGGACTTTGTATTAATGCAAACGTAGAGTTATACAAACCACGTGGGCTATGAAACATGTCAGAGTTTTTAACATATGAAAAGGTTATATAGCTAGCAGCGGAGAATAAGTTGCTATGTTGACAGTGTTTGTTGACTTCCAGATGCTAGAACTTGCGATAGAGCCATGTGATATCTGTTTACCGTAACCGCAACATTCACCGCGTGAGGAGAGAACGTGTGAACAAATGCAACTTTAGTTTAAAAGTTATGTTGATAGGTATGAAGACTACAGCAGGGAAATGTCAAAGTTGACAGTTGCCGTGTCATGTGATCAAATGCGTCGAAACAGCAGCAGATAAGTTAAGACTGTTAGGTGTTACATCGCACCTGCCCGCCTGATCACACACAACTTTTATCATTTCCGCTCAGTGAGGCTAACCGTCAGGGTTAAGGCCTATCATAAAGTTTAATATGGGTTTTTAAATTAAATACAAACACAGAGTTTGCCAAAACCGTCGGGAAGAATACCGCAATAGCAGGGGCACCCACCTGTTCACATGCGGAATGTCAGATCTTCCGCCCGGTTAGTTAGCCGTCAGGGCTAAATTATATCCAAAGTTTAAAAGTGGGTATTTGTATTTAGTTAAGCACTAAGGTTTGGGAACCTAATTCATAGGTTCATGAATGAAGTTTAATTCGAAGACCTCATCACCAAATTATCTCAACCAAATGCTAATTTTGGTTATTTGAGATTCAAGGCAGCTTTTTATTTGCCATGTTTGATGAACTCCTCTTATAAAAGAGAAGAAAGTTCTTTGTAAAGAGAGGAGTGTTGAGGAGAGTTTTCCCTACTTCAAGAAGAAGTAGGCACTCTTAAGAAGACAGAAGATATAATTGGTGGAGAGTTTCTTGTTGCAGGTTTATTAAAGGAGAAAAGACCATCCTACTTGCATAAAGTTAGTATCGAAGTATGTTGATGATTGACGAGATCAAATTCAACTTTCTAAAACTCTTTTAGCCACCATCCAGTCAAAGGTCCATAAAGCTTAAGTTCCTCAGTTTTTTTTTAGTGTGCAAATAATCCATGTCTTTTCTTAATTGTTGAAAGAAAAGAGTTTGTATCAGTTAACCTATTCAAGAGATATTCCATATCTGCAAACATCAGTCGTGCTTCTTGACTGATTCTTTTGCAGTATTTCTCTTGGCTTAAATAATACAACGGACGCACATTTCTGAGGCGGACCCGGAGACGTAGTCGAGGAGGGACAAACTCCGTCACAACCTTCTTGTATTGTGATATTGCTTATGTGATTGATGTGAAATTATTAAATATAAACATACATAGATTATTTCATGTCTAAACAGTTAATGCATATAATAATTGTTTAGTAATACTGCCATTCACATTTTGTACAAGGACTAGGAAAGATTTTTGGGCAATTTCCACATTTTAAGAACCTAAGTGTTAATCTCTATAAATTTCTATAGACAGAGTCTATAGAGGGCCAGGTAGCCTCTGGATCTCATCCTTTCTTTAAAGGTGACATATCCAGTAAATTCCCCTACAATCTATCTTTGTATTAGAACTAAGTAACTCAGTTCATTTTGAGATCAAGTGGTATCAGAGCAACTAGTTCTTTGCAGGTACAAGATGGGCAAGAACACTCGACAGCTGTCAAAGCTAAGGGAACTTGAAGAGTTCAATCCACAATATAGGCAGGGGAATGTTGCATTGCAGAGAATGGTGGAAGAACTTGAGAGCGACAAACAAAGTTTGTGATCGAAATTAGAAGAATTGAAGAGAAATAAAAGAGGAAGCAGTGCTCTTATGAAAGATGCAACTTTCAATGGAAAAAAGCCTACACTTTCTACTCAAAGTATTTCTTCTCTTTCTTCCTCGCCAAAGTCAGCAAGAGAGGCCATAGGCTCCTTTTTTAAATCTCAAGCAGAAGACAATGTTGATTCACTGATATCACCGGAAAGTGATTCAGAATCTGAAGAAGTTTCCTGTCAGAAACCAAGTGTGGTTTCTAAAAGAAAAGGCTTATCCATGATGAAAGCCATGGGATACCAAGAAGGAAAAGGCTTGGGAAGAAATGAACAAGGGAGACTTCTACCTATCACGGTACAAGAGAGACCTAAGAATCTAGGTCTAGGATTTGATTTAATAAAATGTGACTATTGCGGGAAGCTTGGTCACATTGCTGACCGATGTTGGTCAAAACATCCAGAACTTTTACCAGAGCAGCTCCAGGTTAGAAAAGGTAAGAAACCTCGATCCTCTAACAGTAATGATTCTGAGAGTGATTTATTTTACCAAAATTTGGAAATTGAAACAACCAAGAGGATCTATCCATGTACATTTTGTAAGAGTCCTTGGCATTGTGTGGAACCATGTTAGAAGCAAAAGGCTTACGACAAACAAATTGGAACAACAAAAATTCAGCCTTCAGAGAATGATAAGGAACTGCAGGTAAAGTAATGTGCAGAATCAATTTCGTTTCAATCAGTAAGCAACTCTGGAAACTCATCAAGTACGAGAAAGAAAGTTTGTCAAAACTGCAAACTGTCAAGGCATGTAAAATAAAATTGTTCAATACTTCCAAATGAAACAACATCGACACCAGCAACCGAGGAAGAATCCAAGTCACCTGCTGGAGAACAATCCAATGATGAATGGAATTGGACAGATTTTATGCCTTATGCTTGAAATGTTTTCTTGTAAATATTATCTAGATCTAGAAAAGTTATAACTAGGTTCTAGAGTTGAATTTGTTTTCAAAAGCATTGTAATAAAACTTTTGGAGAACCAAAAGTTCTTTTAGTTGGGAGGTGTGATCCAATTTTAGATTATTAAAATTGTATCGAAATTACCCAAACGACCAAGATGGTCATTTGGAATTTAGTAATTGTCGATAATGTAATAATTCAGGTTTTGACCAAGAGGGTCATCAATTTGTAAGTTCAAATGTTCGACACCGATTGACATCGACTTCAGTTTCTACAACTACAAATATGTTTCAAAAGCGCCAATCAAGACATCTTCAGTCAACCTGCAACAAAAACAATAAGTTTTTCAAAGACTTATGTAATAAAACTTATCCTAAGTCTTAACTGTAAAGTTCGAAAATGTTTTGTAGTCCGCTTTGTAAACCTTATTGGATAAAACAGATCCTATGGTAAAAAGGACTAAGTTTAAATCTTAAGTCATAGATTTAAGTCCTAAAGACTAGTGCTAAGACATTAGTGTCAAATGAAAAAACACTTAACATGTTGTAAAGACCTAAGTCTATTCCTAGGACTAAATGTCAGTCAAAAGTCCTAAAGTCTAAGTTCTAGCGCTAAGGTGTCAAATGAAAATACACCTAGGCTTAAAGCTAAATGATAGCACAAAGTTTAAACCATACCATAAACCTTTGTAAAGGTTTGGGTGATTGGTCTAAAACCTTATTGCGAAAAATTATTACGTTTTGGGTTTTAAAACCTTATGGCGCAAATGTATTATTATAAGGTTCGGGACATATTGTAAAAAAACCTTTTTGATAAGGTGATATCCAAATTTTGAATGTCGGGTATGAAACCCATGGTTTGAGGGTTCGAGATATACCATGGTGTAAAACCTTATGATAAGGTTCAGATGTAACGTTATAAACATATCAAAAACTCCACAGACTTTGTATTAATGCAAATGCAGGGTTATACAAACCGCGTGGGTTATGAAACATGTCAGAGTTTTTAACATATGAACAGGTTATATAGCCAGCAATAGAGAATAAGTTGTTATGTTGACATCGTTTGTTGACCGCCAAATGCTAGAACTTGCGACAGAGCCATGTGATATCTGTTTACCATAACCACAACATTTACCGTGTGAGGAGACGACGTGTGAAAAAATGCAACTGCAGTTTAAAAGTTATGTTGAATTGTATGAATACCGTAGTAGGGAAATGTCAAATTTGACAGTTTCCGTGTCATGTGATCAAATGCGTCGGAACAACAACAGATAAGTTAACATTGTCAGGTGTTACATCGCACCCGTCCACCTGATCACACGCAACGTTTATCCTTTCCGCTCGGTGAGGCTAACCATCAGGGTTAAGGCCTATCATAAAGTTTAATATGGGTTTTTAAATTAAATACAAACACAGAGTTTGCAAAAACCGTCGGGAAGAAGATCGCAATAGCAGGGGCACCCTCCTGTTCACATGCGGAATGTCAGATCTTCCGCTCGGTTAGTTAGCCATCAGGGCTAAATTATATCCAAAGTTTAAAATTGGGTACTTGTATTTAGTTAAGCACTAATGTTTGGGAACCTAATTCATAGGTTCATGAATGAAGTTTAATTCGAAGACCTCATCACCAAATTATCTCAACCAAATGCTAATTTTGGTTATTTGAGATTCGAGGCAGCTTTTTATTTGCCATGTTTGATGAACTCCTCTTATAAAAGAGAATAAAGTTCTTTGTAAAGAGAGGAGTGTTGAGGAGAGTTTTCCCTACTTCAAGAAGAAGTAGGCACTCTTAAGAAGACAAAAGATATAATTGGTGGAGAGTTTCTTGTTGCAGGTTTATTAAAGGAGCAAAGACCATCCTACTTGCATAAATTTAGTATCGAAGTACGTTGATGATTGACGAGATCAACTTCGACTTTCTAAAACTATTTCAGCCACCATCCAATCAAAGGTCCATAAAGCTTTAGTTCCTCAGTTTTTTTTAGTGTGAAAATCATCCACGTCTTTTATTAATTGTTGAAATAAAAGAGTTTGTATAAGTTAGCCTATTAAATAGATAGTCCATATCCTACAAACATCAGTCGTGCTTCTTGACTGATGCTTCTTTGTAGTATTTCTCTTGGCTTAAGGAATACAACAGACGCACATTTATGAGGCGAACCCAGAGATGTAGTCCAGGAGGGACGAACTCCATCACAACCTTCTTGTCTTGTGGTATTGCTTATGTGATTGATGTGAAATTATTAAATCTAAACATACATAGATTATTTCATGTCTAAATAGTTAATGCATATAATAATTGTTCAGTAATACTGCCATTCACATTTTGTACAAGGACTAGGAAATATTTTTGGGAAATTTCCGCATTTTAAGAACCTGAGTGTTAATCTCTATACATTTATATAGACAGAGTCTGTAGAGGGCCAGGTAGCCTCTGGATCTCATCCTTTCTTTAAAGGTGACATATCTAGTAAATGCCCCTACAGTATATCTCTGTATTAGAATTAAGTAACTCAATTCATTTTTCAGATCATAAAAACAAAGAGAAAACCTCAAAAGGTAAAAGAAAAAAGTATGCATCTATTAAGAAAGAGGGAGAAAATTTGGATTTTAAACATTGTTCAAAATAAGGCCATGATGAAAGTCATTGTTGGAAGTTACATCCTGAAATGAGGCCTAAGAAATACAACAAAAAAGGGAAACAAAAAGCTGCAACTACAACTCAGCATGATTTAGGAGATGATTCAAGTGATGAATCTAATATTATAGCCACGGGATTGAAGAAAATGAAGGGAAAATAAATTGAAACTAAACCCAATACTAGTACATCAACTGTCACATACATGCTCCAAATGAAGAAGAAATAATTGAACTGTTTCATGTGAGATTCATATCCAAACATACCAAGGCTGACACATTGTTTGAAAGTGGGTCATAAGAAAACATAATCTCTGAAGAATTGGTAAATAAAATTAACCTTGAGACCATTCCACATCCAAAACCATATCTGTTAGGTTGGATTTGTAAGGATGCAAATTTACAAGTTCCAAAGAAGTGTATATTGCAGTTTGCGATCACTGTACATTTTATTAACACAGTTGAATTAGATGTGGTTCCACTTGAAATAATAGGCATTGTGTTGGGGAGTCCTTACTTGTATGACAGGAAAGCGATCTTCCATCGCCATGAGAACAAATATCATTTATTCAAAGATGGCAAGGAGTAAATTTTTAGAGCACATCGCAAGAAGACAAACATTGCTATAGTAAATGCTGGATAGGTAAAAAGGCTGGTAAATTCAAGTAAGAATTCTGTTCTTCTAATGATTAAGCCTAAAGTTGATGTTAATCATGAATCATTTGAGGGATGTGATCCTAAGTTGAAATCAGATTTATATGCTGTAGTTTATGCACATCATGAGATGTTACAGGAGACAACAGGATTGCCTCCAAAAAGAGAGATTCAACATGAGATTCAGTTGTAGCAACATTGTCCTCTTCCAAACATCTGTATGTATCACATGTTGATAATGGATAATTATGAAATAATGAGGCAAATCAAAGAGATGTTGGAAAAAGGAACCATAAGGCCAAGCACTTCACCATGCGGTTTGCCCATAGTATTGATACCAAAGAAAGATCAGACTTGGCGCATGTGTGTAGACTTCAGAGCTTTAAACAAGATTACGATAAAGAATCATTACCCACTCCCAAGGATAGATTATTTGCTTGATCAACTGAAAGAAGCAAATTTTTTCACTAAGTTAGATTTACGAAGTGGATATCATCAAGTAAGAATTGTAGAAAGTGATATATGGAAAACTGCATTCAAAACCAAACAAGGACTCTCTGAGTGGTTAGTTATGCCATTTGGTTTGTGTAATGCACCAAAAACTTTCATGCGTGTTATGGATAGTGTTTTGAGTCCATTCCTTGATGAATTTTTGATTTTATACTTAGATGACATTTTGATTTTCAGCAAAACAAGAGAAGAACATGTCTTGCATGTGAATAGAGTGCTTGATGTTTTGAAGAAAGAGAAATTGTTTCTTAAGATGTCAAAGTGTGATTTTGGAAAGAATTCTTTGGTTTATTTGGGACATATTGTAGGAGGAGGAGAGTTGAGAATTTATCCTTCTAAAGTGGAAGCCATTGTGAATTGGCCCACACCCAAAACAGTAACCAAGGCAAGAAGTTTCTTAGGTGCAACTCAATATTGGAGAAAGTTTATTGCTAACTTTTCTTCCATCACAGATCCTATGCATGCAGTGACAAGTGTGAAGAAACGCTTCCAATGGGGAGCCAAACAAAAACAAGCTTTAGAAGCTTTAAATACAAGATCAGTTCAGCTCCAGTCCTTTCATTACAAAATTTGATACAACCATTCGAGATTCAAAACGATGCTAGTGATTATGCCATGGGCACAGTTCTTTTGCAACATGGTAAGCTTATCACTTTTCATTCTGAAACATTTAATGGTGTTGTCACAAATTATCCTACATATGACAAAGAACTATATGCATTGGTAAAAAGCGTAAAGAAGTGGAAACACTACTTGATGGGTAAAGAGATGAATGTGCATATCGATCACCAAGCATTACAATACTTGTAGTCACAAAAAAAATTGTAGCAATCAAGACATTTCAGGTGGATGGGATTTCTTCAACAGTTTCACTTAGTTATAGTGTACAAGAATGGTATTTTCAATAAATTTTCTGATATGCTTTCAAGACCAATCATTAGTGCATCTACTTTACTAAAAAATGATTATATTTTACATGAGAGTTACATAGACCAATATTCACATGATGTTGATTTTCAAGATGTGTATGCTAGTTTGAGTGAAGGGAATGAAGTTGAAGAAAAAGATTATCACATGCATAAAAAAAATTTGTTTCATTTTTTCACGTTGTGTATACCACAAGGAGAGAGGCTAAGTGTCATTAGATATGCTCATTCATCTCTTATTTCTTGACACTTTGGGGTAAGCAAAATAGTGGCACATCTACAGAGGTATTGCTGTTGGCCTCATATGGTAGATAGTGTGTCACATTTTATAAGAGGTTGTTCTATGTGTGCAACAAGAAAGCGTAGTAATAGGAAGCTTGGGTTGTACACGCCACTACTAGTACCATCAAGGCCGTTGGAGAGTGTCTCCATGGACTTTGTTGGAGGTATACCTATGTCAAGAAAAAAACATGATTATCTTTATGTAGTTGTGGATAGATTCAGTAAAATGTGTATACTTATGCCATGTGTTGTTCCTTGAGAAACAATTCTTGGCTGTGTACAAGAATCTGTGCTCAAGACATTAAAGATTATG
>CM076576.1:833465699-833794887 GCA_034641835.2 Pinus albicaulis
CTAAAGTAATTCGATCACCCAACAAAAAGGTGATATTACACTAATGTTGTTCCGTGGAGTTATCACTTAGGCTAGTGGTCAAGTTGGGGCACTAAAACAATGACCTATTGTCAAGGATTGGGGAATTTAGATCACATTGCAAGACCTTTTGTACAACAAGTCTTGATTTCTTCCATCTGGGATCCCGTAACCACTTCCATAATTGTTTTTCCTACACATCTTAGTGTAACCTCGTTATTCTTATTTTATTATGATGCAAATAATATTCTTGATAAATTTTGATTTGATCCATTTATGCTTCTCCTAGTCACAACCATCGGCAACAGGTAGAGACTTGATTTAACTACACAGATGTTGTGGGCTATGTATTTGAAATCATGCACAAATTTTTATTTGGAATGGTGGACAGAAAATAGAAATTATTTCTAGCGATCTCGTATTTTTGCAAGTTTTGGTAATTTATGAGCTTGTTCCTTTATTTAAATGTATTCTCCAAGAGGAATCATTGTGTATTCCATCGCTGGGGTAAAACCCTTCCATCAAGTCAGTGCATCCTTCCCACCTTTTGGCAGAGAAGAAACCCTAGCAGGAACAAAGCTTCATGGTTGGACCTCATCCAACATGCACAGGTAAATCTATCAGTAAATCTCTTCCCCTTTCTGCAATTAATTCGAGACTCGGCCTATGTATTTGTTTATCAGTAACAAATTCTTGTAGGAAAATGTAAACAAGCAATTTAAATTGACATATTTCAATTTCTGAGTAATTCTTACACATGCTATATTGTTGGGCATAAATATATCCTTCAAAATTTTAATGAAAAAGCTAGCGTTGAAGCTCTTACCAGTTGAATTTTCTGATTTAGTTGAATTTCCATTACTTCAGGTTATGCCTCTATATTTCCAGTTGTTCCAGGTCGGATGAGGGACCAATACACTTGGGTTAGATGAGGGACTGGTCGTTAAACTAGTTATGGAGTGACTTTTTGTTGGAGTATTAATCACCCCCTCTATTCATATGAAAACAATACAATGTTAGTTGTTGATATTCGGTGATAGTCTGCAGGTCAATTCAGTCATAAATATGAGTCTGCGGTATTCACTATTGAAACTCCGGCTCAATCATCTATAAAAAACCATACGTGTAATGTAATTTATAAGCTCCTCAAGGAGTCTTCAAAGTTTCTGACATGGTATCAGAGTCAGATGAGGGCTTGATGTCTAGATCAGTGTGCTTAGTTGTGTGAGGAGCTGTGTGCTCGGTGGTTTGAAGAGCCGAGGGTTCGGCTGAGTGTTATGGGCTCTCTAGCGTAGTGGTTGGAGTTGTGTGCTCAGTGGTGTAAGGAGTTGTGCACTCGGTGATGTGAAGATTTTCATTGTTATCTTGCTATGCGTAGATCCAGAGAAGGGATCGTTGTCGGCAGCTGTGTTCTCGGTGAGAGCTGTAAGTGCTCGATGAGAGAGCCGTGTTCTTGGTGAGTCTGCTCTGGGACTTGGTGAGGTAGTGTAGAGGTGATTCTTTTTCAAAATCCATTGTAGTTGTCGCTTGGGCTGCTCATTGAGCATGTTGTGAGGGATCACATGTGTTAGATATTTGCCACAGTGGAAAGTGTGCAACAAGTTGTGTTGTCTTGTTGTGTGAGCGCTGCATTGATCGAGCTTGCTGTGATGAGGAACTATTGTGTGTATTAGTAAGTCTAAGAGTGAGGAGCAATGAACTAGAGCTAAGGATTTGAGCAACGTTGTGGGGCTAGTGACATTGTATGAGGAGGATGTTGAGCTACCATCCCATTTGAGCCACGAATGTGGAGGCACAGATTGTTGTTGTGAATGATGAGGAATTATTGAGGAGCATTTAAATTTTTTGGTCGAGTTGTCATCCGTTGTACATGGAAATTTATTTTTTGAGCGTCGTGGAGGCCGAAGGAGTATTAGCATGTAAACAGGAGCACTAAAATCCTGAAATCACGCCCTGCTGTGTATTTCCCCTTGTGTGAATCGAGCACTATGTGTTGGGAATATTTATTGTCTGAATTAATTGTGAAGGTTTATGCTTGGGAACTCGCTAGATCAGAGGGTTTAGGCTTAGTTGTTGTGACTTTGATTGTGGAGCAGCTGCTGTGGTGAAAGACGTTGAGTTTCCAACCCATTTGAGTTGCATGATGAGGAGGTGTTTAAACTTGTGTTGTTGTGAATCTGCTGCGATCTGTCCCAGTCTCAACTATGGAAGGGTGGACCTAGCCATACCATGAAACGAGTGTCGACATTGTGTGCATGTGAAGGTTGTGTGCGTGTTAAGAGGCTTGGATGTTGTTTTCATGTTAGAAGATGAGTATTGTCTTCTTGAGACTAGATCAAAGTGTCTGCGTGAGATCTATTGGAGTTGTGATAGCTGTTGGGAATAGTGCACCCAATCTTGTTGATAGTTGCATGCAAATGTGAGGATTTTTTTTAGTGTTTCTAGAGCTTCCATCATGAGAGGCAAAGGACAAGTGTAGTTGTCCATCAGAGAAGAGGCATGGAGGAGTAGCCTTGAGGGGATATTTGCATAGTATTATGGACCTTTTCGACAATGTACATGGTGGAAGGGCTTCTGAATCGTTGAGTTGATACATGTTGAGAGTTGTGAGAGTTGTGAGGTAGTGTTGTTATATCCACAGTGAGTGTTGTTGGAGAGAGAACTCCATGTATAAATAGGCTTGAGGAGGTTGTTTTTGATGTCTTTCATGGAGCGCTAATGAGACGTGATTGATGAATAGCTATGAAGCATTTGTGAAGAGTGATATTGTGTGCACCCTGAGTGAGACCTACAACACCTGCGGTGGTTGCTATTGTGAAAACTACATTGAGTGAAAGTGGATTTTGGCTACTCGTCCTATTGATGGAGTGGAGTGTTCTCCTTTGGCAGAGATTAAGTTGGGCACATGTGTAGCCAGCATGAAGACTACGCATTCAGTGCTTGTGGTGTGAGTGACTATCTTGATGCTTTGACGTTCTTCAAGGAGGCATGAAATTGTGTGACCAAAAGTCA
Source organism: Pinus albicaulis (assembly GCA_034641835.2). Lineage (NCBI taxonomy): Eukaryota > Viridiplantae > Streptophyta > Pinopsida > Pinales > Pinaceae > Pinus > Pinus albicaulis. The sequence continues at coordinate 833,468,730 of CM076576.1, forward strand.
TGTGTTGGAGTTGTATGCTCATTTTGTGGTGATCCATTACAAGCGGCAGACTAGGAGGAGAAAAGAACTACACTATAGGTTGTGAGAAGATGAATGTTGTTCGACCCTTCAAGGCTTAGTGGTGTGAAGAGTCGTGAATAGCTTCCTAGAGAAGTGGCCAGTGTGGCTGTCGTGAAGTGTTTTGTTGAAGTGTTCTTCGTTGAGTTGCCAGCTTGTTTGAGCCACGTATGTGGAGGAGGCACAAAATATCTATATGCTTGTTCAAAGCGATGAAACATGAAGGTTGTGCATATCGTGATGTCTTTGAGGCATGGCATAGATAGTAGATTGGTGTTGCTTTGTGTGGCGCCCTCCATGGGACATGAACCCAATACCACAAGGTTAAGCCTAAGCCTGAGCAAGGTTGTGCATTGAGCCTTTTGTAGGCTTTCTTAGTTGGAGTAGTGTGCTACGCATTCAAAGAGCTTTGGAAAAGTTATTTTTGGGTTAATTACAATGTGTGTTACAATTTCAGTTTCTTTTTGAGCTGTAAGGAGCTTCTTGTCGAACTTGCTTCTTTCAGAAAGAAGGGAAAATGAAAGCCCATTTATCAAATTTTCTTTCATGCATTGTTGTAAGCTTAGCTGAGACTGAAACTAGAAAGCAAGTTGATAATTAAGGTCGCAAGAAATTTAATAATTAAGGTCACAAGAAATTTAATAATTAAGGTCGTGATTAAGGGGAGGTGTTGGAGTATTAATCACTCCCTCTGTTCATACAACAAAAATACATTGTTAGTCATTGATAGTCAGCATTAGTTGCCAGGTTAGGTCACTCATAAATATCAGTTTGTGGTATTCACTATTGAAACTTCGGCTCAATCATGTACAAATAACCATATGTTTAACGTAATTTATAAGCTCCTAAGGGAATCTTCAAAGTTCCTGGAGAACCGGCAAGCGTAGAGTGGCGGTACATTCTAAATTCGTCCTAGCATTGAGGAGCCTCATGCTAAGTTTGTGATTAACGCTACTTGTGGAGCTAATGCCCAGAGAATTTCATTCAATGAGTCTTCAATTCTATGTGTGGTTTGAAGATTTCAACAAATTTTGACCAGACCACAACAGTATGTTGTGAGCCATTACAAAGATTAAACGTGGCAATTGAATTTTCTTTAAAGGAAGTATACAATTCTTTATATCTGGTGAGTATTTTTAAATGCTCTCTTTTAGCAGCATTGCAAGAAGAGAAATGAAGGAGGGCCGATTCAAATAAAAGGAAATAAATTCATTTACACAATGGCATTAAATTTGTGAAAATAACACCTTGTTTGGAGGCTTTTGAGTGTTTTTTTTTTTTTAATTGGGCTTATTAAATTGTTTATTATATATAATGGATTTTTGTATGATGTGAGTGAAAATATAAAGGTGTGATTGTTGTTTCAACTACTAGCCCTATGTTCTGAACCTAAGTTTTTTTTTATTCTTATGGTTACACTGACAAAAGTATACCAGGTTTAGTCATGGGCAGTGTGAGTCCTACAGCCACTGGTGATGTTTGGTGCCAAATATTTATTTGCAAATTGTGTTTGGTATGAATTAAGGTGTGTTGCATTGTCAAAATTTTCTCCATATTTGGCTCTATGGTAGAGAAATGGGTAGGAAAAAGAGACAAAAAGAGTTCTGAAGAAAACTCCAAAATATCAAGAGAGAGAATCAACAGAATAAAAAAGAAAAGGAGGAATATGAAAAGCCAGATAAAAGTATGAGTTAGTTTGAAGTTTTTGAAGACACTGATGCAATATTGAAGCTATTAATGCCCATGATGCCATCATTCTCAGGTAAAAATTTTGAGCTTTGGGCTATTAGAATGGAGGGACTACTAGGTTCAGTAGATTTATGGAAATTTTAGCAAGAAAATTCTATGAATTCTGATGATAAGAGTAGAGGTGCAGTAGCATTGATTCTTATTATATCAACTCTAAATGAAAACATCTTTTCAAGAATTTTAAATGAATTTGGTGAAATATGTGATCCAATAATGTTTTGGCATATTCTTGAAATGAAGTATAGCATGAAGTGGAGTGAGAAAGGCGAAGTTGATGAAGTTGTTGTTAAAAATAGTGATTGTGTTGAAAGAATTATAACTGGGATCAAGGCTGAAAGTATGTCGGTAGCTGACAATAGAGTAGCATGTGATAGTCAAGGAACTCTCTATGATGCAAAAACTTGTGCAATCAAATTTGATGAGAATTATGTATCTCATGAAGCGTGGTTCAATTTGATGCATGAAAAAAATCTTATTGCTACATTATTGTTTGGTGAGAAGATATGCCTATCTCCATGCATAAATGAAATGTAGGATGACATGTTTGCAACAACAGAGTGATTAAAAAGGTTGAAGACATGAATCAACCAACTATGAAAGATGAATATCTACATAATGATGTAGAGATTGCAGAGAGAAAAATCATGGAGGACTTAATAGTAGTTGATGAAGTTGTGGAAGACTCAATAATAGTTGATGAAATGAAGAAAGTTAATAACCTCTTTAAAGAAGAGGTGGTACATCCAACAACTATGGTTGTTGTTGATAAAGAGGAATTTGAAACAAAAGTAAAACATGATGATGAAAATAGCTCAAAGTATGATTTTTTGAATTTCATGAATGTTTATGAGTCTGCAGATATTGACACTGAGGAAAAAGAAATAAAACTTGAAGAAATTGCAAGCATTAAGGACAAGTTTAAATCCAAAAATCCTCCAGCAATGGTGAATGGAAAGAATGTTAGCGTGTAGTCAAGAAAGGACAAACTTCACCACTATCTTATCATGAGAAAGATGAAGATGAAACTGCATCTACAAATAAACAAGCATGGACCATTTAGAAAGAAGACAAAAATGAAAGCCTTGTTGTCATGCTTTTGTTTATGTATTTTTGTAAGCCTAGCTGAGACTTAGACCAATAGGCATGTCAATTAAGGGTATGTTTTTGTCTTATGTATTGTGTTATAGTGTATTTTGTGTGTCTATCATCTGGTTGGAAATAAGGGGGAGTGTTGAACATACAGTAATTTCAACCAACCCTACTGACAAAATTTAATGTAGGAGTAGTCTCAGACTCTCTCAAGAGTTCTTAGCTTCCTGAAGAAGCTATCACCACCAACATTCCAGATAAGCCAAAAGCTTCCTCGTCTTGTATAAAAATCCTTATTTGTCAATGGAAAGTGCAAGATAATGTGTTCATTCGGTGATGGTATTAGAGCTCCTCTTTGGAGTCTTCAAGATTCTGATACTTTTATACCTAAGCCTTAGATCATCCCATATGTGCCTTGCATGATCTGATGAGGTCTCATGAAGGATTACACTCTCCCCCCATACTCCTTAGTTTTCTCCAGATATAGATATAAGCCCCCCACGGGTGCTTTCCGGTGCACAACTGAGCATGTAGACGTTGCAGTGAGTTAGGATCTTGGGGATGTCTCATTCCCCCAACTAAGACGTCGCACTAAGCCCTTGCTATAGTTGAAGCATGGGGACTTATGTTTAGAAGTGTACACCAGGGTCTTTAGACACTCGACCAGAAGTCACTCACCCATCCTTAAATATCGAGAATCCAACATAATCATCCCACAAGTATATTATATGTGATTAACCAGCCAACCAAAAATAAATAATAATCCCATAAAGTGATAATCATCCCAGGAGAGATAGACAGTAACATAGAAAATGGCTATATTCTCCTACCTAATGTGCAGTGGGCAACTTGCTTTCACTCCTCTCCTCGTTTTTCGGTGGTAGGTAGCTTGTATATTATTCACCTTTGTCCCTCTTGTCCTCGTCATTGTTCTGATCCTAGTTGTCGTGCTTCGGGTCCTCATCGTTGTTAGGACCTTCTCTGTTGTTCCTTGAGTTTTCACTAGCTCTTGTGATGTGTACCCATAAGATGGTTTAACTCAAAACTATATTGGCTCAAAACAACATTTTAGCTTTGCCCAGTATGGAGCAAATAAGGCAAAGATAATACCATGCAATCTGTAACTAGTATCAGTGCCATATTAGTTGAAATAAAAAATGGTAATAGATAACCATAGCTAATGTATAGAGGAAAAGCAAGTTGTTTCATAACTAGCAGTATCCCATATAAGCTAGTTGATGTTCGTAGTTGATATTGGTAATGGGTAATGGGTCACTCGTAGTAATATGATGCAAGCTATCATACAGTGATATGTGGTTTGGGGGTAAAGTTTTATTGGTGAAACCAATGAGATGGAGGTTCAAATCTCGTGGAGTATATGGCCTGCTATGATCTCAGCTAAAGGAGTAGTCATGAGATCTAGTATTTCTAGCTTGCAAGCTGTTGGAATACTCTGGTGTTATATTTCAGGCCCAAGAGTTGATAAAAAAAAAATATGATGCAAGCTATCGAAACAAAGGTATATCACTGTGTATGCAGTTTTATATGCAGCCACAGACTCATTATCATCCCCTAGAGTTCGCTGCTCATCTGGTGAACCCACGAGAACATAATCATTCTCATGCTCATCCCTTCCCAACATGGACTCTTGCATGCCCGGGGCAAAACATATTCTTCAGCAGTCGTCGTAGGTAAATTCCAGCTGGACATTATTTCAAGGTCATGGGGGCTTTCCATGTCAAAATGGAGGAGCTGTGTTTCATCCCCATATTCTTAAAATATAGTGTGAAAATAACTCATGAACTGTGTATAATAAATTTTAATGTGAAAAAAACTGGTGAAAGTTAACTCCCACATGAGATTATCTTACACGACATTCAGGATTAATCAATACGTGCACAAGTTTAGTGACAACATTACTTTTATAATTAATTCAATATTTTCATTTCATTCAATATTTTCATTTCATTCAATATTTACATTCATCTCATCCAAATAAAATATATTTAAAAATAAAAATAAAAAATTTAAAGATAAAAAAAATCAGCGGATGCAGCTTATAATGCTCTCATATATATTAGTGTTGTGGATTTACTCCACATAAAAAATGAAAGTGAGAAATTAACGACGACGTAAGCGAATCAACGACTTTTAAATTGAAACTTAAAAAGAAAAAATGGTGAATGTTTGGATAAAATATACACATAATTGAAAAGAAGGAGTTGTAGCTCTCAGGTGAGTACTGCACCTGGAGACTACACTCAAACGAAGAGATCAATCTACATTATTAATCAAAAAATACATCTTAAGTACATCACAAGAAATCAGGAAGTTGTAAACAGACTCCTAAATTCTAGGAAAAAATCCTAAATTAAGGAGATACGTTACAACTATGTAACCATTTATCCATTAATACACAAATAATATAATTATTTCCAACTCCCCCACTTAATGGAGAAAGTATTATCCTGAACTCCTAACATCCCTCTAAACAATTCAAACTTTACATGTGCAAGAGGCTTAGTAAAAATATCAGCCATATTGTCATAAATTTTACAATATTCAACCAAGATTTCTTTTGACTGTAGTTTCTCTCTAACAAAATGGAACTGAGTGTCAATATGTTTGGTGTTTTTATGAAACACTAGATTGTATGCTAGTTTAATGGTGCTCTGGTTGTCACTTTTAATGGAAGTTGATTTTTTCTGTTCTTATCCTACATCATTAAGAAGCCTTCTCAACCAGATTGCTTCACATGTGGCTACACACAATGCTTGGTACTCAGGTTCACATGAAGATAAGGCTACAGTACTTTGCTTTTTTTTGCTCCATGCTATGACCCCGGATCCTATGCTAAATGCGTAACCTGTGATAGAACTTCGATCATCCAAGTTACCTGCCCAATCTGAATCTAAAAAACCTGCTAGAGTAACATCAGATGTGTCAGTGTATAAAATACCATAATTATTAGTACCACAAAGATACCTCAACACGCTTTTTGCTGCAACCCAGTGACTTTCAAGTGGTTTAGACATAAATTGGCTCAAAAAACTAACAGAGTATGCCAAGTATGGTCTAGTTGTTGTGAGATATATCAAACTCCCAACTAGCTGTCTGTACATAGTGGCATCCACCTCCTTAGTGCCATCGTCACTGCACAACTTCAAATTCTGTTGCAATGGTGTTGTTGCTGACCTACACTGCTCCATGCTAAATTTTTCCAGCAGAATTTTGGCATACTTTCCTTGAGTAAGAAAAGTTTGTCTAGTATCTCTCCAAACTTCCAATCCCAAACATTAATGGAGACTTTCGAGATCTTTCATTTCAAAAACTTGTGCCATCAACTGTTTGATTTCTTTGATCAAATTATCTGCATTTCCTGTTATAATCATGTCATCCACATACAAAGAAATCAAAATAATCTCCCCCTATTTATTGTACTTGGTATACAAATTTAGGTCATTCATACTCCTATGAAAACCATGCTGTAAAAAGAAAGAATCAATCTTTTCATACCAACACCTGGGTGCTTGTTTTAAACCATATAGTGCCTTTTTCAATCTGTAAACAAGATGTTCCTGCCCCTTCTTAACAAACCCTTCAGGTTGTACTAAGTAAATTTCCTCTTTCAAATCACCATTTAAAAATGCAGACTTAACATCTAGCTGGTGTAGCTCCCAATTGTGTTTTGTTGCTAAAGAAATAAGCATTCTGATAGTGTTTAACTTTTCTACAGGAGCAAAGGTATCATCAAAATCTATACCCTCTTACTGTGAATACCCCTTTGCAACCAATCTAGCTTTTAGTTTTCTATACCTCCATATGCATTCATTTTAGGTTTATACAGCCATTTACATCCTATGGGTGTTTTACCTTTAGGCAGTTCAACTATATCCCAAGTGTTATTTCTAATAATGGATTCAATCTCTTCATTCATTGCAGCCCTCCATGCCTCATATTTACTTGTTTTTTTATAATTTGTGGGTTCTAAAATGTTTAAAATGTTTGATATCGAAGCATAGTATTTCAATCTAGATGGTATTTGAGTCTTCCAACCTGATCTCCTTGGTAGGGTACTTACCTCAAATTTGTTTGCTTCAGATTTATTCATGCTCGCATTATTGATTATATCACCTTCTTCCTGCTCTTCTTTCTTCTCCTGCTCACGTTCATCCTCACTTCTTTCCTCCGTCAATAATGGAATGTGCCAATCATCATCACTGCCATCCTTTCCTTCTTGAACCTGTTCATGAAATACTACATCCTTGGTTGCAAATATCTTATGAGACTCAGGATTGAATAGCTTATATTCTTTAAATTCGGATGGCGGTGATGGTGCAGGCATTAAGGAGATCCTTTCAAATTTATCAACAATGGTTTGTAACTTCGAAGGAGTTGGATTCAATTCTTCACTTTCATTTTCATTCATCAAATTTGACAAATTTGATTAATGAAATCTACCAAAGTTATATAAAATTTCTACAATATGATCTTTGGCTTTAAATAAAGTTCTTCTAAATCATTTTAAGAGCTCTTTTAAATCAATCTCTTATAACCATTTTTGATATTGAATATAGCATCAAAAAATTAATGGTTTAAACCAATCTTCAAATCCTTTGGAATGAATAGCCAAGTCTTTAAATCAGATATTTAAAAAATATTAAATCTCCAGCATAAACACCTGGTCTACACTTTCACTCAGCCCACACATCGATTTTTTTTATAAACCAATCTCCATTTCAAATAGCGTTGGTTCATACATTCTCCAACGTATTCATTTAATTAAAAAAAAAACAACGTTGACTCATACGTGAAGTTTTCAACGCATTAAATTTCCAGCGCTGGCTCAGATCTTCAAACTGCTGCTTCAAAACTGGAAATTGATTGTTTTGAAGTTGAATTACACAGACTTTTAAATTGATTCAACCCATAAATTTAACGCTCTTTTCTAACATGGGGTTTTCTGCATCAAAGCTTGAAATCGACTTCTCTACATTGACTTATCAATGTTGTACATAAACAGAAATTTGATTCCAGCAAAACAAATGAATTGCTTCCTTTCAAACACACCTCTCTCTGCTGAAATCGACTTCAAACACACCTCTCTCTATGCTGAAATCGACTTCAATTTGCAATGGAATAGAAATCACTTAGCTGTATTTAATTCATCAGCAGCATTTTAATCAAACAGAGTTTCTCAATCGATGCCACTAATTCATGAACTTCTCTTGAAAGGAATTGATTCCAGCAAACATATATTTCAATACGTCTTCAAAATTTAGAGATTTAGCTCACTGCATCCCTCATACATCATCAATTCTTGTTTAGCAAATGTAAAAACCAGAATCAGTGTCGATTTCTTCAAATCGAACCTCAATAACCCTTTATGCAAACTCTGTTTAACATCAGAAATTATATCTGATATAAATAGAATTCCTTCAACAAATAAGAGCATATTACTCAACCTGATATGATTTGTAATAATAAACAATTGATAAACACAGAGCTCATACAAAGACTGCGTTGCAATTAATTCAAGACTCGAGCATATAAACCAAGAATTTTGAAAGGAATCGAACTCTCTTCTTCTAATAGTGACCACAGTAGTTCGATTAACCTCAATATTTTATACAGAAATGTCAAACCCAATAAAATTTCGAAGATAAAGATCTTCGGGGATTGCCAGTATGAAACAATAATTCAGACTTTGCAATCTTTATTAATTCCAATCCTCACAATAATTCCTCACGGCCAACTCCACTTTTCTCCATTACAAAAATTCTAATTTATAGTTTTATTACAAACAAAGAATTCCTCAATTTAGGATCAAATTTCCTAAATTGAGACAAAATCCTACTTGCCCAAATATCTTCCTAAAATCTATCAACTGTAGCCTAGATATGCTCAACAAGCTCACACCTATTCAGACTACTTATCTCTAAATACTCTCCTAATTTATTACAAAAATAATAATATTAAATTTTTTGAGGAATTAAATCGTCTCATTAAACATTTGACTTTCACCCATTAGTGAATGAACTTTAACTCAGCTAGCCACAACATGTGAACAAGCTTTCAAATTGCTGGCTAGAATCTAATGCCCCTGCATCAGACTCCCAAGGACAAAATTCTTCATGGGCTCCTGTCCATGAGCTCCTTCACAGAACTGCCCAGCTTTTGCAACATGGCTTCTGTCATCCATGTAGCATCTTCAATTGGCTGATATTTCCACTTGATCAAATACTAGAAATACTCTCATCCTCTGGTTCTCTTAAACACCTTCTTGCCTAAGATCATCTCTGGTTGTAATGGCTGCGTTGTAGGTAACTATTTTACCCAATCAATCTGCTCTTTGTCTTCTGGTCTCTCATCTGTGCCACCAGCTTCATACCTGTACAAATCTGCAACATTAAATATTGGAGATATTCCAATATCAGATGGCAATGAAATTTCATAGGCATTAGCAGAAAATTTTCTCAGGATTCTGCATGGTCCTATCGTTTTAAACTTCAGTTTGTTATACTCTCTTTTTGGAAATATGTCTTTCCTCAAATGAGCCAAAACTAAATCACCAACTTCAAATTGAACTTCTCTTCTACTCAAATCTTCTCTGCTTTTGTACTTGATACTGCTGTATTCTAGCTGTTGCTTTACCTGCTCGTGAATTCCTTGAATCTCTGAAGCAAATTCTTCACCTTCAGCACTTCTCAATTCTGATTTTCCCAAATTTCTCAATTCAGAAACTCCTCTTGGGTGGATCCCATAAACAATATGGAATGGACTATGTCCTGTACTTATGTTTGGTAAATCATTGTATGCATATTCTGCCTATGGTAAGATATGATCCCACTGCTTAGGATGTTCTCCTGCAAGACTTCTCAAAAGATTACCTAAACTTCTGTTTACTATCTCAGTCTGCCCATCAGTCTGAGGATGATACGCTAAGCTGAAACTCAAATTAGTACCAAGCTTCTTCCATAATGTCCTCCAAAAATGACCAAAAAACCAAGTATCTCTATCAGAAACAATGATTTTAGGCAACCCATGTAATCTAACAATTTCTTTGAAAAATAAATTAGCGACATGAGTAGCATCACTGGTTTTATAACATGGAATAAAATGTGCCATCTTTGAAAATCTATCAACAACAACAAAAATTGTATCATTCCCTCTCTGTGTCTTAGGAAATCCTAAAACAAAATCCATACTTACCTTATCCCAAGGTCTGTCTGGAATAGGCAATGGAATGTACAAACCTACATTCTGGCTTCTTCCCTTAGCATACTGACAAATTTTACAATTTTTCACATACTTCTCCACTTCAGATCACATTTTTGGCCAATAATAAAAATGACTTAGCTGCTCATAAGTTTTATCAATAACAAGATGTCCAGCAAGTCCACCACTATGCTTCTCTCTGATGAGATTTTCTCTCATGGAAAAATTTGGTATACATAATTGATTTCTCTTGAACAACAAACCCTCTTGCAAGAAATAATCCAACCACTGACTTCTATATATCAAAACAGGATTCAAACATGCTTCAAATACTTCCTTGAAATCCAAATCTGTTTTATACAATTCCTTAAGAAAATCAAAACCTACCACTTCAATTTGAATTTCTTGGACAAGAATGTTCTTCCTACTCAAGGTATCAGCTACCTTGTTTTCCTAGCCACTTATGTGTTTTAAAACAAAGTTGAAACTTTGAAGATACTCAACCCACTTAGCATGTTTTTTATTTAACTTAGGCTGCTGCATAATGTATTGTAAATCATGATTATCTAAATATAGTACAAATTCTTTAGACATTAAATAATGTCTCCACTTTTTCAATGATTGTAATATTGCATAAAACTCTTTGTCATAAGAATATTATTTTCTCCTTGTGTCATTCAGCTTCTCACTGAAATATGCTACAGGCCTATCTTCTTGACTTAAGACAGCTCCAGTAGCTTCTCCACTGGCATCACACTTTACTTGAAATGTTTTAGTAAAATCAGGCAACACTAATATAGGTTTCTCTGTTATTTTCTGTTTTAAAAACTGAAAATTATTTTTAGCTTCAGCAGTCCACTTAAATGGTTGTTTTTCCTTCTTTATGGTTTCAATGATTGGTGCATTAATCTTGCTAAAATTCCTTATGAATTTTCTGTAAAAACTAGCAAGTCCATGGAAACTCCTTACCTCAAAGACACTTTTTGGTGAAGGCCACTCCACAATTGCTCTGAAATTTTCTGGATCCATCTTTAATCCTTCAGCAGAAACAACAAAACCCAGATACATCAGCTCTTCCTTCATGAATGAACACTTCTTCAGATTTATCAGCAAATTCTCTTGATGTAATTTCTTCAAGACATAGTTAAGATGCCTTAAATGTTCTTGTTTTTTTTTGCTGTAAATTAGTATGTCATCCAGATATACTATTTCAAATTTACCAAAAAATTCTCTTAACACTTCATTCATGAGCCTCATAAAAGTACTGGGTGCATTTGATAAGCCAAAAGACATTACCATCCACTCATACAATCCTTCATTTGTCTTAAAGGCTATTTTCCATTCATCACCTTCCCTTATCCTAATCTGATGATACCCACTTTTCAAATCAAGTTTTGAAAAATATCTCGCTCCACTCAAACAGTCCATTAAATCTTCAATTCTAGGCAAAGGAAATCTATACCTGATTGTTATTTTGTTGATTTCTCTTGAATCGGTGCACATTCTCCAGCCTCCATCTTTCTTCGGGCTCAGCACTGTAGGTACTGCACAAGGACTCAAAATTTCTCGAACCAAACCTTTGTCAACCAATTCCTGCACTTGCTTTCTGATTTCTTCATTTTCTGCTGGAGTCATTCTGTAAGCTGCTTTGTTTGGCAGATTTGATCCTGTAATCAAATCTATCTGATGGCTGATTTTTCTTACAAGTGGTAACTCATTAGGAAAATCATCCACAATTATATTACAATAATTGTCCAACATTACTTGAATTTCAATTGGTAAATCAGAAATTTTTGTAGAGGTAAGTACTACTTTAGGCTTGCAAACTAAAGCAAAATTTACCTCTTCTTCTTCAATCTGCTACAAGTATTCCTTCCCAGTCAGCAATAAAGCCTTTGGAACAGACTTTTTGCTTGATGCTTCTCCTTCTTCCATTGGTAACAATGTTTGATACATACCATCCTTGAAGAACTTGTAAGTATTTCGTTTACCATCATACACTACTCCTCTGTCATACTGCCAAGGTCTACCCAGCAGTATGTGACACACATCCATAGGCATCACATCACACATTACCTTATATTTGGAGCTGCCCATCTGCAACTCTATCTCACACTGCTCTTTCACAATCAGCTGATGGCCCTTCTGAAGCCATGACACCTTGTAGGGTGTTGGATGTTCCCTTGTCTTCAATTTCAACTTCTCTATCACCTTTGTAGAGACTAGATTGTCTGTGTTGCCACTATCAATGACTAGTTGACAACATTTCCCTTGAAATTTGCATACACTCCTTAACAAAGTTTTCCTCTGTGATGGTTCGGCAACTTCCTTTGCTTGCTTCAGCAAAACTTTGTTAACAACCAAATATTCTCCCTTCTCTAGCACAATTTCTCTCTCAGCTTCAGGCATCTTTGCGACTTCTTCAGTCTAAGCAACAATTTCATTTCTTTGACTTGTACCCACATTCTCTTTCTTTGGGCACTCAAAGGCTCTATGTTCCAATTTGTTACATCGGTAACATCTTACCTCTCTTCCTCTGCTTCTGCCTCCTCTTCCTCTGTGGGAATTTCTTCTGCCACTTGCATCACCATCTGTGTGTGCATGCTGAGGTGAGCTACTGCTAGCTCCATCCTTTGGTTTTTTAGATCTCCCTCTACCACCTTGGCTTCCCTTTCCTTGGAAAGTACCTCTTCCTTTGGCAGACTACTTTCTCAGCAATTTCTCTTCAGCTTTCAAGGCCATTTGATAAGCCTCTTCAACTGACTTAGGAGACAAAATATTGATTTCATCTTGGATCTCAAATCTAAGACCATTTACATACCTAGCAATCTTCTCTGTTGTGTCCTGGATCTGTCCGGCTCTTATACTCACTCTGTAGAATTCTTCTGTGTACTCTTTCACAGTCATTAGTCTTTGTCTAAGATTCTTCATTTGTCTAAACAATGTAAGCTGATAATCACTAGGCAAGAATTTACCTTTCAGTTTGGCCACCATTCTTCTCCAACTTTTGATTGGTTGTTTGCCAGCTCTCCTTCTCTTTGCTTGCACTCCATCCCACCAAAGTGCTGCATGTCCCTTTAAGCTTGTGACTGCAAATTTGACTCTCTTGTCTTTAGCCATATCTTCATAATCAAAGCATTTATTCATCTCATTGATCCAGTCTATGAAATCTTCTGGATTCAATCCTCCTGCAAAAGTTGATACTTCAAGTCTAGGCTTGGATGTAGATCCTAAAACTATCTTAAAGAATCTCATCTCAGGAGTAAGCTCAAAATCTTGTCCTTCTTCTTTAGCTTCAGGTTCACTGACATCTTTAGGATCCCTCGGTTGTCCTACTTCAATTACTTCGAATCTGGCTTGGATCTACTGCATAGTCTCCAGTACTTCTGCATTAGCAACTGGCCTACCTCTTCTTCTATCAGCAGCACCTCTACAAATTCGGACATCCATGCTGGATTTCTTCTTTTGACTCTGGAAAGTCTGCTCAATCTCTAGAAAATGCTTTGAAGTTGGCTATCATACCACTAATGATGGCGGTGATGGTGCAGGTGTTAAGGAGAGCCTTTTAAATTTATCAACAATGGTTTGTAACTCCGGAGGAGTCGGATTCAATTCTTCACTTTCATTTTCATTCATCAAATTTGACAAATTTGATTAATGAAATCTACCAAAGTTATATAAAATTTCTACAATATGATCTTTGGCTTTAAATAAAGTGCTTCTAAATCATTTTAAGAGCTCTTTTAAATCAATCTCTTATAACCATTTTTGATATTGAATATAGCATCAAAAAAATAATGGTTTAAACCAATCTTCAAATCCTTTGGAATGAATAGCCAAGTCTTTAAATTAGATATTTAAAAACTATTAAATCTCCAGCATAAACACCTAGTCTACGCTTTCACTCAGCCCACACATCGAGTTTTTTTATAAACCAATCTCCATTTCAAACAACACTGGTTCATACATTCTCCAACGTATTCATTTAATTAAAAAAAAACAACGCTCGCTCATACCTGAAGTTTTCAACGCATTAAATTTCCAGCGCTGGCTGAGATCTTCAAAATACTGCTTCAAAACTGGAAATTGATTTCTTTGAAGTTGAATTACACAGAATTTTAAATTTATTCAACCCAGAAATTTAACGCTCTTTTCTAACACGGGGTTTTCTGCATAAAAGCTTGAAATTGGCTTCTCTACATCGACTTATCAATGTTGTACATAAACAGAAATTTGATTCCAGCAAAACAAATGAATTACTTCTTTTCATACACACCTCTCTCTACTGAAATCAACTTCAAACACACCTCTCTCTATGTTGAAATCGACTTCAATTTGCAATGGAATAGAAATCACTTCACTATATTTAATTCATCAGCAGCATTTTAATCAAACAGAGTTTCTCAATCGATGCCACTAATTCATGAACTTCTCTTGAAAGGAATTGATTCCAGCAAACACAGATTTCAATACCTCTTCAAAATTCAGAGATTTAGCTCACTACGTCCCTCATACATCATCAATTCTTGTTTTGCAATTATAAAAACCAGAATCAGTGTCAATTTCTTCAAATTGAACCTCAATAACCCTTTATGAAAAATATATTTAACATCAGAATTGATATCTGATATAAATAGAATTCCTTCAACAAATAAGAGCGTATTACTCAACCTGATATGATTTGTAATAATAAACAATTGATAAACACAAAGCTCATACAAAGACTGTGTTGCAATTAATTCAAGACTAGAGCATATAAACCAAGAATTTTGAAAGGAATCGAACTCTCTTCTTCTAATAGTGACCACAGTAGTTCGATTAACCTCAATATTTTATATATAAATCTCAAACCTAATAAAATTTCGAAGATAAAGATCTCCGGGGATTGCCAGTATGAAACAATAATTCAGAATTTGCAATCTTTATTAATTCCAATCCTCACAATAATTCCTCACGACCAACTCCACTTTTCTCCATTACAAAGATTCTAATTTATAGTTTTATTACAAACAAAGAACTCCTCAATTTAGGATCAAATTTCCTAAATTGAGACAAAATCCTACTTTCCCAAATATCTTCCTAAAATCTATCAACTGTAGCCTAGATATGCTCAACAAGCTCACACTTATTTAAACTACTTATCTCTAAATACTCTCCTAATTTATTACAAAAATAATAATATTAAATTGTTTGAGGAATTAAATCCTCTCATTAAACATTTGACTTTCACCCATTAGTGAATGAATTTTAACTTAGCTAGCCACAACATGTGAACAAGCTTTCACATTGCTGGCTAGAATCTAATGCCCTTGCATCAAATTCAGTGCCATATCCAACAAAGATGTATTTGATGGCTTTAGGGTCTAATTTGTTCGTATCAACTTTGGGTATATGGGCAAAGGCTTTTGACCCAAATACTCTGAAATGATTTACTACTGGTTTGAGTCCATATAATGCTTCAAAGGGGGTTTTGAAGCCAATACATTTGGTAGGAATTTTGTTCTTTAAATAGACAGCATTGTTAATATCTTCTGCCCAAAAACTATTAGATAGACCCTTACCTTGTAACATACTCCTTGCGCACTCCACTAAAGTTCTGTTCTTGTGCTCTGCCACTCCATTCTGCTGTGGTGTGTGAGGCACTATAAACTGCTGAACAATCCCATGAGATCTGTAGAATTTCATGAATTCCCCTAACCTGTATTCTCCCCCTTGATCAGAGCAGAGAATTTTTATGCTTTTTCCTAACTGTTTTTCCACCAAGGTTTTAAATTCTATAAAGTACTGGAAATTCTGACTCTTTTTACTCAAAAAATAAACCCATGAGTATCTAGTGCAATCATCAATAAATAAAAGAAAGTAATATGCACCACCTAGCAACCTCGTCTGCATAGGTCCGCATATGTCAGTATGCACTAGTTCTAGGATATCTCTTTCCTTCCTTCTATCATGCACAGGAAACTCTTCTCTATGCATTTTTCCTAAGGCACATCCATCACAATTTAACTGAATACTGTGAAAAACAGGGAGTCCCTTGACCATACCTTTTCTCTGTAATAACATGAGGTCCTGAAAATTTAGATGACCGAATCTCCGGTGCCAGAGTTTTTCGGCTATCGATCCAGCTGCAACCATGGCTTGATGTGGCATACTTTTTACATATACTCTGTATAGGCTCCCTACACGCATGCATGTTGCAACAATCTCTTTCCTGCAATCCTTTATGACACAATGAGTCTTGAAGAACTCGACTTGCATATCCTGATCAGTTATCATGGATACATATATCAAATTTTTCTTAATCCCAGGTACATATAAGACATTTTTAAGGTGACTAAGGTCACCATTTGGTAAATTTACCAGAATATCCCCATATCCTTTAATCTCGCATCCACTATCATCCCCTAAATAAATTTTTAATCCATATGAACTTTCTTCAAGAGTTTTAAAACATTCCTTCTTACCTGTCATGTGAGAGGATGCACCAGAATCGACATACTAGATGTCGTCCTCATTAGATGCTGAAAGGGCATAGTCAGCTGTGAATAGTCGAAATTCGTGACTAAGATCTTCATCTTCTTCAACAAAGTATCCTTTGTGCTTCGCTTGATTTTTCTTTGCATCATCTGCCTGCTTCTTAAGACATTCAATCTGTATATGACCTGCTTTCCCAAAATAATAACATATCTTACAAAAATACCTCTATATGGTCTCTTTTGCGATGTACCTCCTCCTCACTGTTGTTGTTGTTGTTGTGACTGTGATTGCTGTTGTGGCAGCTTCCCTTTGAAATGTTGTTGTTTTGCCACCAGAGCAAGATCATCGCTCTGCAGTTTCAAATTCTGCCACCACTCTTCTTCTTGCAGTAAGATCCTTGTCAATTCTTCAAATGTAGGAGCTTTCTCCCTTGCCGCCAATCCAGTGATGAACATTTGATATTCATCCCTCATCCAATTCAGCGTGATTTTGACGAGATCATAATTAGAGACCTTCTCTCTGATGTCTCCCAATCCGTCTTTCATATCTTTAACTCGTGCGATGAATACAGCAGCGGTCTCATTTTCATCCATCTTCATTGAAAAAAACTTGCCTTTGAGTGCCATAATCTGATTTGTGTTCTGGGTCTGATATAAACTTTTGATGGTCGTCCAGATCTCAATGGACGTTTTACATTCTCTGATATGTGGGATAATGTTGTCCTTGATGGACATCTTCAGCAAAACTTTTGCTTTTTTTTCTCTCTTATCCCAATATTGCTCCTGCGTAGTCGCTCCTATAATTGAATTTGGTCTTTGCTCATCTCTTGTAACTATCGACCATGCATTTGCACCCTCAAGAAAGGTCTGTATATTAAACTTCCAATTGGTGAAGCTAGATCCATCGAGTTTGCCAGACTCGTGGAGATATGATTCCATAGTGTTACTCATTGTGAACTAATCTACAAATGAATGAATCTACCAAAATGATCAGACACTAAGAAAAATCAATGCCTGCCAGATCCTGAGCTCCGATCTGCCGTTGTTTTGCTAGTTCTCCTGATCCACCAACTGTATCTTCGATTTAGATCCAGCGTTATCTGGAAAATCTACAAATTGATCTTTCTCCTCTAAGTAAATAGGTTCTCAATACGCCATCAACAGATAATTTCAATCTGCCTCCACTGAGAAAATCAGTTGTTTCACAATACGACCACAAAACTAGTCCGATCTGTCCCCCCGGACAGATCCACAACTTTTCCGATCTGCAACTTATTGCAGATCTTCAACCGAAGGCAAGGTGGCGCCTTTCGGCGCGAAGAAACTGCGCCCAGAACAAAAACTTCGCAAGGAAAAATACTGGTGCAGATATCTCGTGCGCTTCTGCGCCAATCCCCTGATTTGGTGTGGTGGCGCGGATATACACCTAACAGTCACACTGATTGTGTTTCTCAGTGCGACAATCAGCGTAAAAAGCGTGCCAACCCCCTTCTACTCAGAGATTAATGAATCATCTGAGACCATGAGCCAGGTGTTACTGTAGTCCACCTGCTCGACCGAGCACAAATCTCCCGGTACACGTGGCCACAAAGGCGATTCAGCCACAGAGGCGATTTGGCCAGAAAGGCGATTTAGCCACAAAGGTGATTTATAAAAAATCAGGCTCACCCAATCTGAGCTCTGATACCAAGATAAAATATACATAGAATTGAAAATAAGGAGTTGTAGCTCTCAGGTGAGTACTGCACCTGGAGACTACTCTCAAATGGAGAGATCACTCTACGTTCATTAATCAGAAAAAAAATCTTTAAGTACATCACAAGAAATCAAGAAGTTGTAAACAAACTCCTAAATTCTAGGAACAAATCCTAAACTAAGGAGATACGTTACAACTATGTAACCATTTCTCCATTAATACACAGATAATATAATTATTTCCAACTTGTTTCTTTCTAATAATCGACTTCAAATGTTATAAGTGCAAGTTTCTTACCTTCTGTTGATAATCGACCTCAAATGGTAGGAGAATTGAGTTGTATAAACCTTTCCACCGACTGGTAAGCCAAAATTGCAGGTCCATGAAATAATTCCTTTTGCATCAGAAGAGTAGTGAGTACCATCCAATATCGTGTTTCATTTTCCATCTAATATCCTCTCAATATCCATTTGAGTATCATCCAATATCCTCTCAAACAAATCCATGTTAATCGAATGAAGTAGGCATTTTCATAAGCCCTCACAGGAATACAATAAGATCAAAAAGAAACTGATGAAGAAGTTCACTCAACCGAATTATATGTGAGAGACTCTGCCACCGACAAACACACATATCCATATGTCTGCATTTGTGCAAAGAAACAAATGCACATCGAATCAAATTCTATGTAATTTTACAATTTTAAGTAAATAAATATTTATCATATTCAATGAAGTAGCTAGAATTGGAAGAAGGTTGTTGTGGGAATTTACGCTGCATCCATGCCTATTTGAAAGAGGCTCTCTCTTCTGTCATTGTCATATTCCTATTAGGTGAGAAAGGAGAATTACAGCTGGCAATTCATGCTTTTCCGGTGAGAGCGGACATCTCCTGAGGACGATAATGACAGAAGAGAGAGCGTACCGATGGGCAATAAATCACATCCGTATGGCATGCTTGGCCATCAACACGCTTGACCAAAATTAAGTATATTAACTTTTTTTGTATGAAAAACTTAATGGTGTGTGAAGTTTCAATAAGGAAACCCATTTCTACAAAGCCCCTTTAAAAATTGATATGGTACACGATGTTAAATGTTTAGGAAGTGTATGTGATTTATTTTTTAAGTTTTAATTATTTATATATATAAACAATTATATATTGGATTAAAATAAATTGGTTGGAAGGCCAGAACTTTGTATATTTTGAGTCAACATATTATTTGTTACATTTTGAGTCAAAAATTCATCTTCTAATGTTCAAAAGCTCCTACAAAGAATATTGATGTGATTTAAATTTTGGCTACAAATTACAAGTCTAAAATGATTTTCTCCATACTCCCCCCAAAAAAGCATAAAAATACTATATATTTGCATAACGTATCAAAAAATCACTAGCATTAGTATATTACTACATATTCTTAATGACAAAGTTGACCCGGCCTTCATATATTTATGGCTCCAGCTACGACGAGTGGGAGACCTCACTAGCGATAATGCCTATACTAATTTCTTCTTGTTGCGCTAAGTTCCCAAATCTTCGCAACAATAACTCCTCATCTACATTATTAGAGCCCCCTAATTTTTATCATTCTTTTCCATGGTCAAATTATCCATGCTAAAACTTAGCATTTCCATCGCAAGTTGCAGTGTGTCTAACTTGATCTCAAGTACTCCCATTTTCTAATTTAGAAGATCTTATTGGGCTTGAGCTTCAGACATAATCATATAAGTGTGCTTTTATACCAAAGTGATAAGGAAATCCATATCACCCGCCATTTTTACTAAAGAAATGTTGACCTATTTGTCTCCATATCTAGAATCTTGCTCCATGTAAGTGAACCTGTACTGAACCTATTGATGATATACCGGAAAATTATGGCTCTAACCATGAATTATATACTTTCAAAATCACACTAGAATTCTATATAAACCATAGAGATAATTCTCCATGATTTGAGACCTCTATCTTCGCCATTTATTTAAGATGAAATGATAATTTTGTCTCAAAATTATCTTTTTTTCTTAACCCCTTTTGTCTTAAAATTTTATCATTTTGTCTATACCCATTTTGTCTTAAATTTTTTTTAATCCTCTTTCAAAGCCACTTACCTTTATATCTTTTGAAATTCAATGAAAAATATTGAGTCTTTGGGTCTGAGTGGTTTAGGGTTTTGAGTAGAGTGCTTCTGGGTTTCTCTTCTCTCTTTGAGCTTGCATTACAGGAGAGAAAAAGAAGAGAAATCAAGGGTAATATAGGAGGTTGATTAGCGCGGGGCAGGGCATCATCACCATTATTCAAAATAACATCAACACGGGGCATGTGATGGTAGCGACATTGTATGTGGCCTTGGATGTAGCAACCGAGAGTCGTTACGGCAAGAGGAAGCTTCACATCGAGCCACCCCTTAGCGCTATGAAATGAAACCTCTACTCAGGTGCTTCTCATATCTCCTATATCCTTTTGTTGTCTAGGTGCATTTAATGCCCTCTTTATATTAGGGGAAGCGAGGAAGAGAGAAAATTGATAGCCCTAGTGCAAATGTGGGAATCCTTGGCTTCTTAAATAAAAATTTGAGGGCATTGATTTTTACAACTCTCTAGGTTGTAGACATTTACTACATGTGTCTTCTTTGGTAGTTGGAGCTCTAGGGCACCCATAACAAATAATATGATGTAGAGAGTAGAAAGAAGCCATAGCAAATTTGGTATCAAGGATTGTGGGTTGGTGACAACCCAACACCCTGGTTGGGATTAACAAGTTAGGAAACTGCTACTTCATGAGAACAGAGGATGTGATAGAGCCTGTAAGTCATGTTTCTTCTTAGTATCTTTCCTAAGAAATTGCTTATCCCTGGTGGCAATGTGGGAATCCTTTGTTTCTTAAATAAGAAAATAAAAACTCTTTGGGTTTTACAAATGTACTGGATGTATTTTCCTGGGAGGTGGAGCTCTAGGGAACATCTGAAAAACAATATGATGTAGAGGGTAGAAATAAAACATGGAAAGTTGGTATCAAGGATCATGGGTTGGTTATTCCTAAGCACCCTTGTTTCACTCCCTAAATTCTCACTAGAGTTACGAGTTTGAACCTTCTACAATCTTATTCAAATTTTTCATGTAGCTAGCCCAATATACATGAGTAAAGGGGTTGATGTGACACCCCCTCGTGCCATGTAATTCAACACAATAGGTCAACTTGAAGGTGACATAATATTTTCATATGAAACTCGTTTGATGTCATTCCCACATCAATGGAAAGCTTTCTAAGTGTAGAACTACCCCAAGGGTTCTAGTAGAAGCAAGAGTTTTTGGACCACAAGAAGCTTCATTTTAATGTTTGAAAATGGCTCCATAATGCTTTAGACCCTTGTTCTCTAAATGGCGACTTGCTAGTAAACATGAATTTGCAAGTTGATTCCTTCAACTTTTCCACTCTAAAAGCATAAAGATAGATGAGAATAAAATAATAATCCAATATGGACCATTATACCATAATGCAATGGATTATATTCTTTCTTTACTTACAAAATAGAGTTTTTTTATTAATCTAAATAGATCCAATTGAATATTAGATGTCTCAAGCATCAAAAGTGATCCTATGCTCATTTTAATGATAATGAAATGATCATATGAAATTAGCTTGTCCTATAGGAAAAAGATGTAAATTATGTAAATAAAATAGTAAGGTCAAACCATGTTTA
Source organism: Pinus albicaulis (assembly GCA_034641835.2). Classification (NCBI taxonomy): domain Eukaryota; kingdom Viridiplantae; phylum Streptophyta; class Pinopsida; order Pinales; family Pinaceae; genus Pinus; species Pinus albicaulis. Next base: position 833,490,718 of record CM076576.1, read on the forward strand.
ACCTTTTCCCATAGCCAAACATAGCCAACCATGCTTAACAATGGTCCAACTTAATCAATTGTAGTCAAACCATCAGAAACCATCATCAAGCATGTGGAATCATAGTCTAACATGCAATATAATGCATAGTTACAAATTTTACATAATGCAAAATTGCATTTATTTTCATGGTCTATAATTATGAAACTTCACATATAACAATATCTTCCCTTTTGACTTTAACTATGTCGAAGTTAAGGATTTTTTTATAACTTTTTTTCTAAACAACTAGTTTTAAACTAATTTGGTGGTAGTATTCATTTTTTGTTTTCTATTTTCTATTTTATTCCTTTTGAATAAACCAATGAATTTATGGGAACTAAACACCACATAAACCAATTACTTTACACTGCATAAATCTCAACTTCTTCAAAATTATATTAGTTTTTTCTCAAGAGTATTGTCCTAAACTCCAATGGAAAATGGTAAAGGAAGTTATATCCCATATTGAATAGTAAGGGAAAGAGCTACAAACCCACAAATTAATCCCTTTTTCAGTACGAAAAGGATGTGAATGTGGTACTTATACACCTCCCATATTAAACGGTAAAGGAAAGATCTACAAAACCACAAATTCATCACTTTGTTAGTGAGAACAATATGTGAGTGGTGTATGACATAGATTAAGAAGTCAATTTTGTTTTCCTTTTTTTGGAATTTTGTGACATAATTTACGGTAATATTGCAATGTTTTTTCATTTCAATTACATTTTTTAATGTAGAAATGGATTCGAAATCTAGAAAAAGTGCAAGCCCAACCATTTAAGACTACATTTTTCTCAAATTTTAATCAAATTTTGGACAAAATGGACCAACAAATCTATCTATAAAAGGGAAAAAAATGACTTCCACAAAGTACACCTAGGGTACTATCTCATATGTAGCTACCATCCAAATTTAATAACTTATGATCGGTCAGGCACTGAATTAATAACCCGTGTTCCTGCTTCACATGTATAACTAGCACCTTACTCCTATCATTGTGGTTATCACATATATGGTGATTAGTAGCGAATTCTAACACTTTCTGTAGAAAATAAATTCAATATGTAGTAACTTGTAACATTTGTGCTAAGACTATTAGATATTATCATCCAAATACAATTGACACCGACCAACCAATATAATATAATTAGAATATTTTTAGTTGCATCAACTCAAAATTTGGAACATTATTATATTCCTCAAAAATAAAACTTACATAAGCCGTAAGGTTTTTATCCTGGTCAATATGAAATCAAACATAACCATTCCTAGTTTAGTGTGGAGTGTGGGATATTGAGTTTTTCTCAAATTGAGATGAATGCAAGTATAAGAAATTTTGTGGAGTGTACTGATTTAACTAAGCCTAACACAATTCTATTGATAATATGTTATAGGTGGGCATATCATTCTTCCATCCAATATTGGCGCTTACCCCAAACTAGACACAAATTTACAGGAAAAAGAGAGAGAAAATATAACAAATAATTCATGTGGTGAAATAATGTTCTAATATAAGAAATATAATATCGTGACTTCCTCGACATTGTTGTGATTTCAAATAGCTCCATTTATAATGTGTATGTAGTTCCATGACTGATAGCACATACATCATTCACACGGGGTTTGGTGTCACCTAATCCATATTCACCCTACACAAGGATAAAATAAAACTCAATGTAGGGTCAAAAAACAAATTTGAACAAATAGATTTAGAAATGTCTCATCTACCTCCCTCTATCTCTCCACCCCCCCCAACCCCCTCTCTCTATATATATTTTCCCTCCAATCCTCTCTCTTCCCACACCACTCTCTCTCTCTCTCTTTTCCCTCTAATCCTCTCTCTCTCTCTCTCTCTCTCTCTCTCTCTCTCTCCAACTATTTTACTATATCCCTCTCTTTCTCCTTCTCTCTCCTTATTTGTCTCTTTATCTCACCCCTAAACATACACACTCTCTCTCCATATCTCCCTTCTCACTCCCTCTCTCTCTCTCTCTCTCTCCACTTCTCACTCATTTTATTTCTTCTTTCCTCCCTCTATCCCCCTAAAATTCCATCTCTTTATCCCTCCCTCTCTCCTCCTCTCTCTCAATTCCTCTCTCTCTTCTTTCCTCCCTCTATCCCCCTCCAACTCCATCTCTTTATCCCTCCCTCTCTCTCCTTTTTTGAGTGTTCTTAAATATAAATAAGTTTATGGAGTAAATATAAAAAGAGGTTTTATTTATTTACCATGGTATTTGGCCCATAATATTGGTATATATTAGATGTTTATTTCTAATCCTATTTTATATATTTTTGTTTATTTACCATACATGTTTATACCTATTTTATATTTATTTATTTACCATACCTTTGGAGTAAGTATAAGAGGAGGTTTTATTTATTTGTCACACCTCTTTTTTGAGTGTTCTTAAACCTCTTCATATTTTAAATTTATATTGTGTTTATACATAATAATAATTAGATTGATTTTTAAATAGGACCCACATTAGATTAAAAATGTTAAATGTTAAATGTTGAACATTACATGTTAAATGTTGACGTGTGTACGTGGTTGTAGAGGGCCTCTCGATGCAATAATTTAACTTTAAAACTGTAATTTAATTAAAAAATCAAAATAATTGATATATAAAATATTGTACTTATATTTTTATTTTATTTAATTTTATTATATTTTAAGAAAATTAACCACATATATTTTTGACATTAATAAAAAATATTATTATAATGCATTAGGAATTTACTTTTCCATATTAGTGTTGATTTGTTGGCACAATATCACCAATTAAATGTCAAAGCTTACTTTTCCATATTAGTATTGCTTTATTGGCACAATATCCCCAAGTTTAATGTCAAAACTTCATGTACCATGCTACTGTTTAAAAGAAATATTTAGATAGAGGGACTCCTAAACCAAGCCAAGGTGAACAGGTGGAGTCAAGTTTAAGCCTTAATCTTTTACACATAAATCATAAAATGTGGTCTTTGCCCATATATAAGAAGATATCAAGGTACCATTTTGGGAGGCTAAGTTGTTCCCAAGAAATTATAACAAAACCCTATTTTAGGTCCTTGTTCAATGTACATCAATAAAATTCCTTTTCTGATAGAAGAACCCGAGCAAAAACATGAAAGTTCAAATTCAAAAATGATACTTAGTTTGTGGTATTTGTTTTCCTAATTGAATTAATCCACCATCTATTAATTATGCAAAGGGTATGTTCAAAATTTAGTCTCTCATAGATCCCATACAAGTATTGTTTTGTTTCAACGCCCAATGTAAATTAATTTCATACGAATAAGATGCTCATATTTACGAATTAAAAAAGAGAGAGAATAAATAGGACTTACAAACTCCATCCACATTCTTTGTTCCGGTGAAGTGGCAGTTTCCTGACTTTTTAATCCTAACTAGGGTCCGTAGGTGTAACGAACCCATGATCCTTGATACCAACTTTGCCGTGTCTTCTTTCTACTCTGTACATCATATTTTTGCCAGAGGTTCCTAGGAGCTCCACCTCCCAGAAAAACATGTCCAATACATCCCAAATATTTATAAAAATGAGTGCCCTAAATTTCTTATTTAAGAAACAAAGGATTCCCACATTGCCACCGAGGCTAAGAAATTGCTTAAGAAAGATACTAAGAACAAACATGACTTACAAGCTCAATCACATCCTCTATTCTCATGAAGTATCAACTATCTAACTTTTTAATCCCATCTAGGATGTTGGGTTGTCACAAACCCATGATACTTGATACCACATTCACCATGGCTTCTTTCTACTCTCCACATCATATTATTTTTTAGGGTGCCCTGGAGCTCCACCTCCCAGGGAAGACACATGCAGTAAATATCTACAACCCAAAGAGTTGTAAAAATCAATGCCCTCAAATTTCTATATAAGAAACCAAGGATTCCCACATTGGCACCAAGGATATCAATTTTCTCTCTTCTTCGCTTCCCCTAATCCGAAGAGGCATTGAACATACTTGGACAACAAAAGCATATAGGAGATATGAGAAGCACCTGAGTTGCGATTGCATTTCATAGTACTAAGGGGTGCCTCGATGTGAAGCTTCCTCTTGTTGTAACGACTCTCAGTTGCTACATCCAAGGTCACATGCGATGTCGCTACCATCCACATGCCCCATGTCCACGTTATTTCGAATAATGGTGATGAGGTGATGCATTGCACTAATCAACCTCATATATGCCCCATGGTTGCTCTTCTTTTTCTCTCCTGTAATGAAAACTCAAAGAGACAAGAGAAACTCAAAAGCCCTCTGCTCAAAACCCTAGACCACTCAAACCCAAAGGCTCGAAGACTCAATATTTTGCATCAAATTTGAAAAGAGGTAAAGACAAGTGGCTTTGAAAAATGATTAAACACAATTTAAGACAAAACGGGTTCAGAAAAAATCATAAAATTTTAAGACAAAAGGGGTTAAGAAAAAATGACAATTTTGAGATGAAATTACCTTTTTGTCTTAAATAAATGGTGAAGATAAAGATCTCAAATCATGGAGAATTATTTGTATGGTTTATATAGAACACGAGTGTGATTTTGAAAGTATATAATTCATGGTTAGAGCCATAATTTTTTTGCATCATCAATAGGTTTAGTGTAGGTTCACTCACATGGAGCAAGATTCTTGATATGGAGACGAAGAGGTCAACATTGCTTTAGTAAAAATGGTGGGTGATATGGATTTCCTTATCACTTTGGTATCAAAGTAGATTAATATGATTATGTCTGAAGCTCAAGCCCAATATGAGCTTCTAAATTAGAAAATGGGCATAATTGAGGCCAAGTTGGACAAATTGCAACTTGCAATGGAAATGCTGAGTTTTAGTTTTGATAATTTGACCATGGCAAAGGATGAAAGGATGAGGGAGCTTATAATAACGTAGATGAGGAATTATTGTTGCGAAGATTTGGGAATGTAGTGCAATAAGAGGAAATTAGTATAGGCACTATCAATGGTCAGGTCTCCCCTTCGTCTTAGCTGGAGCCATAAATATATGAAGTCTAGGTCAAGTTTATCATAGAGAAATTGTAGTAATATAATAATGCTAGTGATTTTTTGATATGTTATGCAAATATATAGTGTTTTTAAGCACTTTTGGAGACGATATGGAGAAAATCATTTTAGATTTGTAATTTGTAACCAAAATTTAAATCGCATCAATCTTCTTTATAGGAGATTTTGAAAATTGGAAGATGAATTTTTTATTCAAAACGTGGCAAATGAATTTTTGACTCAAGATGTACAAATTGTTGACCTTCCTACCAAAATATTTTAATCCAATATATAATTGTTTATTTTTATATATAAATAATTATAGTTTTAAAAATAAATCACATACACTTCCTAAACATTCAACTTCATGTACCATCTCATTCTTTTAAGTGGCTTGGTAGAAATGGGATACTTGGTTGAAAATTCACACACCATTAAAATTTTCATGCCAAAAAGGTTAATATAATTAATGCTTGGTAGAAATGGGTTGTTGTGTTGAAAATTCACACACCATTAAATTTTTCATACCAAAAAAATTAATATACTTAATGTTGAGTAGAAATAGGTAGCCCTCTTGAAAATTCACACACCATTAAAAATTTCATAGAAAAAAGGTTAATATACTTAATGCAATTACATTTTAATTGAGATATTTTAGATATAAAATATTTTTTTGGTTTAACTTCGGAGAGTTTGAAGTTTAATTTTATAGTTTACATGAAAATTTTATAACACAACGATTATCAATTGAATTATATCCAATAAACAAATAAATAAATTTTAAAAAATAATAAAATAATAAAATTTTATTTTTTTGAGAATTTTGCAAAATTTCCAAATAATAAAATTTTGTTTCTGTGAAAATTCTACAAAATTTCTAACAAAAATTTTATGTGTTCTCTCAATATAAATTAGCACTGAGTGGTTCCCTACCAATTACATAAAATATCTCTTTGGCAAGTCACATACCATTGATGAGAATAACATAAATATCACATTGAAAACTTTATTTTTCAAGATTTTAGCACATTACATGTTTAGGTTGACCATATATGATAACATAAATATCACATTGAAAATTTTATTTTTCACGATTTTAGCATATTACATGTTCAACTTGACCATATTTTTGATAGTAAATAAAAACTACACACCCCTCCAATGTAAGGTCAATGACTGCGACAAACACCATTGATGTAATTTCTAGCAACTTGTAGTTGTTGCATCTCTTGAACAAAACACCTGAAATTGGTATGGGAAGAACCCTTATTACCTACAACTATTTTCACGCACTTCCTCAACTCTTGAGTTGTCCTCATATTTTTCCCTTCTTCCTCTTCTAGAAGCATGGTGACTGCTCTTCTTACATCCTGTTCATCGGCCACGCTGCTCATGTCCAAACATACCTGTATGCCAATCCCAAAGTTTTCTACCAGGAAATTCGAGTTAAATAACTATTTTGCAAAACATAGGCCAAGTAATCACAAGGACTCCCAAGGTCACTAGGGTCATGCTCTCCAATGTAGATTTCCACCCGCAGTGACTCAGGAATGCGCCCACTGAAGGATGCGAGAGAATGAGTTGTTGAGGCGCGTACCCTCATATAATTAATCCCTTCTCTCCTGTCCTCTCCTAGAATCCCTTCAGCAACCACACGTCGGTCCCTTCAAGTTTGGTTTCCGTGTGAAGAGATCCAATAGTCCAAATGAAATCCTACTCGCTCTCCTCTAATACCATAGCCAACGCATGGATTTGCTTCTCATTCAGAATACAGTGCCTCTCAAAACACATGAACACCACTGAATCATGACTCCTCTGAGAATCCAGCCACCTTAAGAACTCCTCTGCAATGTCCTTCGCCTTCTCCAACTATGTCCTCTTTAATGTGATTGATCCCCATGTCAACGAAAATAGTGGCAAGGAGACCGGTCTCCTCATCAGGTTCCTCATGTGGTTGATCCCCAAGAAATCGAGCCAAGACATGGAAGAATAGGATGCTAGTGATGGCGCCTTCCGAACCTAGGCAGCTGTGATAGAATATTTTTGTGAAAAAAATCAATAGGAAACCACAAGAATCACTGCCATAACCATGTGCAAAAATTCCCTTTGGACACCGAAAGCATATCGATACATGCAGAGCCAGAGTTGTAGGTCAAATAAAGAGTTATTCTATGTGGTATTTTGTTTCGCAAGGGGATCACTCATTTCGCAGCGGGAGAAATGAGCAGAAAGGAAATTCGAGGAAATGTGTGGTTTTGGCTTCCTTATTCTGATTTGAATTCCATTCTTCCACCCGCCACCCACTACGCGTTAATGAGTTGCATGGAGAGTTACAATAGGCAGGATCTGGATATATACAGATACTGATAGTCACATAATCACGTCACACGGAAGCGCGTTGGACGAGTTGGGGAATGGGTGAGCAGATTCATAACTTTTTCCAACCGGTAACGAAAGCCGAGAAATTCCTCCACCTAGTTAGACTACTCCAAAAAATAATAATAATTGTGAAAATGTAACATTAAATGAAGTAGTATTTATGTACTAGAGTTGATTGATACGAGAAAAAATATTATCAGAAAAGTTGGTGGGGATTCCTTTTGGATTCTAAACATTTTAAAAGTGATAATAAGGATTGTACTTTGGTGATAATTTATTATCATTCTTAGCTTGCATGAGGGGAATTTTTTTGTATGGTTGTAGCTGTAAAAATACCTAGTCTCCTACATCAAAATTTATCTCGCTGCGATGTTGATCGGCCTGTTGTTTCTGATTCGATTTCGTGCCAATTTTAGGTTATCCTTTAAGAGTTGGAGAACTTGTTGTTGATGCTCGATGTGATATTCCACTGCTTGAACCTTAGAATTTTCTCTTAAAGATGATTCGATGGATGATGGATGATATCCATAAAGTGCCATAATGGGGTCACTTTTGCTGAAGTATGGAAGGAAGTGTTATACCACCATTTAGCCAGAGGTAACCACTTGACCCATTGTGTTTGTTTATCAGATATAAAACAACGAAGATATCTTTCCAAACATTTTTTCACTATCTCAGTTCTCCCATCGGATTAAGGATGATAAGATGAGCTATGAGCTAGTTGAGTACTCAAACAAGAAAATAATTTCATGTAAAAATTTCCAGTGAAAATGGGAGCTTTGTCGCTTACAATAATCTTTGGGTTTCCATGTAGCTTTTGAATTGTTTCCATAAACGCAGTAGCAACTATACTTGCTTTGAGTGGATGAGATAATGCACAAAAGTGTTCGTACTTGGTAATTTTATCAAGTACAACCATGATGGAATTCATTCCTTCAGACTTAGGTAAACCTATGATAAAATCCATTGAAACCTCCTCCCAACGTTTACTTGGAATGGATAAAGGCTGTAGCAGAATTGGGGTCTTAATTGTCTCAACTTTATTTTCCTAGAAAACCAAACAATCTACCACAAAATTTTGAATATCAGATTTAGGGCCATCCTAAAAAAATTATTTCTTCACCTTGTGGTAAGTTTTTAAAAATCCCAAGCGTCCTCTTAAGGGAGAGGTGTGCAATTCCAAAATAATATTTTGTTTTAGTTGGGAATTCTTACAAAGATATAAGCAATATTTCTACCATAAGGAATCATTTTTCTAACTAAATGTATCAGATGTACTTGGATCTTGTTGCAACTTTTGAACGAGTTTCCATACTTATTCATCATTCTTCCATTCCTCCCTTGTTTTGGTTATCCAATCTAGTTGGATAATATAAATAGCACAAAGCAATTCTTCCACCTCCTCATCATTTCTTGAGAGTGCATCTGAAACAACATTTAGCTTCCATTTTTTGTAAATGATTTCAAATTCATAACCCAACATATTTGTGACCCATTTTTTCTACTCTTCTGAAGATAGTCTTTGCTCCAAAAATTATTTAAGACTATCATGATCAGTTTTTTCCCATTAGGTAAGGTCTCCATTTATTTAGACCATGTAGTATTTCCAACATTTCCTACTCATAAATAGCTTTTTGTAAATACTTTCCTTTGATTGGACGGCTTTCAGAAGAAATGGGTCTTCCTTCTTGCATTAAAACACCACCAATTCCATTTCCTAAGGCATCACATTCCACAACAAAGGATTTTGTGAAGTCTCATGTAGCTAAGACCGGTGCTAGGCATATTTCCTCTTTAATATGTTCAAATGCCTTAGTTGCTTCAGGAGTCCATGAAAATGCATCTTTCTTCAATAATGTTGTTAGATGTGTTGCTATTCTCCTGTAATTCTTAACAAACTTGTGATAATAGCCTGTTAACCCAAGGAATCCTCACAACTGATTTATGGTTGTGGGGAATTTCCATTCTTTAATGGATTTAATTTTGTTAGGGTCTACCTTAACACCCTCCTGAGATACAATATGACCCAGATATTCCACCTCTGGTACTCCAAAGAAACATTTGGAGGTTTTTGGATATAATTGTTTCTCTTCCAATAGTTTGAGCACCTTGTAAACATGTTGAATATGATCCTTCCAAGAGATAATGTATATTAGTATATCATCAAAAAAATATTAACATAAATTTTATAAAGAAGGGTTTGAAAATGGAATTCATCAACTTTTGAAATGTAGAAGGTGCATTGGTAAGCCAAAAGGCATAAACAAAAATTCATAATGACCCTCATGAGTTCGAAATGTTGTTTTTGGAATATATTTAGTCTTCATTCTTATTTAATGATATCTTGAATGAAGATCCAACTTGGTAAAATAAATTTCTCCATGTAATTCATCCAATAATTCATCAATCACAAGAGTGGAAAATTTATCTTTAATAGTGATCTTATTGAGCTCCTTATAATCCAAACACATGCACCATGATCCATATTTCTTGTGCATCAATACTACTAGAGCAGAGAAAGAACTTTGACTAGGTTTAATTATACCAACCTTTAACATTTCTACAATCATATGTTCAATTTCTCTCTTTTGGACATAAGGATATCTGTAAGACCTGATGTTTGGAGGAACACTTCTTGGAATCAAATGAATAGCATGATCAAGATCATGAATAGGTGCGAGTCCTTTGGGAGTTTCAAACACCTTGGAATGATTGTCAAAGACATTTTGATGATCTGGAGAAATATATTATTTTGATGTTGGAACTTCTAGTGAGCATAATTGTGCAATTACGCCTCATTGTTCTTTCTTTAGAATCTTTGTCATGACATTAAAGCTTATTATCTTTCCTGAATTCCCTACGATAACCCGTAATTCAACTTCCTTTACTTATGGATTTTTTTTTAAGAAAATTTCTTGAAAATTAAAATCTATCACCCCCAAAGATTGTAACCATTCTACTCCTCTTGCAACATCAACACATTCCATTGGAATGGAAATAACTGGACTATTCAATACATATTCCCCCATTATTAGCTTGATATAATGGCATTTTCGACAACAATTTATAGTTCCTTGATTTGCAACCATCACTTGACACTCTAGTGTTGGGTATAGGAAGAAATTCAATTACTTGGCTACCTTACATTGAATAAAATTATGGGTTCTACCCGAATCAATCAAAATTATTACATTTTTCTTCTTGATATGTCCTTCTATCTTGAGAGTTTGAGGACTAGTAATTCCTGCCAATGCATTATAGGATATGGTCGGACTCATTTATTCTTTCTCTAGGGTTGGTTTTTGGTGTATATCCTCTTCTTTTGAAGTTTCTTGTTCATTCCATTCCTCCTCTTCACAATTTATGTAAAATAATTTATTCTCAACACACTTATGACCTTTTGTGTATTTGATATCACAACTGTAGCAAAGCCCTTTTTCTCTTTTTTATTCCAATTGTTTTGGTGTGAACCTTGTAGGTTGGGGAAGTCTATGAGTATCAATACATGCATCTTTATAGATGTGAGTGGCAGGCTTCCTTGTCGCCATAATTTTACTTTCAATTTTTCTTTCCAACCTGAATGCATTCTCTAATGAATCAGGTTCCTAAAGGTGAACCTCATGTTGGATGTTATCCTTTAAATTCCCTATGAAGACATCAATCCTTTGTTCCTCTACCATTATATTAAATTTTTGGAAGTCCTCAATGTGCTCCATCATTTAACCCTTTTGTTTGAGATTTATCAATTAGCTAAAGAAGGTGTTGCTATTTGTATCCTCATAATGTGCTATAATTTCCTCTGTAAAAGTGACCAAGTGAAATTTTTTTTACAAGAGAAAAGCCATCAATACCTTACAAATGTATTTTTTTCTAAATATAAAGTTGCAATGTGTACCTTTTGTGTGTTTTGCACATTATGGAGATAAAAATATTGCTCCATCAATAGTAACGATGTTACAGGATCCTTGCCATCAAACTTACTTATATCGATATTTTGAATATGTTGGGTCTTCAATACAACATTATAGTTTATGAAATCATGATTAACATTTGTTTTTTTCTCATCATGAGTTTCCTCTACTAACTTTGTGCCATTAAGAATAATTTCTTGTATCAACTTCGTCAAACCTTCCTTCAAACCTTCCATGGACTCTGCTTCTAGATCATTTTTCATGTCTTCCATGTTGCCTTTCATTTTCTCATCGATGCCATCCATATTAGCTTCCATGTCATTCTTAAAACCATTTATCTTAGCTTATCCGTCTTTCTTTAAACCATTCATCTTAGCTTCCATTTCATTTTTTGTTTCTCTTTCTGGGAGAAATATTTGTTGCACTTGGTCTTGTAATTTTGATATATCATGTTGTACTTCCTCCTCTTCATGGGTTATAGTAGAGCCTTTTGAGGGTTTAATGGGTGTTGAATTATTTTTATGGGCCATTTTACAACCCAATACTGATATCTATGCTTCAATATGCCCTTCAAATCACTTCAAACTTTCTTTTAAATAAGACTTATGAGATTTTAAAAAATTACACAAATTTTCCTTTCTTTTGAGGAGTTTGATATTGAAACTGATGTATCTCTGTAATTTTAGATCCCCAAGATTTAATCTTCAATCCTTTAGTATCCCTATGAATCTTTTTTCCAATATCACGGGTCTGACCTGATTTGGATTCTTCAAGACAAAGTTATGCCCAATATGTCACAATGGCCTACACTAAAAGAAAAAAGCACATTGGTGAGGGTCATGCTTGTGGTGGACCTTTAAGGTCCGTCGTCAATGTCACATATGGTGACGGTCCTTAAAAAACCGTCACCGTAAGTGTATATAGTGATGGTCCTTTATGGTCTGTCACTAAAGACATTTTAAATGACACTTTTGGTGAGGATCGTTAAAGGCCCATCACTAATTCTCTCTTTGGTGACACTTCTAGTGACGAACTTTTAATGACCCTCACCAATGCTCTTTTTGTTACTTTTAGTGACAGTCAAAAAATGCCTGTCATCATTGATCATTAAAAAACCGTCACTATAAGTATATATAGTGATGGTCTTTTATGGTCCGTCACCAAAGACATTTTCAATGACACTTTTTGTGAGGGTCATTAATGGCCCATCACCAATTCTCTCTTTGGTGACACTTCTAGTGATGAACTTTTAATGACCCTCACCAATACTCTTTTTGTTACTTTTGGTGACGGTCAAAAAATGTTCGTCATCATTGATCATTCCAATGAGTTTTTGATGATGCCATGTGTCTGTTAATATATTTTTTGTCAAAAGATAATGATTTAATACCATTTTTGTGGAGTATTTTTTATAGTATGTCCAAGGCCATAGTGGTTAGGGTCAGTCAATTTTTTAAGAAGTAATTAGAGTGTATCATTTCCCTCAAGTAATGACCAGTTGAATAGAGATTTCCTATGAGTCAACACATGATTCATATATATTAAGTTTATTATCTAGAAAAATCCCTTTAGATAAATTTCCACCATTGTGTGTAGAAAATATATTATTTAATACATAATCAAGCTCTGACAATTCTATTAATGAGAAATACCTAACAATCCTCAACAATATGGGCACACCTTAAATTAATGCTTTGGAACACACTAACATTTCTTAGCACCCCACATGTCTTGGAACATCTTTGTACCTAGAACATCTTGTGATGACACTGACGCCCAAGCCCATGGTGGCATGCACTAGCACAACATGGAACTCTCCTAGCATGTGTTGGCATGCTGCATATAGTCCCTAGCATGCCCTGGAACACCTTGGTCAAATGCATTGACATACATCAGCACTTGGCACACAATTCCTTTTGGCATGTATTGGGACCTATTATTAGTGTGCCTACCATGCCCCTTTTCAAAAAGATAAAGTCCTGACTTATTAACCCTCTTATTGGTTCTTCCTTTTGTTGCCTTGACACATATTGACATACCCTGTCATCTTGCGCCACATCCTTAGCACCTAGCATGTATTGGCATATCTTGGCACTATTAAATGGCACATGATATAATTAGCACACCTTGGAACTCCAAAGCACACTTTGGGAATTATTGGAATGCCTTGATATACCCTAGCATGCCTTACGAATGCTTAGCATACCTTTTCACTCCCTCCTTGGCATGAAAAATAACACTCATTAACACTAGTCTCTGGTAGTACACGTTCCTCATATTCATTAACTTCCATGAATTTTTACCTAGTGCTCCCTTAATGTTTTTTCCTACTACTCCTTAACACTCATCAACATGCATTATCACTCTCTAGCACACCTTAGCACTCTTCAACATTCCCTTCCACTTCATAACATGCATAACATTATTCCCTCAAACATATTGGCGCTTGGAAAGTCTTAGCATGTATGGAATACGTTAAGATGCCTTGGTATGATTTGGCATGGTTTAATATTAAATTTATTTGTCATGATCAATAGTTGGAAAGTAGATGAGAAGCAACAAAGGAATACTTGGCACTTAGAATGCACTAAGACTTCGCACTTGGCACCTATTTCCGTCTAGTGTTGGTGTGCCTAGCATGCCCCTCTTGGAAAAGGTAAATTGATGACTTATTAACCCTCTTATGTGTTCATTTCCTTGTAGTTTAACTTTTTTCTACATTTTGTTGTCTTGACAGTCCTTGACACGCATTGACACACCCTTGCACATCTTGGCATGCATTATCACTTGGCACATATTAGGATGTTTGACATGTATTCCATCTATCTGGCACATCAAGGGGATGAAGAGAGATGTAGTCCTAAAGTAGGTTGATTACGAGGGCTGAGTTAGGGTTGTTAAAGGGAGTTCATGATCATCCTCCAAGAGCAAGATCATCATGTGAGGGTTCAAAAGAATGTTGCATACCTTAATGGTCGGTTTGCACTAGGAAGTAGGATGGCATATTGTTTCTTCTCTTCTGGTAGATCGAGCTTAAGAGAGGTTTCTCATGAGAATCTAGGCATGTGATTTCAATGGTGTCTTTGTGTGAAGGCCGCGTCAAATTCTGAAATGTTGAAATTTGCAACAAGAAACAGTGATATTGGAAACCAGAAAGGACAAAAAAAAATGCACACAAACTGGTGAGGAATTTTGGTTTACCAAGAGTGAGGAATGTGGGGTGTCTAAATTATTTTTCCCTTAAATAAATTGGACAATAAATTGTAATTTCATCTCATAACAACTTGTGTTAGTTAATTAAGTCATGATGACCGAGTTAGTTTAATAAATTCGAGTTGAGGGTCTAAGATGAGGCATCTAGAGGGATTCTAATATTTTTGGGGTCTAGTTGAAGTTGATGCATTTGTGGGGTGCAAGTGTAATTAACTCAATTAAATGAGTTAAAATCAATTTAACTAGTTCTAACTGAGTGATGAACTAGTGAGAGATCTAGTGAATTAAATTAGATTTAATTCACAATGAGTGATTAATCAAATAACTGATAATTCACTATTAATAGTTGCATGCATGTCAGTTTCAAGGAATACCTAGTTGAGATAGAGGTTAAAGGGAACATAACTATCAGTTGTATTTAGAAAAAATTTTCCATGTGCAATTATAAAGTCATTGGGATGCCATGATGGATTGTGCAATCAAGGAAGACTGATTTTCCTAATTAATAAGGGGTTAATTCCCTAAGAATTTCATGAGCAAGGCAGGCTGAAGTAAGGATGAGAATTGGCTAAGTACTAGATCGAGTTTTCTTAGATCAATGGCAGACAATTGACAAAGTGTTGGAGAATCTCATGAGAGATTAAGAGTTGTATTCTTTCGTGATTCCTTGAATTAATACACAATAGAGATAGAGGGGTTTTGAGCAGTTTCTTTTCCCAAATACATCATGTTGTTGTGCGATTGATAATTTATTTCTCTTACTTATATGTGATTGTGCGATCGTTTTTTTTTTTTTCGCAAATTTTAGGAAGGATTCAATAGCTTGTTTTAGTAGATTACAAGATCAGAATGAATGTTGTTGGTTAGATTTTTTACATGGTATCAGAGTAGTAATTTTTTGGGTGACGAGTTTGCAAATAGTATCTGAAGATTTTTGCGTAACATTTTCAAAAAAAAAAACTTGGATTCCTTGCGAAAATCTACCCAAATGGAAAAATAAATCGGTTGAATCAGAGCTCGGATGAGGGAGATATCATCGATTTAAAATCAACTCTTTTTTAGAAATTTTTTGTAATGTTAGGACAATTACACTATGCACAAGTCAAGAACCTATATGCACTTGAGGTACCAGATGCATGCAAAGCTTTGAGGAGAAAGGTAGAAGTTAGAGACTTGGTGTTTTAGAGGGAGCATAAATTACCTCTGAACATGCATCCTCATGAGAAGCAGTCTCAGAAGGTTGTGGAGTAGTTGCCACAATTGGAGAAGCAGAGAGGAGATCGAGTGGAAGCGTCCACTCAAGCAGAGACCTCCATGAGGGGGAAATTTCGAGCCATATGGGAAGAGGGAGTAGCCATACCTTAAGGTGTAAGGTTGGGTGATGTGTAGACATAATTCCAAGATAATAAATTTGGGCAAGGTCCAATGAGATGGCATGTCTCGTGGATCAAACTTGGCTACAAGGAGCCCACAGTACAAAAGTAGTAGGAAGGATCAATTAGATTGATGTAGTCAGATGTCAGCAAGAAAGAAATTAGAGTGACATATGTCAAATACTAGAGCACAAATCAGAGTTTGCAACAGTTCAAAGGGCACGAATGCAGATGTCAGCAGCAGCATAGAGAATCCAGTACTAGACAGGTGCAGTAGCTAGTAGTAGTCAGAAGACTCTGATGATAGATGCATTATACTGATTCAGTTGTTCAGAGGCTATTTAGTTTCAAGATTTGCAGGTGAAAACAATACTATAGAAGTGTAGCATGCAGAACATTCCAAAGGTATCGAATGGGGATAGATTGAATTCCTTTCTTGTTGAGAGGGAGTGTTGAAATTTGCAACAAGAAATAGTGAAATTGGCAACTAGAAAGGAAAAAAAAAATGCACCCACAGTGGTGAGGAATTTTGATGTACTAGGAGTGAGGAATGTGAGACCTCTAATTTATTTTTCCCTTAAATAAATTGGACAATAAATTGTAATTTCATCTCATAAAAACTTGTGTCAGTTAACTAAGTCATGATGATTGAGTTAGCTCAAGAAATTTGCTTTAAGGTGATCGAGGTGGATATTGGTGGCCACCCGCCTATTCCACTTGGGCCCTCACCATTGTCTCTTTCAGTTTTTTAGCTTCCTTAATTATAACACAATTTACTATTTTTTCAGTTTTTCGGGTCCTGAACTTCCGGAATCATTTTGAAGCCCCAAACAACGTTTTTTGGGCATGAAAGGTTTGGAAATTTCATTGAAATCACATTAGTAATTTTAGTCCTCGGAGAGATCTTTCTAACAAGGTATCATGTGTGTCAAACGAAGATCATATGACCAAGTTATGACCCCTAGAATTTGGCTGCCCAACTAACCCCAACGGGGCCCATAAAATCTTGGTGTTACATCTCCTCGGGTTAGGCTTTTGGTTGTTTAGGGTTTTATCTTATTTTAAATAATAAAAGGACCCTTGATCCTTATTGTAACACAGTTCAGAGGAACATAAATATCAGTTGTATTTATAGAAAATTTCCCATGTGCAACTATAAAGTCATTGGGATGCCATGATGGATTGCGCAATCAACAAAGGTTGATTTTCCTAATTAATATGGAGATAATTCCATAGGAATTGCGTGTTCAAGGCAGGCTGAAGGAAGGCTGAGAATTGGCTAAGACTAAACCGATTTTTCCTAGATCAGCAGGAGACAATTGGTAGAATGCTAGAGAATCTCAAGAGAGATTAAGCATTGTATTGTTTCATGATTCCTTGACTTAATACAAAATAGAGATAGAGGGTTTTGAGCAGTTGCTTCCTCGGATACATCTTGTGTTGTGTGGTTGATAACTTGTTTCTCTTACTATTGAAAATGCAGCAAGATGATGGAGCTTAGTGAAATGAAGTCACCTTCACTAAGTGGCCCCGCAGGCAAATTTTGGCGCAAAGTCTATTTTTAGACATATGGAGCATGGTCTAGGGGTTGCAGTATGTTATTCTTGGAGTATTGGTCATGTTGGTAAAAATAGATGGACCTCTATTTTTGGACCTATAGGTTGAAGTCTATTTTTAGACTGCCTATCCTAAAATAGGGAAGTCAAATATTATTTACCCTTAATAATATTTGGACTCTAAACTTCAGTTTACTCTCTTGGAGCACTTCAGTTCGAGCTACAGAAGTGGCTCATGCATCCGACAGAGGAATTACGCTATTCCTAGGGGTTTGGTGAGCTCATGCATGGTTGACTTCAGTTAGGACTTCAGTGGCAGAAGTTTGGTGGAGTTGATGAGACAGTTGGTGGAGTTGTGTTCGGTTTAACTTAGTTGAACTAGTTGAGATTAGTTTAACTAGCTAATCAACTAGTAATGAGTGGAGTGAATCAAATATTATTTAATTCACTAATTATTAACTCATTATTCAACTCAAGAACACATCATTTCACTACAGTGCATGGACAGTTCAGTGGAGACCAATGAAAGAGGTAGATGAAAGGGTGAGTACAACTATCAGTTGTGACATCAGTTGTGCATGAGATTTGCACCACACTTGGAGGCAATTGCCCATGATGATTGCGTTGTCAAGCCAAGGAGATTCAAACCTTGGATCTCTATTTAGACAGGCCATGATTGCGCAATAGAGGCAGGCAATTAGTGGATGTGTTTTGAACCTGTGACTTGTTCAAAACCAAGCTAGTTTGTGTGTAACTTCATGAGATAGTACTGAGTACTTGTGAGGAGTATTGTAATGAGTTTGTTACATGTTTTATCCATTATAATATACACAATAGCTGCGGGGTTTTCAGCTATAAGCTTTCCCCATACATACTGTGTTAATGTGTATGATGATTTGATGTGCTATCGCTTGTTTTATTTCCGCATGTGTGATGATCTGAGTGGAAGAGATTATGTGTTGCATATGAATTCGAATCGATATGTGATCAGGATAGTCTCGGTGGATAATTGATCATTATTCAGAAAATTTCTACATGGTATCGGAGCTATTGAAGCAGAGATTGATCATCACAGTGATTACAAACTTATTTCGGTAGACAGAGTCTGCATGCGGGCCAGGTAGCCTCTGGATCCATCCTTTCTTTGAAAGGTGATATATCCAGTAAATTCCCCTGCAGTTGATCTCTGTGCTAGAAATAATTTGTTCTTACAGATCAAGGGTGGTTGAGCTTTGAGTTGGAATTCGAATTTTGCAGCAGTTTTGTTTTCTTGGTGCCAGAGTTGAAAATGTCTTTCAACGGTTTGCGACTCGAATATGCTCTTGAAGGCAGTTCGAATTATGTTGCATGGAAGGATCGCATGGAGGCAGTATTAGAAGATAATGGACTGAAGGAGTTCGTGGATACGGATGTCCAAAGGCCCACTGATCCTGCTGAAGTCGAAGCATGGCAAAAGAAGATGGTGAAATGTCGAAGGATCCTGTTGGAGGGCGTCAAGGATCATATTGTATCCAGCCTGCATGGAAAGGCTTCTCCATATTTAATGTGGAAAGCTTTGACGGATCTATTCCAGAGTAAGAGCGACCAAAGGAAGCTGGCGCTCAAAGATAAGCTCGGGAACATCAAGATGGAGAAGGGCGACAGTATCGCCAAATACCTCACGAAGTTCACTCAATGCAGAGATGAGCTGGGAAGTGTGGGGGTTACTGTCGAAGACAAGGACATGGTCGACCTGGCTCTCCTTGGTCTTCCGAAGGCTTGGCACTCATATCAAGATAGTGTCAATGGTCGGGAGAAGCTGCCGGGATGGGAGCGCCTTTGGGCGGATCTCATGCAGGAGGAGATAAAGAGGACTACTCGGGATGGATCTTCATCAAAGGGAGTTGATGAAGAAAATTGTGCTTTGGTTGCCAAAGCAAAGAAGGGGAAGGGTAAGAAAACTTCTCATTCTGGTGCAAAGGGCAAGAAGTAGGATATGGCGAAAGTGAAGTGTTTTCACTGCCATGATCACGGACATTATGCTACCAATTGTCCAAAGAAGAAGAAGAACAAGCAAGCGGGAAGATCTGCAGATGGAGAAGCTTTGGCTTCACAGTTCAAGCTTGAATTTTCACTGATTGCATGCTTGGTTTCAAGTGTGATGGGATCGGTGTGGTTCTTGGACAGCGGTGCGTCATTTCATATGACGGGAGATCGGGAGTTGTTCTCGGATCTGGAGGACAAGGATTTGGGTATGCACATCGAGATGGGCGATGACGGTAGATACAGTGCGACTGGTATCGGTACCGTATCCTTTCAGAGGGAGTCTGGTAAACCCTTTGTCTTAAAGGATGTCATGCATGTACATGGATTGAAGAAGAACCTGATTTCAGTAGCGATGTTGGAGGATAAGGGGTATGATGTGGTCTTCAGCGAAGGAAAAGCCTTCCTGCGCAGTAAGACTACTGGAGAGACCCGGAAGATAGGGGTTCGAACCAAGAATCTTTATCAGTTGCAGGTAGATGGCTGCGCAGCAATGGCATGCAAGGCGGGAGAAGTGGTGAGCCGGGATGATGAGGGCGAACTGTGGCACAGGAGATTGGGCCACCTTCACCATGGAGCTTTGAAGATCCTGCAGTAGATTTCTACTGGGCTTCCTAAGGGAACTCTTGCGCAGTCAGATCAGTGCAAGGGGTGTACTTTAGGGAAGTATGTGAAAGCCACCTTTCACGAGAAGGATAGTCGCGCCACGACGATCCTTGAGAGAGTTCACACAGACGTGTGTGGTCCTTTCTCAGTTGCTTCAACAGCAAAGCACAAGTATTATGTGATTTTTGTTGATAATTTCTCTCGAAAGTGTTGGATCTTCTTCATGCCGAAGAAGAGCGATACATTCGCGAAGTTCTGTGAGTTTAAAGCACTGGTCAAGAAGGAGTCGGGAAGAAGGTGATTTCTCTAAGGAGTGATAACGGTGGTGAATTCATCTCGGCTGAATTCAAGGAGTTCTGCAGCGCAGAAGGGATTCGGAGAGAGCTCATCGCACCCCATAACCCACAGCAGAATGGGGTGGCTAAGCGGAAGAACAGAACGATCGTGGGTGCTGCACGGGCGATGTTGCATGATCAGGGCCTACCCCTTCACTTGTGGGCTGAGGCATGCAATACAACAGTGTATGTGTAGAACCGTTGTCCTCACAAGGTTCTTGGCATGAGTACACCAGAGGAGGCTTATTCTGGCAAGAGGCCTGATATTTCCCATTTTCGGATTTTTGGTTCTCCTGTCTACATGCATGTGACGAAGGATGCGAGAAGGAAGCTGGATCCAACTGCTGAGGTTGGAATATTTGTGGGGTACACTGATACACCTCACAACTATCGGGTATATTTTTTAGACAGTCGAAAGACTGTTGTGCGACGGGATATAAAATTTTAGGAGGAGAAAGCCATGCAGTGTTCGCTTGAGAGGGAGCTACACTTGCATGCAGATGAGGAGCTGTTAGTTCCTAAGGAGGAGCTTCCGGATGTGGATCGGCCACAAGAGGAAGTTCAGGAGGTGGAAGAAACCACCCATGTAGCACCAACCATCAGAGGGCGCATGCGCACTACAGAAGCTGAGCGACTGGCTCGAGATGCAGAGAAGGTTGTAGGACCACCTACAGCACAGCGCAGACAGAGGCAGTCACCGGATCGGTACACTGGATACATGGCTCTTATGAGTCAATGTGTCGTGATGGAGCCATCCTCTTTTGAGGAAGCTGTGGAGGAACCCGCATGGGTAGATGCCATGATCGAATAATATGATTCGATCGTCAGAAACAGTGCATGGGAGATTGTCCCAAGACCGGAGGGGAAATCAGTGGTGGGTTCGCGATGGATCTACAAAGTGAAGCAGGCGGCTGACGGGAGTGTGGAGAAGTACAAGGCGATATTTGTCGCCTGTGGCTTCTCACAGATCGAGGGGATCGATTATGAGGAGACTTTTGCACCTGTCGCAAGGTACTCTTCCATACGAACGATCCTTGCTCTCTCAGCGCAGATGGGGTGGCACATCCATCAGATGGATGTGAAGACTGCGTTCCTCAACGAAGTCATTGAGGAGGAGGTGTACATAGAGCAGCCTGAAGGTTTTGAGATCTTCAGCAGTGAGTCGCATGTGTGCCGACTCAAGAGAGCACTGTACGGGCTGAAGCAAGCACCTCGTGCTTGGTACACTCGGATAGACGGCTACTTCACCGGGCTTGGATTCTCCAAGAGTGAGGCGGATCCAAACCTGTACCAGATTGTGGTGGAGGGGAAGCTGTTGATCATCGTATTGTATGTAGATGATCTGATTTTGACTGGCGACGAGCAGTTGATACTTTCATGCAAGGAGGATCTTGCACGAGAGTTTGAGATGAAGGACCTGGGCATCCTTCATTATGTCCTGGGATTGGAGATTTGGCAGCGCAGTGGAGGACTGTTTGTTTCTCAGGGCAAGTATGCCCGGGAGATTCTAGAGAGGTTCAACATGCAGGGCTGCAAGCCTGTTGATACCCCTCTTCCTGGAGGTTGGAGGAAGGGAGATACTACTTCGGAGGAGGTAGTGGATGCCACTGTCTATCGACAGTTGGTGGGGTCGCTTATGTATCTGGTCAATACACGACCCGATATATGCTATGCAGTTAACCGGCTTTCGCAAGCTATGGTTAAGCCTACCAAGCTCTTTTGGAAGGCAGGCAAGCATGTATTGCGCTATATTAGAGGCACATCGGGATATGGTCTATGGTACAGACAGGAGGATGGAGCGAAGCTTTTTGGCTTCACTGATGCAGATTGGGCAGGGAGTCCAACGGACCGGAAGAGCACATCTGGAGGAATTTTCAGCATTGGGTCAACAGCAGTTTCCTGGTACAGCATGAAGCAGAGATCCGTGGCACTCAGTTCAGCAGAGGCCGAGTACATGGCAGCTAGCTTGGCTGCATGCGAGGCTATTTGGATGAGGAAGATCCTCGCAGGATTGTTCAGGTTGCATTTGGAGCCTACAGTGATTTACTGTGATAACCAGAGTTGCATTAAACTCTCGGCCAATCCAGTATTTCATGATAGGTCCAAACACATCGACATCAGGTACCATCATATCAGAGATTGTGTTCAGCGGAGAATCATGATGCTTTCATATGTTCCCACGGAGGATCAGGATGCCGACATCCTGACAAAAGCGCTCACCAGGAGCAAGTTCGAATTCCACAGAGGCAAGATAGGGGTTGCAGATAATCCATATCTTGCTAAGAGGAAGTGTTGAAAATATAGCAAGATGATGGAGCTTAGTGAAATGAAGTCACCTTCACTAAGTGGGTCCGCAGGCAAATTCTGGCGCAAAGTCTATTTTTAGACTATGTCTATTTTTAGACATATGGAGCATGGTCCAGGGGTTGCAGTATGTTATTCTTGGAGTATTGGTCATGTTGGTAAAAATAGATGGACCTCTATTTTTGACCTATAGGTCGATAGGTCGATGTCTATTTTTAGACTGCCTATCCTAAAAATAGGGAAGTCAAATATTATTTACCCTTAATAATATTTGGACTCTAAACAACAGTTTACTCTCTTGGAGCACTTCAGTTCGAGCCTTGGAAGTGGATCATGCATCTGACAGAGGAATTACGCTATTCCCAAGGGTTTGGTGAGCACATGCATGGTTGACTTCAGTTAGGACTTCAGTGGCAGAAGTTTGGTGGAATTAATGAGACAGCTAGTGGAGTTGTGTTCGGTTTAACTTAGTTGAACTAGTTGAGATTAGTTTAACTAGCTAATCAACTAGTTATGAGTGGAGTGAATTAAATATTATTTAATTCATTAATTAGTAACTCATTATTCAACTCAAGAACACATCAGTTCACTACAGTGCATGATCAGTTCAGTGGAGACGAGTGAAAGAGGTAGATGAAAGGGTGGAGTTAGCTATCAGTGGCGACATCAGTTGTGCATGAGATTTGCACCACACTTGGAGGAATTTCCCATGATGATTGCACTGTCAAGCCAAGGAGATTCAAACCTTGGATCTCTATTTATATAGGCCATGATTGCGCAATAGAGGCAAGGCAATTAGTGGTGAGTTTTGAACCAGTAACCTGTTCAAAACCAAGCTAGATTGTGTGTAACTTTATGAGATAGTACTGAGTACTTGTGAGGAGTATTGTACTGAGTTTGTTACATGATTTCTCCATTATAATATACATAATAGCTTCAGGGTTTTCAGCTATAAGCTTTCCCCATACATCTTTGTGTTAATGTGTATGATGAATTGATGTGCTATCGAAAAAACACATTTTTATTTACATGTGTGATGATAAAGTGGAAGAGATTATGTGTTGCATATAAATTCGAATTTTATGCTTATTCCGGGATAGTCTCGGTGAATAATTAATCATTAATATGAAGAATTTCTACAGATTACAACAATTAGAGCAACAAGGCATCCCATGGGAAGTTTTCATCGCCCACAATGTTTTCACAAACCCATAGCCTCTTCCTATGCAAAGTTTACCATCATCATCTCAACTTCGTCCTCCCATACCTCCATCACCCTCCACTAACCATGATTCATCCTCTTCACATGAATCTTATACCCAAACAAACCTCCCTCTTTCACCTTCCACTAAAGCCTCAGAACATGAAGAAAGCAGTGACAAGGAGGAACATGACAGTCAAGGAGAAGAAATAAGTGATGAAGAGGAGGAAAATGAAAGTGAAGAAAGTGAAAATGATGGAGAAGATACCAAGGACAACGAAGAGGAGGCAGATGAAAGTAGTAAAGAAGAAAGTGACAAAAGCAGTGGGATAAATGATGAAGAAGGTAACAAAGAAGATAGTGATGAAAAAGAGGAAGAAAACAGTGACCAAGATGAACATGGTAGTCATGAAGAAAGTGATGACAAAGAGGAAGACAAAAGTGAAGAACGTGATGAGGAAGAAGACAAAGAAGAAAGTGTTGATGAAGAAAAAAGTAGTGACAAAGGCAGTGAACCAAAAATTGAAGAAGAATGCAAAGGTAGTGAGCTAGATGAAGATGAGGAAATCAATGACAGCCCAAGGACAGAGGCAGATTTTGATGAGCCAAATAATGAAGGTAAAGAAGAAAATAGTGAGCATAATAGCAGTGATAAAAGGAGCAGTGACAAAGATGAAAATAACAGTCAAGAAGAGACAAAGTTTGAAGAAAATTGCAGTGGGAAAAACAATAAATACAGTGGGAAAATCAGTGTGGGTATAGACACACATAATGAGGTAGAAAATTACAGTCATGGTGAAGAAGAAGACCATGACAGTGGTCATGAACAAATTAGTGATAATGAAGAAAAAAATTCTGAACGCAAAGACAGTAGCCATAGTAAAGATGAAGAAAACAATGAAGATGCCTCTAACACTGACCCCACAAAAATGCAAGCAATAATACAGAGAATGAAGATGCAGAGACAGAGGCAGAATTTGAAAGTGAAGACAGTGGGCCAAATAATGAAGATGTTGGGCCAAATAGTGAAGGGGCTAATGACAGTCATAATGAAGAAATCCTAGTGACTGATGGCCCTAGCAAAAGTAACAACAGTTATCCCATGACCTCAAAGGGCATCCAAGAGGATGAAAACTCACCAAGAAGTGATGATGACACTTCTAACCATGACAAAAAAGAAGATTACAATGTAGAGGACATGGAAGAATATGACAAGGGTGAAGATCAAGGTAGTGATACTAGCATGGGAGAAAGTGAAAATTCCTCTCAAGAAAACAGTGTTGATATCACCAAAGATGAAGTGAAACATGTTAAAAATTGTACTCTCGCTTACCAAAGAGGATCAAGGGAAGTGTTTGCTGCCTCTAAGAGGCAAGGGACCTTTCCATCTACTTCAGCTCAACCATTGGAAAAAGGTAAGAAAAATGTGGAAGAAGAAGAGGAAGACCATGAAAAAAAAAGAAAGCTTGAACTCGTTCACAGAGACAGTGATGATGAGAATGAAACAATAATTTCAAACTCCCTCCTCCAAGACATGAATACACAAATCAAGGACTTGGAGGCTGAATTAGAAAGACAAAAGGATGCCATTCACTTCTATCAGATGCAAAACAAGCAAATGAGTGCCCAACAAGCCATCCATGAAACAAGAAAACTCAGGTACCAGAAAGAGGCTCAAAGGGCACAAGTGAAGTTGGCAGAATTCATGGGCACTTATGAGGAGAGTAGTGATGAGGAAATTCAAACTAGAAGGAGACCTAGAAATATGGGTCTAAGGAAAGCATTGGCAAAGAAGAGAGAAGAAGAATTATCCCAAGAGGAACAACTTTCTCTCCAAGAACTCCTTTCACTAGAAATTGAACATGATAGGGAATCATCACTTGAGAGGGCTAACTTACACCTTGAGGCCAAGCTATAGAAGGAAAATAAATACTTGGATCTACAAAGAAGAGTGGCTAAGAATTATGCTGAAAGAGACCAGTTTGCAAGGCAAGAACTCAAAAGGGCCAAAATTGAGATCCAAGCACTAAAGGAGGAAAAGTACCAATCTAGCCTTGGTATTTTGGCTCAAGCTTCTCTACAGGTCTCCCAGGACCCATGAGGCACTTATCCACCAAATTTGGGAGAAATCGGACAAGTTTTTGTTTTATGCAAATTTTGAGGCTAGGAGAGCATCACACCTGGTGGTAGACTCTTTTTCAGGGAATCTTCAGGAGGAAAGGCTTAAATTTTTGGATTCCTCATCATGAGAGGAGCATTCTCACCAATTTTCATATCAATTGGAGTTGTTTTGATCCTCCAAAAGGGTCAAAAACACCCAATTTTTCACCATTCTGCCTGTTTTTCAGGACATGTGCTGTGCTCCTACCATTCTTGGAATTTTCACTTTTTGGATAGGTTGCAGAGGTTAGATCAGAAAAAACAGGATAGATATGGGAAGTAGACTTCAAGGGCTTCATGGAGCCTTATCCGACATCGGGAAGGCCTTCAAAACACTACTATAAGAAGAACCATTTTTTTTGTTCCTGTGCTACACTCCTGGCATGCAAATTCAAATTTGACACACAGTGCTACGCTCCTGTGGTTGACAAGTCAAAATGTGCATTTGGAAAGTTTTTGGAGGCTTGGCAGAGCCTAAAGGTCAATTTAATTGCTAAAAAAGGCTGAAAATATATTTATTTTACATATTTTGTCCCTTGGGCCTTGCAAGGCCTCAAGGACAATAGGGATACTCCTGATTAGCCAATATACTTCTAGATGCTCTATTAGGTTTTTATCCTCCTTGATTTTTATATAAATCATGAGGATTCATTGTAATAGTGGGTTTTTTATGTGTTTGAGAGAAATACATGGTTTTTAGAAGTTGAAGAACAATTTAGTGTTGTGGAGCTTGTGGATGATTTTCCTTGGTTGATAATGATGAAAGCTTGCTTGCAGGATTCCTGAGTTTAGTTAATGGTGATGTATCTCTTATTTTTTCATGTTTTTCTTGTTTATCATATGTCCATATTTCTATATTGCAATAGCTCAGAAGAGTATAGGATGAGAAATTTTGTTTGAGGCACCTCAGTCCTCCTCTTTGCTATTGTCTTCATGTTTTCCTCTACTGGGTTAGTTTAAGGAATTCTTAGTTGCTCCTTAGGCCCACCTAAGCTTGTCTATCTCATTATTGGATTAATATGATAGTTTACAAACATGATTCATGGTAAGCCCTGCTTGTTTGATGCTATCTAAACTCTGTCTTGAAATCTCTCTTTGATGTATTGATTATTAGGTTAAGGAAAAGATGTCTTGTTTCGATCTCACCCTTTGTATATACTTATCAGTTTTCCTCAAATTTATTTATAGTTTAATGAATGATGTTTAGGATTTCCCTCTTCATTTATTGATGCTATTTTTCTCTTATATGTTTTCAAATCTTGAAAGTAGAATCATTGAAGTTAGATAAGTTGTCTTACTTTATTTGTTCCACTGGATTGTACATCTTGAATGTGTATTTGTTTAAAATTATTGTCATTGAGTAAATGGTGTGCCCTATCTCATGACTAGTATCTTTTGCTTATCAATATTTAAGATCTCTCTATTCATAAGTATTTGACAAACGATTCTTAATTGCCCTTTTCCCTACCTTGGTTCCCAAACTTAATGTCCGTTTCACCTCACACATAAACTTTAAAGATCAATTAACTACACTAGATTTTCCCCGTGATGTACCCTGATTCATTATTGAGATATCAATGACTTTATAGACTCCATAGCCAAATTGATTTGATAAACTCTCACTCCACCTATCCTACTTGATCATCTTACCCCAACCAAAACAAACAAAACTACACTTAACAACTAGCCTAAAATGAAACACTTAAAGCGAACAAATTCACATTCTTCGCATAATAGAGAGAGACCTCTCTGAGTCTAGGAAGGCTAGGTTCTAGGACTCCAAATACTGGTCTGATGTTACCCTGTGCATTTGGTCTACCAATCTGCTAAATCACGGGACACTAACATAAGTGATCGCCAAGGACCTTCTCGCAAGTAACAAGCTTAGACATCCTTAAGAAATTCAGAAGCCCTTGTCAAAACAATATCCTAAGATTTCTAGCCACCTCATCACCATCACTAACATAATGGCAATCACGGTGGGACCTTCTGAGTTAGTGACAATCTAAGTATCGCTTAGAACTCCATAATCCCTTGTTAAACAGTATCTATTGATTTAGCGCCACCTCATCACAATCACTAACACAATGGTGATCATGATGTGACCTCTGATGTCAGTGACAATCTAAGCATCCCTTAGGACTTCATAAAAACTTATCAAATCATAGAGAACTCAAGTTGATAGCCAAAGAGTATAATCTGGTTGTCTCACCATCCTAGAAAAATGATGACTCAGTGGTAGGACACTCTTACAAACCTTAGGGCTACTTGAGAGAACTCAAATATACCCAAAACATTCCTAGATTGGTTTCTTGTCAGTATTGGTGGTGGACCATAGACACATGTCTTCAAAACAACTAAAAATATCCACTTGGTGACTCCACTAGCCTCCAGCAGGCCTTCTAACTTTACTAGTGGCCATAGACACCTATAGGATTGTGTGAAATCAGCCCTGAGAAGTCTAGAAGCCTAGTCACACAATGTGTGAGTTTAGAAAACACGAAAAGAGGTAAACTTTTCAAAAAAGTTCAAAAACTTTCAGCCTCTAAATTTTGAGTTTCAAATCTGTCTTCGCGAAGAATCAGTACTTGATCTCATCTGGACCCAAACCCTCCTACTATAGTTGATGACCCAGAAAGGATTTTGTGGCAAAATTTTGAAACTGGAAGCTTAACTACTGTTTGGACCATTCATAAAGAAAGCTATGTACCTGAAAAGCTCACAACCTTGCAAGATCCCCAGTTTGACTTGCATCACACAAGAAACCTTTCCAGAACCAAGTCACAAAGTAGGATTGACCATACCGACCTTGAGCCCATAGACTTGCAGCAGCGTCCTAGTGGAGAAGCTTCTCCTTCTACACCACCTGATTTCCAACTTCTCCGCCACTTTAGCTCTGTTCACCCCAAGTCTGCTTAGAATCAGTTTGTTGGTCCAAGTACTTCCACCACACCCATTCACACCTCCACTGTGCAAACCACTACATCTCATATCACAAACCATCCTCTTGTAAATCCACCATCAAATCCCATCGTGGCAGCATGGTATGCACCCCTAGTGTCACCACAACCATTGGTACCTTTGCCAAATTACTACCAATCCAGAATCCCACACTTTACCAAGGTTGATTCTACCACTGCACAACAGCATGTAGATAGAATAAATGATTATTTTGACTACATGGAAAATGAGGGTGTTTGCCCAAAGCCTAGGAGGAGAAGCTAAAAAATGGTTCAAAAGCCTAACTCCCAACAACATAGACGATCTCCCTTCCATTTACTATACTTTCATAAAAAAATGGGAGATTAAGAAAAACCCTCTCCATATCCTCTCAGAATATAGCAATCTTAAAAGAAACACAGGGGAAAGTGTTCAAGACTATTGCACTAGGTTCAATAATGTTTACAACGCACTACCACCAAACATGAAACCCCCTCTAGGCCTAGCCTTAGCTAGATTCCTGGAAGGTTTTGACCCTGACATAGCCTATCAGCTAAGATAAACAGAGCCTCCAACTTTAGAAGACATGCAAAAGGGAGCTATAATTGTAGAGGCCAACTAAATTGAAAAGAGAGTTAGGCTAAGATCAGAAAAGAGGGTAACCTACAAAGACAAAACCATGCCCTAAACCTCCTCATCTGATTCCAAGATTGACAACCTAATTAGAACCATGGAAACAATGATGGAGAGAATAAGCATAAATGAAAGAACACCTCCTAGGGAGAACCAACTAAATCCCCAAAACCGAAACCGGAATCAAACTTCAGAAGAGATCCACCCCAAATCACGTAAAGGGAAAATGATCAACAAATCAGGCCACCCTTCCAAGATAACTACGTAGATGAAGGGGAAAGAGATATTGAACAACCGGATGAAAATCACTTGAAATTAACAGGCTCTGATAACGAGGGTGATGTTTTTCTCACAAAAGAAGAACTAGGTTTCTTCTCCTCAGATCTGAATCAAATAAGTTATGAAGACTCTGAATACTATGAGTTGGGATTGGAAAACGCCATAATGGAAGTCCATATGCAATATGACCTTAGGAGCAAGAAAAATCAGGACAACTCCAAAAAGAACAACTTAGACACTGCTGTTAGGAAAACCCCCAAAAACATTCTTAAGAAAACAGTAGACAATAACAACACCATGGCTAAGAAAACTAATCCTAACAAAGAAAAAATTAGCCAACCAAGTGGTGACACAAGTTGCCCTAGTACCTCTACTAGTGGCCCTGAGAAAACTCTTTTGACCAAAGCCCCAAATCAAAATGAGAAAATTAAAAATGTAGAAAAATTTATGGCTGATAAAACTGATGTAAATATGTCTAAATCCCAAGCACCTTTCAGTTTTGAAGGAGAGATTGCTAAAATAAAAATAACCATAGCTCTCACTAGCTGGTAGCTCAGGATATGTACAAATCTCAAGTTTTGAAAGTTCTAAACATAGGAAATGATACCAATACTATAAATTTGACGGATGACAAACCAGAGTTGTTATTTGGACCCAAAGTAGATGGAAAATACCAAGAAAGAGCCATTCCCCCTTTCTATGTTAGCCTAAACATATATGACAAAATCCTACATAATTCCATGCTAGAATCTGGTGCCTCTCACAACCTCATGCTAAAGGTAGTGATGTAGAGATTAGGCCTAGAAATAACCAGGCCCTTCAAAGATTTGTACTCCTTCGATTCAAGTAGAGTTAAGTTCTTGGGCCTAATCAAAGATTTATGTGTCAATCTGACACAAATACCTGCTAAGAGCCTGGTCATGGACATAGTAGTGGCTGACATTCCCCTCAAATATGGCATGCTTTTGTCCCGATATTGGGGAGCCAAGATTCTAGGGAACCTCCAACTTGACATGTCTTATGCTACCATCCCGATTTTTAACCAAACAAGGAGACTATACCGGGGGTCTCACATGAAGTATATGGTACGTAGCCTAGATAGACCGGAAAACACCCCTATCTATTCCATTCATTCAGACTTAGACGCATTCATCTTGTATAATGAAAATGACCTTGATGAAAAAGTGAATGAAAATGGAAAAGATCTAGGCACACTAAAATACTCAAATCAATCCCTCTATGATGAGTTCGACAATAAAAAATATCACGACCCTGAACAACCACACGCTGATAAAAATGATCTTGAATTTCCGCAAACTAAAAATAAAATTTCAGGAACAAAAATTAGTTTAGAATATGAATCAAGTTGCTCAAAGGGAGGACAAATCTCAAAAAAACAATTGTTCCCTTTTACCAATTCAGAAAAGCTGAAATACTCTCACATAATAGAAAACTTTGGGAATCTGAATAAAAAAAGTCTAATGTTTTTACCTTATATCGGCACCTCATTATCGGAAATTTGTGTCCCCCAGAAAAGTTTTTGACTCTCACGTATGTTTCTATGAATCCCAAAGGGATGTCTGCTGAACTGATATAGAGAAATATAATGTAGGAAGCTTAGGAAGGCCGAAAATGATTAAGTTGTCCGGAACCTTGTCATTACACACAAAACTGAAATACATAAGGTTATGCAAGAAGTTTCAGGATGCTCTTGTATATAGGAGTAAAATCTTAAAGCCTCATAACATAGACATTGTTCCTATGGGGTATTCTTCCAAGAAAAACCATGAAAACCTTGGGAAAATTATGTCATTGACAAGGAAATCAAAGGGATGCAGGATATCTATAGACTTTATCTACCTATGCAAAACATCCATGGAGAACAAATACCTTTTTCCCAAGATAGATCATACTTTACAAGGGGTAGGGGTTTCTAACCGGATGTCATTGCATGATAGTTTTTTAGGTTACCATCAGATGATACCACTTCAGATCAATCAGCTTAAAGACTTTTTCAAGCTTCCTTGGAGAAACTACATGTTTAACCAAATTCATCTTGGGCTAAAGAGTGTTGGAGACACCTTCCGCAGAACTATGGTTTGCAATTTGTTCACTATTGTATACATTGATTACATCATCATTTCTTTCAAACATGATAAAGAATACTTCTTCTACCTAAGGAAGATCTTTGACAGAAACAAATTTGGGGAGCAAGAGTCAAAAAATAAACACCAAGGAGAACATGGATTGTTTGAAAATTCTTGGAAAAATCCTTATAAAATATTTTCAAATGGAGGTAACTATGATTTCTGTTTACAAGAGCTAAATGGACAAAGAATGTTAGGAGATCGTTTTGAAGACAGGATGCTCAAACACCATTACTGTAAAAATCCTTAGCTTTTGGCCTTCACTCATTGTACATACCATTGTTTGATAAAAGGCCATAAAGAGAAAAAACACATAAACATACAAAAAATAGAAAAGAGTTCAGATTTAAAGAGAAGGTACAACCCCATACCCAAAAACAATAGTAGTACTGAAAGTGAGCAAGCCTAAATGCCACTACTGGTTTAAAATGAATGTCTTGTTTAGTCATCTAGCCTAATCATGGCTTAACATGTTTTAAATTTATTGTTGATAAGTTAGTGAAAGAATGCTGGTCAAATCATTTAAACTTGACTTTCCAAAAGAAAATAGATTAGGAATGAAAGATACTGGTTCCACATGCTTAAATTTGAACCAAGGAGAAGGATAGGGATGATTAGCAAATGATGAAACATAGCCCTTACACCTTCTAGTTTTGTTTTCTTATGAAAATAATGTTTGTGTGCAACTTGTCTCAATGCCACAACCCATGATGAATCAGATTGTCTAATCCTGGTTCAAATCATGTTTTAAATTTCTCGTCAATAGCTTAGAGAATGAAGTCTGTCATACTGCTTAATCTTGACAGTCAAATAGTCTAGGTAGAGAATAAGGAGAGTTCACTAGCATAATCAGAACTCTCGAAAGAAATAAGTGTAGAAGTAGATAGCTTGTTTTTGTTTTCAAAAAAGAAAAAGACGTCAATGGGTTTTCCAGTTCAAGTGCACCCAAGGAAGAGAAAATGTTAGGAAAATAGGTTCGGTCGGTAAATATGAAGTTGAGCTAATCATGCTTTCAGATTATCAAAATCACTACTTTAAGGAAGCAAAAACAAAAGAAAAGAAGAAAAATATGCCCAATGAATGAGGCACTGGTCTTCATAAACCAAGAGATCTGAAGTTCTGGACACCTCCTGAAAAGGAGCTGCCCTCCCCAAGTGGGGCCACTGTTAGTGATCAGTAATTTTTACGTAGTTTAGATGACTAAAATGCTTATCCTAGATTTCTAGAAAAAAAATTCATGAATCTCGTGAGTTATAGAAATCTTACTGCGTTCATTACCCTTAGGATAATCTTTTCACTGTTCTACTACTCTATCAAAGCATGGCTAATCTATCACTCCCCGAAGACCAAATCATGGACTTATGTCCCTCATTCTCACTATGTTTTCCACCTCTGACTTTACCACTCTATTTCTGATTGTCTAAGCCTTCTATCTTTACACCTTGGTTTTCCAAATAGCCTAAACCTATTTTCCCCTACTCACTAAGTAACTCAAGCAATGGTGATTTTAAATTCCCTTTCTATGCTCTTTAGGTAAATCAAAGATTTTCAATTTCTACGGTGGCAATGCATAAATGTTTATCAAAACCCTGTCTTACACCTCCAAACCCTGATTCAAGTTTTCAACCAAACACATAATCCAAAAATATATCCCAATAGGTCATTATAGCGTCTCCTAGGTTATGCATTGATTTGCTTTCATAAACTCACTATGTTTACATATGCTCAAAGGTTAAATCAAATGAAAAGAAGGTGAGCTCATGAGTGTCCAAAGGGTGTCAAAAGGCCTTAAGGAAGGTCCTCCTAGATCAGAGCATAGATTTTGCAAAAGGTCGTTTTTCCCATGTTAAAGAATTTCTGCAGGAACGCTTTATGATGGTTATCAGCAGAACAAATGCAAATTGAGAAGCCTAACTCACCAATGACATCCACAGCAGAAGAGAAACAACATGCCTAAGTTTTAAAAGAGTATCAGTGGTTTCATGAAAAATTGTTTGTAAGGTGTTGCCCAGCAAAGAGCCCATGCAAAGGATCATGAAGACAGTGGTACATAAGCACAACTGTGCACAAATTAAAGATTCATTGAAGCAAGGAATCAAAGTGAGAGGCCTCCTTAGTGAAAACAGGCAGAGATTAAAAAAATGATGTCAGGGAATGACTTATATGTTTGTTAAGGAAACACTATTTCACTACACCAAAGGGATAAATTATGAAGAGTATCAGTGGTTTTGTAACTAATTGGCACAACAGGTGTTGCCTAGTAAGGGATCCATGCAAGAGATCACAAAGAAAAAAATGCAACAATATGACATAACATAAATTGAAGATTTATTTTGAGAGACCTCCTTAATGATGGAAAGCACAGTTTTCAAGGATGATGTCAAATGGTCACCTCTATGGCTTTTCAAAGCAACAATTTTCACTACAGTGAAGGACAAGTTGTAGAGAGTATCAGTGTGAAGGCTGCTTAAACTCCTTAGGCATAGTCAGAGGTCTAAAAAATGATCATAAAAAGGAAAGCATGGAGCCTAGAAGCTAGAAGTCTAATACAAAATCAAATAGAGCCTAAGTGCTACTGCTGAGGGTTTAAAAGTGCCAAAATCTAAAGGAAGTGTAAGGATAAAAAAATTTCTTTTATGACACCACCGGCAACAGAAATGGCCAAAAGAAGCTAATAATAAAATTGACCAAAAATGATAAGGTTGTTGTACAGGAAAAATTCATCATGCTTCTGAAAAATCAGTGGCCAAAGAGAGAATGAAATCACTTTTTAAAGATCACCCACAAAGACCACATTATTTCTTATAACACCACCTGCAAAAGGAAAAAGGAAATATTAGCAAAGGAGATAAATGATCAACAACAAAGATTAGTAAAGTGTGTTCTTGGTCTTTATTATTATTATTATTTTTTTACACGGGTATAAAGAGCATAGGGTTATCATTCAAACCATTTTTCATATGAAAGAAAGAGAGATAAACTCCCAAGCACAGAAATTGGGGTTTCTGACGAAATTACGGGTAAGAGAATCCCTACGCTACGCTCCTGTTGAACAGCGCTACGCGCCTGTGTCTTCTCCCAGTGAAATTTTCTACACAGTGTTGTGCTCCTATAGTGGCCCACTAAGTGTCTGTAGTGTGCACAACTGCCCTACCAACCCTGCCAAAGAAAATACACATGGGCCCATTCAGGCCTGCACGACAGGTCACCCGATGCTCACATTTGCTGCGCTCCTGGACGTGCAGGGGAACTTGGCCGTTCACGCCTGCCTGACAGCTCCATCCTGCTACGCTCTTGGATGTGCAGGACGGCTCGATAGCTCCTGTGCTTCACCCCTATCTGTTCAAGCTCGTGCAGATGCACCCAACCATTTAGCAACTGGCCGACTGGACCAGCTATGTGCAGGCTTTGCCGCGCTACGTTCCTAGCCATTCAAACTTGACCCGCCTGCGTTCAGGTTCATCCGCACTACGCGCTGGACGTTCAAAATTTCATGGGAGGCACTCGAAAGTTACATTCAAGGTCCACTGCGCTACACGTCTGGGCATGCAGAGGCTGCCCGACACCTCGTGTAGAGGCCACCCGAGCTGCACTCCTGTGCTGCGCATTCAGCTAGGATTTTTGCAAGTTAATTTCGAGCCTCCAACTGCTTCAGAATCTCTCCAAATATTTTTTGGGCACTCTTCTGAGTTTCTATAATAGGTATTTAGAGTTTATACCCCCTCTCATGCTGTTTTAAAGGGTTATTTTGGAAAGATAGCTAGAAACCCCAAGGGAAGGAAATACTTGGTCTCCATGCTAAAAAGTAATTTTCCTGCTAAATAAACCTTTCCATTTTGCACAAACTGACCTCCACATTGCTAAGCCTTGACACCACTGCATCCTCACCATCTCACTCACCATCTTCATATCATTCAACAAGCAGTTTCAAGTTTTGATTTCAAAGTAAGGGAAAAAAGACAAAATTCCTAGAGAAGGCCGTGTTGATAGTGGTAAGAGAGGCCAAAGGCCTAGAGAGAAGTAGAGGAAGGGTGGGAAAGCAAATAGGTTTGAGCCTGTAAAAACTAAAGAATTGACACCCTCTCCTACTATAGTTTCATATTTCCAAGAGGTAGGATGCTATGAGTTCTATAAGAAAGTGTAGAGAGTCCAAAGTTACCCTCAGTTGACAAAAATTTTTGTCCTTAACCTCCATGACCACCAAGTACATCTAGCTGGAGTGAATTTTGAGCTGACCACCAATGCAATCTCTATGGCCACTGGAATAACTTGAATGGGGGGGAAATGGTTCAAACAGGTGTATATGGACCTAAGCCATTATCATCCCTTCTTAAAACCAAGTTGCCAAGCTAATTGCAAAACCATTTTCCTCTTTTCTCATTTATTGGACAGATATGCTCCTTTAATGAAAATCATTACGAAATACTTCACCTATGAGGGTAGGTTTTCCAGAGTCTATTCCTACCACATAAGACTACTTATGCATTTCACTAGGGCCAAGCTGCTACATTTGCCCTACTACCTTTGTAAAAGTATTGATAAAATGTCGTCCATTGTGCAAAATAGGCCTCCCTCCCAACAAATGTCAAGTCTTTTTCATCATTCCCTTATCAAGATGATTGTCTTACAACAATTAGAGCAACAAGGCATCCCATGGGAAGTTTACATCGCCCATAATGTTTTCACAACCCCATAGCCTCTTCCTGTGCAAATTTTACCATCATCATCTCAACTTCGTCCTCCCATACCTCCATCACCCTTCACTAACCATGATTCATCCTCTTCACATGAATCCTCTACCCAAACAAACCTCCCTCTTTCACCTTCCACTAAAGCCTCAGAACATGAAGAAAGCGGTGACAAGGAGGAACATGACAGTCAAGGAGAAGAAATAAGTGATGAAGAGGAGGAAAATGAAAGTGAAGAAAGTGAAAATGATGGAGAAGATACCAAGGACAGCGAAGAGGAGGCAGATGAAAGCAGTAAAGAAGAAAGTGACAAAAGCAGTGGGCTAAATGATGAAGAAGGTAACAAAGAAGATAGTGATGAAAAAGAGGAAGAAAACAGTGACCAAGATGAACATGGCAGTCATGAAGAAAGTGATGACAAAGAGGAAGACAAAAGTGAAGAACGTGATGAGGAAGAAGACAAAGAAGAAAGTGTTGATGAAGAAAAAAGTAGTGACAAAGGCAGTGAACCAAAAATTGAAGAAGAATGCAAAGGTAGTGAGCTAGATGAAGATGAGGAAATCAATGACAGCCCAAGGACAGAGGCAGATTTTGATGATCCAAATAATGAAGGTAAAGAAGAAAATAGTAAGCATAATAGTAGTGATAAAAGGAGCAGTGACAAAGTTGAAAATAATAGTCAAGAAGAGACAAAGTTTGAAGAAAATTGCAGTGGGAAAAACAATGAATATAGTGGGAAAATCAGTGTAGGTATAGACACACATAATGAGGTATAAAATGACAGTCATGGTGAAGAAGAAGACCATGACAGTCTTTTTCATCATTCCCTAATCAAGAAGATTGTCTTACACCAATTAGAGCAACAAGGCATCCCATGGGATGTTTTCATCGCCCATGATGTTTTCACAAACCCATAGCCTTTTCCTGTGCAAAGTTTACCATCATCATCTCAACTTCCTCCTCCCACACCTCCATCACCCTCCAATGACCATCATTCATCCTCTTCACATGAACAAACCTCCCTCTTTCACCTTCCCCTAAAGCCTCGAAACATGAAGAAAGGAGTGACACGGAGCAACATGACAGTCAAGAAGAAAATGACAGTCAAGGAGAAGAAACAAGTGATGAAGAGGAGGAAAATGAAAGTAAAGAAAGTGAAAATGATGGAGAAGATACCAAGGACAGTGAAGAGGAGGCAGATGAAAGCAATAAAGAAGACAATGACAAAAGTAGTGGGCTAAATGATGAAGAAGGTAACAAAGAAGATAGTGATGACAAAGAGGAATATGAAAGTGAAGAAAATGATGAGGAAGAAGACAAAGAAGAAAGTGTCGATGAAGAAAAAAGTAGTGACAAAGGCACTAAAGCAAAAAGTGAACAAGAAGGCAAAGGAAGTGAGCTACATGAAGATGATAGTCCGAGGACAAAGGCAGATTTTGATGAGCCAAATAATGAAGGTAAAGAAAAAAACAGTGAGCACAATAGCAGTGATAAAAGGAGCAGTGACAAAGATGAAAATAGCAGTAAAAAAGAGACAAAGTTTGAATAAAATTGCAGTGGGAAAAACAATGAATATAGTGGGAAAATCAGTGTGGGTATAGACACACACAATGAGGAAGAAAATGACAGTCATGGTGAAGAAGAATATCATGAGAGTGGTCATGAAAAAAGTAGTGATAATGAAGAAACAAATTCTGAAGGCAAAGAGAGTAGGCATAGAAAAGATGAAGAAAACAATGAAGATGCATCTGGCAATGACCCCAAAAAAAATGAAAGCAATAATACAGAGAATGAAGATGCAGAGACAGAGGTAGAGTTTGAAAGTAAATATAGTGGGCCAAATAATTAAGACATTGGGCCAAATAGTGAAGGGGCTAATGACAGTCATAATGAAGAAAGCCTAATGACTGATAGCCCTAACAAAAGTAACAATGGTGATCCCATGACCTCAAAGGGTAGCCAAGAGGATGAAAACGTGCCAAGCAGTGATGATGACACCTCTAACCATGAAAACAAAGAAGATGACAATGTAGAGGACATGGAAGAAGATGACAAGGGTGAAGATTAAGGTAGTGATACTAGCATGGGAGAAAGTGAACATGCCTCTTAAGAAAGAAATCTTGATATCAACAAAGATGAAGTAAAACATGTTAATACTTCTAATCTCACTTACCAAAGAGGATCAAGGCAAGTTTTTTCTGCCTCTAAGAGGCAAGGGACCTTGCCATCTACTTTAGCTCAACCATTGCACAAAGGTAAGAAAAAAGTAGAAGAAGAAGAGGAAGATCGTGAAAAAGAAAGAGAGTTTGAACTCATTCACATAGAAAGTGATGATGAGAATGAAACAATAATTTCAAACTCCCTCCTCCAAGATAGGAATGCACAAATCAAGAACTTGGAGGTTTAATTATAAAGACAAAAGGATGTCATTCACTTCTATCAGATGCAAAACAAGAAAATGAGTGCCCAACAAGCCATCCATGAAACAAGAACACTCAGGTACCGAAAAGAGGCTCAAAGGGCACAGGTTAAGTTGGAAGAATTCATGGTAACTTATGAGGAGAGTAGTGATGAGGAAGGTCAAACTATAAGGAGACCTAGAACTATGGGTCTAAGGAAAGCATTGGCAAAGCAAAGAGAAGAATAATCAGCCCAAGCGGAAAAAATTTCTCTCCAAGAACTCCTTGCACTAGAAATTAAACATGATAGGGAATCATGGCTTTAGAAGGCTAACATATACCT
Source organism: Pinus albicaulis (assembly GCA_034641835.2). Lineage (NCBI taxonomy): Eukaryota > Viridiplantae > Streptophyta > Pinopsida > Pinales > Pinaceae > Pinus > Pinus albicaulis. Next base: position 833,530,253 of record CM076576.1, read on the forward strand.
TGAGGCTAAGCTAGAGAAAGGAAATAAAGACTTGGATCTACAAAGAAGAATGGCTAAAAATTATGCTCAAAGAGACCAATTTGCAAGGCAATAACTCAAAAGGGCCAAAATTGAGATCCAAGCACTAAAGGAGGAAAAGAACCAATCTAGCCTTGATATTTTGGCTCAAGCTTCTCTACAGGTCTCCCAGGACCCGTAAGGCACTTATCCACCAAATTTTGGAGAAACTGGACAAGTTTTTGTTTATTTGCAAATTTTGAGGCTAGAAGCGCAGCACACCTGGTGCTACGCTCTTTTTCAGGGCATCTTCAAGAGGAAATTCTTGCATTTTTGGATTCCACATCATGAGAGGAGCATGTTCACCAATTTTTAGATCAATTGGAGTTGTTTTGGTCCTCCAAAAGGGTCAAAAACACCCAATTTTTCACCATTATGCCTGCTTTTCAAGACATGTGATGCACTCCTACCAGTCATGGAGTTTTCACTTTCTGGATAGGTTTCAATGGTCATATCAGAAAACCAAGGACATATATGGGAAGTAGACTTCAAGGGCTTTCCAACAATCCTTCATGGAGCCTTATCCGATATCGGGAAGGCCTTCAAAACACTGTTGTAAGAAGACCCATGTTTTATGTTCCTGTGCTACGCTCCTAGCATGCAAATTTAAATTTGACACACATTGCTATGGTCTTGTGGTTGACAAGTCAAAATGTGCATTTTGAAAGTTTTTGGAGGCTTTTCAAAGCCTAAAGGTCAATTTAATTGCTAAAAATGGCCGAAAAGATATTTATTTTAGATGTTTTTGTGCCTTGGGCCTTGCAAGGCCTCAAGGACAATAGAGATACTTCTGATTAGCCAATAGACTTCGAGATGATCTATTAGGTTTTTATCATCCTTTCTTGTTATATAAAGAATGATGATTCATTTTAATAGTGGGATTTTGATGTGTTTGAGAGCAATACATGGTTTTTGGAAGTTGAAGAGCAATTTGGTGTTGTGGAGCTTATGGATGATTTGCCTTGATTGATGTTGATGAAGGCTTGCTCTCAGGATCCCTGAGTTTAGTTAATGGTGATGTATCTCTTATTTTTTCACGTTTTATAGTTTATCATATGTCCATATTTCTATATTGCAATAGCTCAGAAGAGTATAGGATGAGAAATGTTGTTTGAGGCACCTCATTCCTCCTGTTTGCCTATTATCTTTATGTTTTCTTCTGCTGGGTTAGCTTAAGGAATTCTTAGTTGCTCCTTAGGCCCACCTACGCTTGTCTATTTCATTATTGGATTAATATTTTAGTTTACAAATATGATTCACGGTAAGCCCTTCTTGTTTGATGCTATCTAAACTCTGTCTTGAAATCTCTCTTTGATGTATTGATTGATTAGGTTAAGCCAAAGAGGTCTTGATTCGATCTTTCCCTTTGTATATGCTTATTAGTTTGCCTCAAAGTTATTTATAGTTTAATGAATGATGTTTAGGCGTTCCCTCTTCATTTATTGATGCTATTGGTCTCTTATATGTTTTCAAATATTGAAAGTAGAATCATTGAAGTTAGATAAGTTTTCTTGCTTCCTTTATTCCACTTGATTGTTTATCTTGAAAGTTTATTTGTTTAAAAGTATTATCATTGAGTAAATGGTGTGCCCTATCTCATGATTAGTATTTTTTTCTTGTCAGCATGCAAGACCCTCTTGTTCATAGGTATTTGACAAATGATTCTTAACTACCTTTTTACCTACCTTGTTTTCCCAAAACTTAATGTCCATCTCACCTCACACATAAAATTAAAGATCCATTGACTACACTAGATTGGCCCTGTGATGTACCCCGATTCACTATTGAGATATCAATGACTTCATAGACTCCATAGCCCAATGTTTGACGACCTCTCATTCCACTCATCCTACTCAATCATCTTACCTCACCCAAAACAAACAACAAACCTACACTTAACAACTAGCCTAAAAGCAAACACTTAAAGTGAACAAATTCACATCCTTCGCATAATAGAGAGAGCCCTCTCTGAGTCCAGGAAGGCTAGGTCCTAGGACTCCTAATACTGGTCTGATGTTACCCTGTGCATTTGTCTACCAATCTGCTAAATCACGAGACACTAACACGAGATATGGTACATCGAGGTGTCGTAATGCTCGATCATATAGGAACTGATGAGAAGGTCATGGATATTCTCACAGAGCCCTTGGGGAAGGTCATGTTCCTAACCTTCCATGAGAGTCTTGGAATCATGGAACGACCCTATTTGGAGGGTCCTGTTGGATTATGAGCTTTGGGAGCTCCATGGGGGCTTTGGGGATAGCTTCTTGAAGCTATAAGAAACCACAAGGCTAGGCTTTCCAAACCTTGTTGGTGTGCTTCCGCCCCACCGTGATGATATTGTGTTGGTTTACCTCTCTCTGATTTGTGCCTCGTATGCATCCTACCCATGGAGTTTCAGACTCATGGATAGTACCTCTCATTTTTCCAATGAGGTGGGAAATGTGAATAGAGACCACAGAAAGACCGATGTACGCATCAAATATTTTTGTACTCTCTATGTCTAGGATGGCACATTTCCAACCACTTAATCTGCGATTAAGTCTAGTACGTTTCAGACCTCCAACTGAGTTCGGGTCAGTTAAAATAACTTTGAGTTAGTATATGACTCCCTCGAGTCCAAGTGAGGTTTCAGACCTCCAACTAACTTCGGGTTAATTAAACCAAATTCGGGTTGGTATGTGACTTCTTTGAGTCTTATAGAGGTTTCAGAACTCTGAGTTGAATTTGGGTTAGCCGGGAGTGATGTCTTTGTGACTCACCTTTTGTTTTGAAATAGAGAAGCCAACAAAGCAAGTTACGATGGGATGACACGAGATGTTTGGATGGCACTAGTGGATGGATTTCTCGCTAGTTGAGAGGGATTGTTAATTTTGGGCAACTAGGTCAAAAATCCATGTTGTGATGCTCAGATGATGATGAAAATATTTTTATTGGATTCCTCTTTCAGAGAGGTGCAAGATCGATCTAAAGATCATCTTGATCGAATGAGAATAAAATGTATTTTGAATTTATTCCACATGTGCAGTTTTGACCTGATTTATCCCACATGCATAAGAGATGTGTCACACACCCCCATAGATGCCTATATATTGGAGAGACTTGGAGTTCATTTTAACACACATTTTTGTGGAGGAAATTTCTTCTTTCTTGGATGGTGATGGAGCAGCGTTCTTGATTCTGTGTTTAGGGCTTCATGGTGCAGCATCTTGGTGGAGCATTCTTGATGAGATGTCTTGGGGTTGTGTGACACATGTGGGACGCTGACCTTATGAATGCTTTGCTGGTTGAAGCATCCTGCTGATTGCTGTAACGCCACCATTATTTGTCTATGTTTTGGCTTGGCTTCCATCGATCTATTGGTATGTTCTATCTGCATATTAATTTCATTGAGCCCTAGAAGTTTAAATTATATTTGCATCTAGCATAGAGAATCTTTAGAATTTAACAGAGTTCTTATAGGATACTTGGTATGATCACACTGAAGGAATATTTGTCTAGGAGAAATCCTAATGTGTCTCATTTCATAATTTTTGGAACTTCAATTTATTTCCATGTCTCTAAGGATTTGAGGAAAACAAATGATCCTACAGATTCAAAGTAGGGAATTTTTGTAGGATACATTGAAACTCCACACAATTGTCAGGTGTATTTTCCTTCAGTGAGGATGACATTTGTAAGGAGAGATGTCAAGGATATGAGATTCTCTCTCGAATTAGAGTTGACTATCCCACTGGAGCAAGAGCTTATAGCTCCAAAGGATGAGCCTCAGGATGAGCTTCATGAGTTTTTAGAGAAGCCACATGCAGCGCAGACATGAGGCTGAGTGGAGGCACCCACTCAATGAGAATCTTATAAGGACGGGAGAAAGAGAACTAGAGAAGTTGATAAGTTGTTTCAGGATGCAAGGGAAAATGTGGGAGCCCCCACATCATAGTGTAGGTAGAGGAGGTCACCTGATAGGTACACTAGCTACATGGATCTCATGACAGAGCTCATTGAGACAGAGTGTTCCTCATTTGAGGAAAAAATTTCTCAACCTTTTTGGATTGATGCCATTGTGGAAGAATATGAATCCATCATGAAGAATAATGTATGGGAGGTTGTGTCGATACCAAAAGGGAAATGAGTGGTTGGTTCGAGATGCATCTACAAATTAAAGAATGCAGCAGATGGGAGCATCGAGAAATACAAGGCCAAATTTGTGGCCAAAGGATTCTCTCAGATAGAGGGAGTGGACTATGAGGAAACTTTTGCACCAACTGGAAGATAGTCCTCAATCAAATCCATTCTAGAATTGGGTGGGCATATGGGGTGGAAAATCCACTAGATGGAGGTGGATACCGCGTTTCTCAATGATGTTGTTAAGGAGGAAATTTACATCGAGATGGCAAAAGGATTTGAGACATATGATTAAGAGTCACATTTGTGCAGACTCAGGAGACCACCTTATGGTCTCAAACATGAGCCCCGATCATGGTGCACTTAGATTGACAGTTACCTCATTATATTGGGCTTCACCAAAATTTTAGTAGATGTGAACCTCTATCAATTATGGTAGATGGGAAGTTGCTTATTCATGTTATTTATGTTAATGATTTAATATTGATAGGTGATGAGCACTTGATTCTCTCTTGTAAAGAGGATCTTGCAAGGGATTTTGAGATGAAAGACATGGGACTCATGCATTACTTCCTTGGACTATAAGTATGGTAGTGAGTTGGTGAATTGTTTGTGTCTCAAGGAAATTATGCTACCGAGACACTTTAGAGATTTCACATGGACAATTGTAAGCCCATGGAAAAACCTATAGCTACAAATTGGAAAAAGGAGAATGTCACTTCAGGTGAAGAGGTTGATGCTTCCATTTACAATAAGCTTATGGGTTCATTGATGTATCTTGTGAACACATGACCTGACATATGTTATGTAGTCATCCAGCTTATCCAAGCTATGGCGAGGCCTACCAAAAGTATATTGGAAGGCATCAAAGCTTGTGTTATGGTACTTCAGAGGCACTACCTAGTATGGATTATGGTACATAGAGACAAAGGAAGTGAAGCCGCAAGTCTTCACCGATAAAAGTTGGGCAGGGAATCCATTCGACAGGAAAATTACATTAGGTATTATCTATTACATTGTGTATATAGCTATTTACTAGTACAACAAGAAGCAGAGGTTTGTGGCGCTCAAGTCAACAGAGGCTGAATACATAGGTGCAAGTCAAGCAACATGTGAATCAATCACGATGAGGAAAATACTTGTGGGACTATTCAATCAGAAGATGGATCTGACAATGATATATTGTAATAATCATAGTTGCATTAAGCTCTCTATGAATCTGGCATTTCATGACAAGTCCAAGAACATTGATATCTGGTATCATCTTTTGCAGGACTGTGTACAAAGGAGAATTATGTTGCTACAATACATTCGAACTAAGGAGCAAGATCTTGACATCTTGACAAAGGCATTGTCAAGAGGGAAATTCGAATTCCAGAGGTGTAGGATAGGGGTGGTGGAAAATCCATTTCTTAATAAGAGGAGTGTTGAAAAAATGTAGCAAGAAAGGCTCAATTTGACTTTAGGCTTTGTCAAATTGAGTAAAATCAAATTTCTACATGAACGAGACAAATTAGAGGTAGTTAACTAGTGTGACATGGATATTTTCACTTAGTTATCTCAATATATTCTAGTTAGAGGGATTGGAGTTTATTTATGCATGTGTGATCGCTAAATTTTAGTAATCCAATTTAGTTATTTTGAGTTGTATTCAGTTAACTGACCTTTAACTATTGATAGATTCAGTTGAAGATAATTTGAAGGTCAGTTGTGTAGTGGGACAACAATCTAACTTAGTGATGTGTGAGTTAACTAATCAATTAGCCCAAAATAGCTAGTGCATGAAGAGAATTTGAATTCCTCAGCTGAAGTGGAGGTGACCTGGAAGTGTAACATCAGTTGTAGACTAGTTTTGAGTGTAGAGGTGTTGCATGTAATTAGTGATAAATCCTTGGGAATTTTGCAATTAATTTGGAGGAAATTCCTAAATAATAGGGGTTTATTTCCTCAAGGGTTTTGTAAGGAAATAGGAGAATAGGTGAGTTGATATTTGGCTAACTCTTAGCTAGAAATTTTGATTGAGTAGAGAGAACATGTATTATTTTGCAAGTTGAGCTCAAAGTTAAAGCTAGCAATTGTAATAGTTTCTCTATTCATTTGATTAATGCAAAGAGGTTTGAGGGGTTTTTCCCAGTTGGGTTCCCCTAGAAATCATTGTGTATTTTTTGTTTTTCTTATTGCATATATATGCTTGTTTTTTTAAATTGTGAATTTGATTCCATAGATCATTAGAGTAGAATTTTATCTCTTGATTTTAGATTTAATTGTTTTGAGTAGTTTCAATTCTATCAAATTTCTACAAAAATTAGATGAATATTACAATAAAGATGAGGAAATATTGACGCAGAAGACCATATTAAAGTTGAAGTTGAATAAAAATAATATTATATGAAAAATATAAAGTTTGGAGAAAATGGAAGAAAAAACTTGTACATGAAAGGTTGAGAACAAGCTTCACTAGTGTGCGTAAGTAAAACACGTTTTGGAATTGATTTCAAGTATTGTAAGCATAGTTGAGACTTAGACTAAAAGGTCATCATGTCATGGAACATGTCATGATTATATGTCCATAGAGGAATTGTTAAAATGTTAGTTAGTGATCATAATTAAGGGGGATTCTTAGATATAATTATTCCCACTTTGCATGTAATTGGCATGTGTTGTAGGTAGAGTTTAAATTTAGGAAATAATTTGTTGTGCATGAAAAAATTAAAATGATATAGTGTGGCTATTATTAGCATACTAAGATCCTTCTAGAGAATCTCTCCATAAGAATTTTTTTTTTTTTTTCTATTTATACTTCTATTCTCAAGCAATTCAAAAAATTGTAATTTAAAAGTAAAAACACTTTTTTGCAGTGTTATGTGAGTTATTTGTGTGGTTCCTAATTTATTAGGACCATAGTTATTATAATTTTCTCCTCCCACCATCGTACATTGATTGACGATTTCCAAATACGTGGTGAAATGAAACTTAAATTGAGTAGGATATCTCCAATACATTAGCTTTCCAAGTTCATGCCATATTACCTCCTCCTTGAATCATTTGCTTAAATCTAAATATGGGGACTCAAAATTGGTGAATTAATTCAAATTAGATAAATGATAGTTTTATTTCGTCATTTGATTTGGGTTACTTGTAAAATTTTAGGCTTCTCCTCCTTGAGTGGCCATGGCTTTCCGTTTTCTAAGTTACATTTTGTAAGAGTATTGCGACTAATTGTGATCTACTCTAATCCAAAGCCAATGGATGTAATAAAGCGAAACTATGGATAATCTGTATTAAAATCATAAGAGATGAAGAAGTGCTGGTAAGAGTTGTTGGAATAGAGAGATAAGAGTCAATAAACATATATTTAATTAAATAACGTGTTATATTCTTGGAAGAAAAAAATAATGCATTATATTATTATTCTTTATTGAGTGAAATTAAATATAATTACATGAGAAAATTTTAAAATTAAGTGTTATCACCATTATTGATTTAAAAAATATATAAACGATAATTTAATTTATTTTCAAGCTAGAATATATTAAAAATATACATATTTTATAATACATTTTACAATATTTTAATTATTATATTTGGAAATGTTAATTATTTTATTATTATATTATGATAATATCTAAAAACTAGGTGAAATCATATCTATAATATATTTTCGATTATAATATTTCTATAATTATTACTTTATGGATTAGATCAAATTTAATTTAAGTTGATGTTAATTGTTATTATTACCATTTTTATTATTATTATTATTTTATAAGTTATTTATAATAAGGGATGATAATTATTTTAGATTTATATTTACTTTGATATTGTTGGATAGATTTAAGATAAATTTAAGTTGGTTTTAGTCTTGGTATGATCATCATTATATATAGAAAAATTAGTTAATATATTCAAAAGAAATTCTGAAGAGCCAAGAGAAACTTTATTTGGTATCAAGTTAGTGTCACTCAATTGTTCTCAAGAGCTTATAATTTTTAATGACATAATCAAGTGGAAAAAAGACAAATGAATGACTTGTATTCATGGGCTTGGTAGTAGTGTCTTCTAATCAAATTGTAAACTTTGACATCTTAAATGGCCATGATCCTAAATCTAATAATGAAGAAAATCTCTAACACAACTCTGATACCATGTAGAAATTATATAGAAACCCTATATACTAATGGATTCAATCCGATAATGCAATCTACTAAAGCAAGATATTGCATCCTTCTACTATATTTTCGAAATATAAAATACGAACGCTCAATCACATGCATGTAAGAGAAAGGAAATTATCAATCACACAACATAAGATGTATCTGGGGAAAGCACCTGCTCAAAACCCCTCTATTATATATTTTACATAGTCAAAGAATCATGAAACAATACAATGATTTCTCACGCTGATAAAATCCTGCACTCTATTGATCGTCTCACCTTGATCCTGCTCAAAACTGACTAGAAATTCTTAGGAAAAATTGACCAACACGTAGCCAATTCTCAACCCCTTCTTAGCCCAGCCTTGCTCACGAAATCCATAGGAAATTAATACCTATTAAATAGGAAAATAAACCTTCCTTGAGTGCACAATCCTTCATGAGAATTCCTCTGACTTTATAAGTGTGCTCGAGAAATTCGCTAATAATCCAACTGATAGTTAACTTCCCTTTAACCTCTGTCTGAATTGGGTCGTCATGAGAATTGGCATGCATGCAGCTATTAATAGTCAATCATCAGTTACTTGATAGATCACTACTCGTGAATTAAATCTAATTTAATTCACTTGACCTCTCACTAGCTCATCACTCAGTTAGAACTAGTTAAACTAATTTTAAATTAATTAATTTCAGTTAACTAATTATACTCACACCACACTAGTGCTACAATTGCAACTGGACCCTGAAAATAATAGAATACTCTACATGCCTCACCTTTGACCCTCAAATTGAAATTCTTGAGCTAACTAAGTCTATATCTCTTAGTTAACTAATACAAGTTGTTATGAGATGGAATTACAATATACTTTCAATTTAACTAAGGGATAATTAAATTAAAAGCCTCACATGGTAGCCATTTCTAGGTGCCATTTTCTGGATTTTATTTTTGGATGCCAATTTCATTGTTTCTTGTTGCAAATAACAACAACATACACCTTTAACCTTAACTTTAAACGTTTTCATGAAAAACAAGCACATGCATGAGAATTGCTAGAGTTAATGCCACATTCTTTTTTACAAGAGTAAAATGGTTCTCTTCTTAGAGGATTTAAATAGGGATTTACACCTCTTAATATTTAAGGATTACATTCAAAACCTTCATCATAATTTTACTACGACTCTCTCCACTAGAAAGTTCTCTACCAAGGTTTCATATAAAAGGAATATTAGAACTACCAACCCTTGGTTTGATAATGGTTGTAAAATTTCTATAAAAGCGATTAGAGATGCTCATAATGAAACCTTAAAGCTTGTTAAGACAAATGTGTAAAAAAATCTTATTAAAATAAATAAAATATACCATATAAGTAGAAAACAAGCCTCACTATAGCTTTCTAAGTTTGATCCTAAGAAGATCTAGAGAAAAAATGGTTGGTAAGATTAAAGAAAATGATTTGATTCCCTTCAAGAATTAGAATATTTAATTTAAAAACCTTTATGAATCTCCTAACACCATGTGCACCATTTTGAAAGCTTGAGGATCACATATTTTCTTTGGAAGACGATGAGTTTGGGGTTAAGAAACTCACTAATAAGAATGTTAAGGACATTGAAGACTATGAAAATGAAATTTTTGAAATGAGAAAATATACTCTCATCTCCAAAATACACAAACTATTTAACTTAGTAGTGAAGCACAACTCAGCTAAGCCTTGGATATATATATATATATATATATATATATATATATATATATATATATATATATATATATATATATATATATATATATTAAATTTACAAAATATTATCTCTAAAATAGAAAAGTATCATCTAGAATTACCAGTTCTAAAGTTATGCCAAAAATAAAGTCAATGTAAAAAGAGTAGCAATATTTAATAATAATAATGTGCATATTAAAATAGTAATAAGATGCACATAATAGATAGATTAATATAGTAGCAATATTTAATAATAATAATGTGCATATTAAAATAGTAATAAGATGCACATAATAGATAGATTAATATGTGACTGACCTTAATGTATCTTGATTACCTTTTTTTTAAATGCACTTTTGAACTTCTCTCTTCTCAAATTCATCAAATGAAAGGGAAGTTGATTTTGAAGACCATGCAAACTTTTTAGAAGAGGTGTCTATACCTAATTTCTCTTGCTTTCCAATATTAATAATTTCTTTTTCGTTCTTATGTATTTCTCATTATATTTAATTACATTCTATTGGTTTTAATGAAATGTACATATCAATAAAATCTATATATCTTAACATTATGATGGTTTTTTATAGTTTTAATTTGCATATACTAATAAAAATCATACTTAAAAAAACATAGTGGTGGAATTTGCTTATAATTTTTTTGGTAGCATTATAATATGTTATGGTTAAATTCATTCAACTTGATAATTTACACTATCTAGTTGTTGAAAATTAAGGAAGCATATCAATTTTCTTGGTATTGTTTTTCTAATTAATTCACTAAATTATTTTTACTGTATTATCATTGAAATAATTGCACCTTTTGTTTCATGTTATATTATTATTGAAATTAATGCAACTACTTCAATCTTCTCTAAAAACATTTCCTTGTGCAATGCATTTTATTGTTTTGTGCTATGTAGTTATTGAAATTAATATAGTTGCTTGATTGTTATGAATAATTTTGATTGTATCATTACTTAAATCAATTAATATTATTATTTTGTGTTAGATCATTGCTAAAATCAATACAATTACTTGATTACTGTCATCATTTTTCATATACACCTTATTCTTTTATTTTATATTATTATTGAAATCAATACAACTATTTATTTTCACTATGAAAAACCTATTTTATTTATTTTCACTAAACACATATCCATTATATCTTAGAAATTTTCTTTTATCTTTTTAATGTATAAGATCATGACCATTCTAAACACGAATATCGCTAACATTATTCTCTGAGCTTTATTGTGTTTCATCCATATTGCTTGAACTTTATTATTTTGCAGTTATCCGTGTTTTTGAGCTACATGTATCTATATGCAATTACATTTCGATTTAGTACTACCATCCTATTTTTAAAATAAGATATTTATTATATATATATTGCATAGTTATTTCGAAAACGTGATATAACTCTTATATTTGATTTTCACAATGCATTATGGTTGATTTCGTCTGTAATATGAATGGGTTATGCTTTTCATTTATTCTTCTCCTTAGTATGTGTTTCCAGACCTGAAACGGAAACCTTGTGATACATATTATTGCACTGGTGTACACTAATTTCATATAATCATTGAAGCCTTGTGCTACGTATTATTGCACTGTTGTACGATAAGTGGTGGATTAAGCAAAATAATATTATGGTGGATTGAGTACAACACATCATTGACCCAATTTCCTAGGTTTAATGATTGGATATGGGAGATATCACTAGCTTTCAACAGCAATACATTTCACTATTATTTGTTACCAATAGAAAAAAAAATTCATAAGATTCATACAAGTAATAATTGTATAGAAAAACTTCCCTCATCAGATTAGAAAACTTTTTCTTAAGATTCGTACTAGTAATAATGGTATGTCATTTACATTGAAATATCTTGACATTTCATCAAACAACATCTACGGATTTTTTTTTTTCACATGGAATATCTTGGGATTTCATAAAACAACATCAACATCTATAGAAATAATTTTTTTTTCTTACCAGTAATAATTGTATGTTGTTTAATTGGAATACGGAAATATATCTTTTTGTTCCTACCACTGTTGGAATTATTGGAAATTCCAAGCAAACAGAAATGGAGAGAATAATCTCCCCTCTACAACACAGAGATGTTTAAAACATAAATTTTAATTTGCAGACAGAGATGGCATGAAATGCTTTCTATTTCATTAAACAAACTAAAAACAACTGTTACAAATTCTTCCTCAACAGTGAGGGATTCACCAAATATGTATGACTGCTACAGACGCAGTGCTAAACAAAACAACTCTCTGTCTCTCTTCAAGAATAATACTCTGTCTTTTTACATTCAACACACTGCTGTGTATTTCTTCTTCCGCGCTGCTGTGCGAAAAAACCAAAACAGAACAATACAATACTATTCCATTACAATGGCTCGCATGCCTTTTTCTTTTTGTATGCCGCGCATATATTTTAACATTTCGTAAAAACTATATTAAAACTTAAAACAAAAATAAAACCAAATACAAAAGAAAAATCCTTTGCGGAACTAATAAAATATGAAATCCCTGACGTACGAGTGGGGACCACTACGCAGTCAGCAATCGACAATCGACAATCGGCCAACGGCTCAACAACAAACTTTGTGATCCATTCAATCTTTCGATTGCGATTGGAAACACGACCTCCGATCTTCCGCTTGTGATTGGAAACACGGGCGCCCTCCGATCCTTCGATTGCGATCGGATCCGCCCTGATCGGGGCACACAATAAAATCCCGCCGATTAAACCTTGGGATTGAAACCAAGCGGTTCCAATAGATTTCTGCCACGTGGTCTTGTGGAACCACGGGCCTCCGCTGTTGTGGGGGTGATTTATATATATATGTTTCAATGTATTAAACGTTCCGTTTGCGGAACTCTCCCATATCAACAAGACACTGCTCCAACATAACTTTTCGATTCCGATTGGCATAGAAATGGTGGGGACCACTTGTCCCGCCAATTCAAAAATAAAAGGACTTCCGCCTCTTAAAACAATTTCCATTCATTCTGGTTGTTGAGGACTTTAAAGCCCGAAACGACTGGTTTTAATATCTCTGTTCCTCTGTAGAAAAGATCTACGAAAATCTTCGTCCTTCCACTGTGAAGAATGGCTCCGCCCATCACTGAGTTAATTTCATCTGCTGTTGTGGCCGCGGCCCATCAAGAATTTAATTCATTCCCATTCTTCTTCAATGCAGAGTGTTGCGCACTCAATCTCTGTTTCTGCTGCCTTGTACTTGTTTCTTTGTTCTTCCTGCCCAAGACACGGCAGGTGACTTTAATATTTCAACACTCCCCCTTAAATTCAGCTGCTGGGTTGTTCATCATACCCAAGCATTCTCTTAGAAATTCAAATGTTTTCTGTCCCAATGGTTTAGTTAAAATATTTGCATATTGCTCTTCTGTTTTACAATGTTGTAAAACAACTTCACCATTATTCACCAATTCTCTGATATAATGATATTTTGTGTCTATGTGCTTTGTTCTTTTATGAAACACAGAATTCTTTGACAGTGCAATAGCTGAGCTATTGTCACAATAAATCACAGTGCCCTTTACCTGTTCTTGGCACAAACTTCTCAACATCCTTCTCATCCAAATTTCTTGACACGCTGCTGCTGTAGCTGCCACATATTCTGCCTCTGCTGTAGACAATGCTACAATAGGCTGTTTCTTGGAAGCCCATGAAATGGCTCCTGAACCCATATGAAAAATATAACCGGAAGTGCTCTTTCGATCATCTACACTTCCAGCCCAATCACTGTCAGTGTATCCAACTAATTCTGAATTTTCTGAAGTAGTATATAAAATACCAAATCCTTTTGTTCCTTTCACATACCTCAGAATTCTCTTTGCTGCTTGCCAATGTGCTTCTTTTGGCTTCTCCATAAACCTGGAAATTAAACTAACAGCATGCATAATATCCAGCCTAGTTGCAGTCAAATACATGAGGCTGCCAACTATGCTTTTATATAAACTTGGATCGAAATCCTTGCTGCTGTCATTCTTGCTCAACTTCAATCCCATTACTGTGGGAGTAATTGCAGCTTTGCACTCCTGCATGTTAAATCTTTCCAAAACTTGATTCACATACTTTGCTTGAGAAATAAAAATTCCTTTCTCACCTTGCTCCACTTCTATTCCCAAGAAGTATCTTAATAAACCCATGTCAGTCATTTCAAATTCATCTTTCATGACTATTTTAAAATTTTCAACAAGGTAATCATCATTACCTGTAAAAATTAAATCATCAACATATAAAACAACAATTAATAACTTACCATCCTTTTCTTTGATGTAGAGGGTGGGTTCTCCCTCACATTTTTCAAATCCATTCTCCAATAGATAAGAATCTATTCTGCTGTACCATGCTCTTGGTGCTTGTTTCAGCCCATAAAGAGCTTTCTTCAATTTACAGACCTTATGCTCTTGGCCTTTCTTCTCATATCCAAGAGGTTGTTCCACATATACCTCTTCCATTATAACTCCATTTAAAAATGCGGATTTTACATCCATTTGATATACTTTCCATTTGTTTTGTGCTGCTATGGACAGCACTGCTCTTACCGTCTCCATTCTTGCAACTGGTGCAAAAGTTTCTTCATAATCAATCCCTTGCTTCTGCTTATATCCTTTGACTACAAGTCTGGCCTTGTGTCTTTCTATTTTTCCTTTAGCATTGCTTTTGGTCTTGTATACCCATTTAACTCCAATGACTTATTTACCTTCTGGTAGATCAACCAACTCCCATGTTTTGTTCTTCTCTATGGCTTTAATTTCTTCATCCATAGCTTCTATCCATTTTCTATCTTTAATAGCATCTTCAAAATGAATAGGATCATCAATTTGACAATACAAAGAAAATAAGGAATTCATACCTTCATCTGCTTCTCCTTGCTCATAGATTTCTCTAAGGCTTCTGAACTTTGTTCCTCTTTCACTTGGTGTAGCCGTGCTTGACGAAGCACTCGATTCTGCTCCTTGTGATGTACTCGGTGAACAACTGCCGATTCTTCTCAAGGGTGTTATCACTGCCGCTTGAGGCATCCCTTGCTGGCCTTGCGCTGCTGGAGGTTGTGCAATAGATGGGTTATTAATCTCAACCACATCTACATCATCTTCATCATGAGATAAACAGTTTTTGACATTGACTGTTTTCTCAATGCTTCCATCCCACGCTTCCTCTTCAATGAATTGTACATCTCTGCTAATTACAAACTTCTTTGTGGATGGGTTATACAGTATGTATCCTTTGGAATCTTCACAATATCCAAGGAAAATGCACTTCTCCCCCTTACTATCCAACTTCTTTCTCAATTTGTCTGGAATGTGTGCATATGCTACACACCCAAAAACTCTCATGTGGGTGACTCCCTGTTTTCTGCCACTCCACGCTTCTTCTGGAACTTTGTTCATCACGGATTTTGTAGGGCATCTATTTAAAATTTATACAGCACAGTTTGCTGCTTCTGCCCAATACTCATTCGGCAAGTGCTTTGCCTTGAGCATACTTCTCACCATCTCCATTATGGTTCGATTCTTCCTTTCAGACACTCCATTCTGTTGCAGTGTGTACCTTGTGGTAAACTGCTTGTGTATGCCGTTCTCTCTGCAAAAACGCGGAAATTCTTTTGATATATATTCTCCTCCTCTGTCTGTTCTAAGGACTTTAATGTGCAGTCCGCTCTGTTTTTCTACAAGAGCTTTAAATTGACGAAATTTCTGAAAGACTTCACTCTTATATTTTAAGAAATAAACCCACACTTTTCATGTGAAATCATCAATGAAAGTCAGCATGTAATTGCTGCCCGAAACAGATGTTGTTTGCATCGGCCCACATAAATCTGAGTGGATTATTTCCAAAGGTGCTTTCGCCCTTATGCTTTTCCCTGAAGGAAAATTTTCTCTGTGTTGCTTTCCCAAGATGTAGCCTTCACATAGGCTGTCAGGCTTTTCAATCAGTGGTAAACCTCTTACCATTCCTTTTCTGTGCAGCAAATTTAATCCTCCGAAATTGAGATGTCCAAATCTCAAATGCCATAACCAATTTTCATCTTTCTCTTCCTTCTGGAAGGCTTCTTGAGTTACAGCTACTACATTCTTTCCCTTTTGCTTCAAGTCAATGTTGAGCTTGAGCGGAAACATTCTATTGCTGGTCATTTGTATTTCAGCAATAATTTTCTTACTTGGAGGAATATCTCTTATGGTGCACACATCATCCTTGAATATAACATTGTAACCTTTTTTTATGAGCTGCCCAACGCTCAAAAGATTACATTTCAGACCTGGAACATAATACACATCAAGAACAAATTTTTTCTCCCCATTCCTTGCTCGAATACTTACTCTGCCTTTCCCTTTGACAGAGATTTTAGTATCAGTCCCTGTGGTCACTTCAGATTTAACTTCTTCATCAAGATTGGCAAACATTGCTCTGTTGCCAGTCATGTGATTACTACATCCAGAATCTAAGAACCAAACATCATTTTCTTTATCTTGTGCTACATTACAAGCTAACAACACATTACTTGGGTTCTTTTCCTCTTTTGCTACATTAGCATTCTGCCTATTCTTCATGTCATTTTTCTTCTTTCTACATTCATTGGCATAGTGCCCATATTTCTTGCAATAATGACACTGGACATTGGATTTGTCATACCTTTGTCCTTGAGCATGTTGGTGTTGATGTCCACCTTGTTGGCTGTTGCATTGGCCGTGGCTCTGGCTTTGATTGTTGCTCCTTCCATGTGAATGTGAAGAGTTGTCCCTTCCACCTCTATTCTGGCTTCTGCCTCTTCCTCTTCCTTTTCTTTGACCTCTTCCTCTTCCTGAAGGCATCTGGGTCTTGAAGGCGTGTTCAAGAGATGAGTGTTCATCTCTGCTCAATCTTTGTTCATGAGTTATCAGTGAGGCATGAAGTTCATCCACTGTGAACTGTGAGAGATCTTTGGTCTCTTCTATGGTGGTAACAATAACATCAAACCTTGAGGGTAAGCATCTCAAAAAAATTTCCACAATCCTTCTATCTTCAAGAGTTTCTCCATGGGATCTTATCTGATTGACAGTTCCAATCACATGTGTAAAAAATGTGTCAACACTGTCTGACTCTTTCATGCAAAGAGTTTCAAAATCTCTTCTCAGCAATTGAAGTTTTGCTGTTTTAACTTTCTCCATACCTTGATAGGCTACTTTCAGAGTTTCCCATGCCTCCTTGGATTTCTTAGCTGCTACTATCCTTGGAAACACACTCTCATTTACAACTTGATACAAACAGAAGAGAGCTTTGGCATCCTTCTTCCTATTATTCTTCAATACATCTTTCTCTGCTTGAGTTAAGGCATTAAAAGCCTGCTCATCAGCTGGTTCTGTGAAACCATCTTCTACTAGTTCCCACAAGTCTTGTGAGACAAACAGGGCTCTCATGGTAATGGCCCAATAATCATAGTTCTTTCCATTAAACTGTGGAAGCTGAACACTTCCAAGATTCATACCAGTGCTTAGTCCAGCCATTGCTTCTTAAACTGAACTCATACTTTAAACAAACTGTCTTTCCTTCACTGAAAGAACAAATTCTTTAAACAATAAACAATTGCTCTTTTATCTTTGAGAAATACCTGACCTTGACTTCTGTTGAGCTTTTCACACTGCTGGAGAGAAACGCTGCAACATGTCTTCTTCTTCAGCTTCTTTGAACTCTTCAAAGAGCCTAGACTAGCTCTGATACCATGTTGGAATTATTGGAAATTCCAAGCAAACAGAAATGGAGAGAATAATCTCCCCTCTACAACACAGAGATGTTTAAAACAGAAATTTTAATTTGCAGACAGAGATGGCATGAAATGCTTTCTATTTCATTAAACAAACTAAAAACAACTATTACAAATTCTTCCTCAACAGTGAGGGATTCACCAAATATGTATGACTGCTACAGACGCAGTGCTAAACAAAACAACTCTCTGTCTCTCTTCAAGAATAATACTCTGTCTTTTTACATTCAACACACTGCTGTGTATTTCTTCTTCCGTGCTACTGTGCGAAAAAACCAAAACAGAACAATACAATACTATTCCATTACAATGGCTCGCAGGCATTTTTCTTTTTATATGCCGCGCATATATTTTTACATTTCGTAAAAACTATATTAAAACTTAAAACAAAAATAAAACCAAATACAAAAGAAAAATCCTTTGCGGAACTAATAAAATATGAAATGCCTGACGTACGAGTGGGGACCACTACGCAGTCGGCAATCGACAATCGACAATCGGCCAACGACTCAACAACAAACTTTGTGATCCATTCAATCTTTCAATTGTGATTGGAAACACGACCTCCGATCTTCCGCTTGCGATTGGAAACACGAGTGCCCTCCGATCCTTCGATTGCGATCGGATCCGCTTTGACGTACGAGTGGGGACCACTACTAATTGTAGATTTTATAAAACAACATTTATGGAAATATATCTTTTTTGCTGCCAGTAATAATTGTATGTCTTCTTTCCTGCGAGTAATAACTGTATGTCCGTTCACATTGGAATATCTTTAGATTTCATAAAAACATGGAAATTTTTTCCCTACAAATAATAATTATATGTCGTTCACATGGAATATCTTGGCATTTCATAAAACAACACTCATCGAAATATATCATTGGCTTTGTAAATGATGATGCCGGCACATCCATTAGCACAAATCTTAATTTCAATTTTATCGTTTATACGAAGTGTATTTATACGCGTAGTCGAAGTCATTTAAGAAGTGTATTTATATGGGTGGTCGAATTATGTGACGTTTTTACTAATGAAATAATAGAAATTTCAATACAATTGTCGATATAATTTTTTGTTAAATGGTATTGACTCTATTTCTACTATTATAAACAAAATTGTGTTTTTGTTTTTAGAGAAGTTAGTTTTACGGTTCCTGTGGGACCCCTTATATTGGTGAAACTGGTCGATCAATTAGTCAAAGAATTCATGAACATATCGCTAACCTGAAGCATAGTAGATCATGCTCCTCTGCGCTAGTAGAGCATGCTGAGAAGACAAATCATCATGTTTGCATTGAAGACGTTGAGGTTATTGCGAGGATTGACCATTTCTACCACCGCAAGTTGAGAGAAACCCTAGAAATCGAAAAGAGGCCGGTTAACCTCAACAGAGATGATGGGTGGATGATTAGCAGACGCTGGATTCCTGCCCTTCATTCCTAAAAAATTAAAATAAATTTAAAATTATTTAATTTATTATTATTATTATTATTATTATTATTTATGTATTTTATTTTTATTTTTAATTTATCTTTGATTTATTTTTTTATTTTATTTCTATTTTTTTATTTATTCATTTATTTATTTATTTTATTTTATTTTTTTAGATTAATTATCAAAAAGATAACTATTTGATGAGTTTTGAATCACATAGAATTTAATTATTAAAAATAAAATAAATATATGAATTCAAACTATAAATATTATTTAATTATTTTTAACATTTAATTTATTCGATAGTAATAAAAACAAATAAATAATTATTATTCTAAAAATATATATAAATAGTAAACATTTATTTTATTCTTTAAAAATATATTAAATTAATAATTATTATTTTTATTAAAATAAATATAAATATATAAAATTTAAATTATAAACTTTAATCATTTGATTTACTCTTTTTAAAATAAAATAAAAATAAAATAAATTAACTATTATTATTTGAGTCAAACTAGTTGTTATTTTACAAACTGCTAGTGAGAGTTTTTCTTTCTATTTAAAGGGGTTACTTGATTAGATTTTCCATCTTGTCTTGATGATGAACCACACTGGCTTCGAAACACGTCGACCAGATATAATTTGATGTGATTTTCACCAAAAAAATTTAATCACAACAAATTATACATTTTAATTTGACACATTTTTCAGAAACATAGAGTGCACTTAGGGGAGGGATTTGATGAGCGATATTAATGATTGGTATGTCCTCAAATATGATTAAGAATTTTAGATCCATCGACATTATTATTTGAAATGATTGAAGCAGATATCGATATCGTGGAAACTAAATTTAACGGGCAAGTGCGGTTTGAAATTCTAAATTAGTAATATAAAATGTTAAAATAAAATAAAATAACGAGTGGTATGTCCTCAAATATGATTAAGAATTTTAGATCCATCGACATTATTATTTGAAATGATTGAAGCAGATATCGATATCGTGGAAACTAAATTTAACGGGCAAGTGGGTTTTGAAATTCTAAATTAGTAATATAAAATGTTAAAATAAAATAAAATAACGATTGGTATGTCCTCAAATGTGATTAAGAATTTCAGATTCAACGACATTAAACTAAATTTAACGGGCAAGTGGGTTTTGAAATTCTAAATTAGTAATATAAAATGTTAAAATAAAATGAAATAACGATTGGTATGTCCTCAAATATGATTAAGAATTTCATATTCAACGACATTATTATTTGAAATGATTGAAGCAGACATCGATATCATGGAAACTAAATTTAACGGGCAGTGGGTTTTGAAATTCTAAATTAGTAATATAAAATGTTAAAATAAAATAAAATAACGATTGGTATGTCCTCAAATATGATTAAGAATTTCAGATCCATCGACATTATTCTTTGAAATGATTGAAGCAGATATCGTTGCCGGGGAAACTACATTTAACGGTGAGTGGGTTTTGAAATTCTAAATTAATAATATAAAATGTTAAAATAAAAGAAAATAAAGTTATATATGTGTTTAAAAAAAATAATAACTTTTAAAATAAACTTATACACTAATTTATTTAAGAATAATCTCTTTATTGTATCATCAACGAGTGTATTATGAAAACATTATAGTTATATATAATTTTAAAAAATTAATTTGATTTGGTGTATTTTAAGTTAAATAATAATGTATTTCCATCTCGGGTGGATTGTTTCTCACTTCAGTCTGGGTTTATCTTTGTTTTTAGGCCTGTGATCATACATTCTCTCTTTAGACACGTCAGCGCATGAGGTGCTAATTGTCGCCACGATGATGGCGGAGAGAAATAGCGAACAAAAGCATAATATGAATTTGAGCAGAAAGGTTGAACAATTTTTGGCTTTTGACTAATACAGGAAAGGAAGATTGTACTTACAATCATATTTCAGGTTGTGGGAGCAGAATAATAGATGACAAAGCTGGTGCACATGATCATAATAGGTGGGGTGGTCATTATAAGGAAAAATGTTATAAACCAGCTACAGTAGTTAAGGAGGTCTCCCTTGAATATGACGATCTCTCGGACCGGGTAGCAAGTTTGCAGAAACGAGCTCTTATCGGGCGTTGGCTTTTTTTGGAAATGGGGGAGCTCGATATGGCTGAATGGGTATATACATACTAGTCTCCTCTGCTTTCTTACACTCCAAAGGTCAGTCTTCTCATGGGATGCTGGTTTAGTATACATTTCCTTCACGAAAAAGACTTCTTGAAAGTTATGGAGCATACTTGGGTTACGGGCAGGAGCTATATGCAACTTCTACCTTGGTATTTGGGATTGAATTTTGTCATGGAAGCACCTAGGAGTAAGCTTATCTGGGTGAAGCTTCCTGGTCTTCCATTGGAGTTCTAGACAATAAAAACCCTTAGAGAAATTGGCAATTCTATTGGTATAACCAGATATATTGATCCTCGTTGTATTGGCACAGCTGATAAACGCATTGCATGGATTCTAGTTGAAGTTTCCTTTCAAGGTGAGTTGGCTTGGGATATTGATTTGATATGGGGACAACGTAGACACCGACAATGGGTTGACTACTGCGGGTGTCGTTCAGGTGCCTCATCTGCCATCAAACTAGCCATATATAGTGCAATTGTCCATGAAGACACAGAAGGGCAGGTTGTCAGAGAAATATATCTATCAGGCACAAGCGTTCAAATGCTTCTCTCTTCTCATATGGCACAGAATTGCTGAGTAAGGCTGTTTCCTCCTCATTTGATAGTGACAAGAACAATATTTCTGATAAGGATGATACATATACTTCTTCGTCTCTGCCCCATTTAAATATTCTATCATCTGATACTTGTTGCCCGAATGAATTTTTGATGCCCCCTCCATATAAATCTTTCCCTTCCCATTCGACTGGGACCTCGATGATCCTCATGGTCATCGTGTTTCCGAGAAATATGTTCCTTTACCATCCTTTCTGCCTTAGAATGATCCATTAGTCATCTCCCCCTCTATGCCCCCTCTTTAATGGGCATCACCACACTCCTCTCATGACCCTATCTTGGAGCCCCCTCCTGACTCTCCGAAAAATACTGTCGGAAGTGATTTGGACTCTATCCTACAGAACCCTTTACTTGACATGGAAACCCTCACCATTTTTGACAATATTCCTGTGGAATCCCAACCAACTATTTCTCTGAATTCACCTTCCAATATCACTGTACGAAGAACTAATAAATCTGGTACCAAAAATTTTAGGGGTCTCCATAAACCAAAGGCTCTTTTCCAGGGCCATATTTTTTACCTTCGGGACGTTCCTATTTCAGCTGTGGATGATCATAGGGTCCTTAGAGAAAGTAGCCCAGTTAAGGGTGCACCATGAATTCCATCCTTTCTCTTAACATAAGAGGGGTGGGCGACCCTAATAAGATTCTTCACCTTCGAGAGATGATTGATGAATATCACCCATCTGTAATCTTTCTACAAGAAACATTATGTTCTAGGCTTAATGTTATCAGACCTACACTACCTATTTTCCCTAGATGGAAGGTCGTGGGTATTGATGCCATTGGGAGGGCGGGTGGTATGCTTGTTTTGTGGAATTCATTGAGGGTTAACCTCAAAGCATAGAAGTTTTTTGGGGGGATTATCCTATATGGCTCCTTTTGAGGGATCACTAAACATATATCCCTTATTAATATATATGCTCCTTGTCAGACTTGTAATGCATTTTGGGACAAAATGGAGAACAGGGAATATTATCTATAAATAATCTAATGATGGTAGGCAACTATAATGTGACCTTGGCCGCTGATGAATCATGGGGTATGAAGGCGTGGCATGACTCAATGGCCGATAAGGTTGGGAGGATGCTTGGCGATTATAGAATGGTTAACATAAGACCAGTGCCCATTGTACCGCCATGGACCAATAAACGTAGGGGTTCGGAGTATATTGAAAAAATATTAGATCGCGCGATGATAAAACCCTCAATTTTCAGGCTCATGGGGAATTTTCAATCGAGGGTGATATCCTCTACCCTGTCTGATCACATGGCGATTCATTTGTCTTGGCGTCATGAACCAAAACCAAAAGGATTTCCCTTTAAGTTTAATAGGGTTTGGTTATCAGATCCATAATTCATTAAATTAGTGACTGTATTCTGGAAGGAGGATATGCAAAGTATGGTTTTAAGAGGATGGATTGGGTTGGTAGCTAAGCTCATAAGGTTGAAAGGTATTGTTAAAAGATGGGAACGAAATAAAAAAGCAATGTTAAAATTGGAGTATCACAACATTGAAGCTTGCATTGCACAAACATGTAAGGGGATGTTGCTACTTCCTCTGGATGTGGAGGAGTATACCTTTCTTGATGAACTGGAAGCACGTAAATTGGTTATACTAAAAATCCAAGAAAAAGCCTGGAAGCTTAAGAGCAGGAATCAGTGGTTGCGTGAGGGCAATCTGAACACAAGATATTTTCATAATTGTGCTAATGGGAGGCGTAATAAAAATGAAATATGGAAAATACAGGTATAGGATGGATCCAGAAAGATCTAAAACATTGAAATTCAGAGGGAGGCATACAGACACTTTAACGATTTCTACAAGGCTGAGGTGGGTATAGATGCTCATTGTCAAAGATGGGTAATTAAATATATGTCGCGCATGTTTGACCAAATGGCTAATGATTCTATTGAGCAGCCTATTTTGAAACAGGAATTAGAATCTTTCCTTAAATCATTTTCTCGTGATAAGAGCCCGGGCCCAGATGGCTGGCCGGTTGAGTTATTTCTTCATTTCTTTGATTTACTTATGGACCAATTTCTCTCTGTCACTAAACAAGTTCGTATATTGAGTTATGTTCATGGGGATTTGAACTCTATTTTCATTGCATTGATCCCTAAATCATCTGATCCAATATCATTCGCCGATTTTAGACCTATTGCATTATGCAATGCAATATACAAGCTCACATCAAAAATTATTGCCAACCATATAAGAGGTGTTTTACCTAGATATATTTCAGAGGAACGGTATGGTTTCCTGCAAGGAATATCAATTCATGATGCAGTTGCTACAACACAGGAAGCAATGCACACTATTCATGACCAAAAGAGGGAGGCTCTCATCATGAAGATTGATCTATTTAAGGCTTATGATACTGTCGATTGGTCTTTCATCAGAATTTTTCTACCCAAAGTTGGCCTTTTGATGTCTTATATCCGGTGGATCATGGCTTGCATCAGCATTGTTCGATATGCAGTCCTCATCAATGATGTGCCTACAGATTTATTTTTGGCTGGGAGAGGACTTAGGCAAGGATGTGCCTTGTCTCCTCTTATTTTTATTCTTGTGATGGATGGATTTAGTAATCTTCCGAAGATGGAAAAAAACGCAAGTTATTATGTTGGTTTATCGTTTTCTCCTTCGGTATGCATTACTCACTCTCTCTTTGTGGATGATTTGTTGGTATTTGGAAATCTTATTAAGAAGCACTAGTTCTATCTATCCTTTATACTGACCCGTTTTGGTGCGGCCACTAGGCTGTGTATAAAAAAAGGGAAATCAATCTTAATATATGTTAATGGAGACATGGAATAAATTCTCTTTATAGCTGGTTTCCTAGGGGTTCATACTAATCTTCTCATGGAGGGTATAACCTACCTGGGCTTTAGACTAAATCCATGTGCTTATTATAATCAAGATTGGGAATGGTTGATTGACAAATATAAGAATAAAATCATGAAATGGACTAATAAGTGGATTTCTCTTGGTGGGTAGTACATCCTGGTCCAAGTTGTTTTATCACAACTTATGGTATATTGGACACATTTATTTTACCTGCCAGCTTTCATAATTAGGAAAGTAAATGCAATAATATTTCACTTTATATGGGCTGGCTCATCCACGCACAAGAAATTTCATCTTTGCAAAAAATCTCTTCTTACAAAACCCGAAATTTATGGAGGATGGGGTTTGTTGGATTTACGGGCTTTCTCAAATGCATTACTTACCAAATCATTGTGGTGAATATTAAATGGAAAGGGGATATGGTCCAAAATTATTGGCGATAAATATATTCATGGTGACCCAATTCTACAACTTTACCATGGATCATTCGGATCAGTTTACAAGTCCTCTCAGATATGGCGCAGTTTTATAAAGGTAAAGGATATCCTCGGCATAAGATTGATTTGGAATTTTGGAAATGGACAAAAAATTCTTACAGGAGGTGAAAAAATCATGGGTCAGCAGGGATTTGATGTTTTTGATGTGATTTTATTACATAAGCTCAATCAAAGGGGTTTATTTTTCCTCTCTGATATCATTTCATATTGGGAATTGGGTGCCCCGATATGGAAATCTTCTCCTTCAATTGGCCTACAGAACTTGGACTTTGATAAATGGAAACGATTTATTGGATCCTTACAGGCTACTGGATTATCATACAACAGAGATGGAGATAGGATCATATGGGATGACCCAATACAGGAAAATGGCATACTGGTCCACGAATTATATCTACAAATCATTAATGAATAGATTGAAGATCAATCCATTTCCTGTCTTTATCCATCTTGGCGCTGGAAGATTTCGCATAAAATCTTGCTATTTTCTTGGCTCCTTTGGTGTGGGAAAATCCTCACATGGGATGTTCTCAATAAACGCAGCATCGTTCTCAATAAACGCAGCATCCAGGGACTTGGGAGATGCCCATTCTGCCATATAAATGAAGAAACTATTGGTCACCTTTTTATTGAATGTTATATGTCACAAAAGTTTTGGAGGTTATTTTATTAGCTTATGGATGTACCAAATTAGAGACCAATCGACTGTGAATAGACTTTTCAAAACTGGGTGGCTACAAAGGGTTTGTTCAAATCATTGCCATTCTATGTTGTTTGGGAATTATGGGGAGCTCAAAACCTGATAATCTTTCAAGGTGTCCCTTTCGATATCTCACGAGTTCATTAGAACATTTTACGATGGCTGGGGGATATCACCAAGCCGATATCTGATTTAGTTTACCTCTCCGTTCGGGGGCGTCCACATAAAATTGTTTTTCCTGCGATTTACTTTGATGGAGCTCAGGAAGAAGGTATATGTGGGTTTGGGGAATGGATTAAACTATCTGCTATAGAATGTTGTCATATTTATTGGGATGGTGGTCATGGGACAAACAATAAGGCAAAACTCATGGCATTATGGAGCGGGATCATGGTGGCATACCATATTGAACTACCTAGTATACATGTATATGGTGATTCCAAACTCATTATCGATGGGATATCTGGCAAGTGTAAATTGTAGGATTGATCTATGGATTGATCGTACTATATATATCCTATCCAAATTTCAGGATTTTTCGATGAACCATATTTATAGGGAGCATAATGTGAGAGTTGATCAACTATCCAAGACTGGACTGGAAGTTCCTTTTGGGTTTATCATGGTTCTTCATTTCAACGACTCTACACAGGTGGCCTCTTTTTCTTATCCACTGCCATAACTTCCTGAATACTTCAAGCGAGCCTGGGGACAATTTTCAAGCGAGCCTGTTTATTACCAGATCTAGCATATGGATCCAATACTGCACAACTCAATGAAGGATTAGTTTTCATATAACATTGGGCCATTATTTTGCATTTTTCTGACATTATACGATTTTTACATAGAAATTGGCTAATCTATTTATATTGGCAGACATGTTTATATATTTTTGTTTGATGCTTTCTGCCTCCATCAAACTCTGTATGGTCTTATATATGGACTGATCCTTTTTGTTTCGACTTTTCTCTCTACTTTGGTGGATCGAGGACTATGTTATATTGTTGATGCTATCATGGTCTTCACTAGATGTGCTTTTGATCCATATCTATTCTTTTGTCTATGTTCTATTGATAGTTTTGTTTTCAGATCTCGTCGGAAACAAACTATCTTTTGATCTTGACCTTTCTTCTACGAATGTGCCAAGATGTCTTATGTAATCATGTTATATGAACTATTCTAATACAACAATGTTTTTCCTTCCTTGAAAAAAAAATGTTAAATAATAATGTATAGTGAAAATTAAAATTGATTTAGTAATTTTTTTTTTTTAATACACATTAGATATCCAAAAACATAAAGGAAAAAATTACAAGTTATGGTACAGATAATTTTGAACAAGATTACATAAAAAGTGAAATGTTTGATGCTTATGAGACTTAGTTTATTAGGTTTAAGAAATATTAAGAGTTATTATATAAACCTTAAAGTTAGTCATAAGGCTTTTTAAAATAGCGTTATAAAGAAAATATAGGTTGAGCATTTTGCTCTTCATAAAACATATTATTATTAAGTAAAGATAATTATTTAAATTTTTTTTTTTTCTAGATAAGACTAAATTCTATTACTGTGATAAAATATGGTACATACAGAGGTGCTTTTCGAGCAGTAGGACGAGTTTCAGCAAAATGACAAAAAAAGCGCTGCCCTCATAGGGAAACCAGCGCGAGGAGAAATTAGTTGCTGCCTCATGAGAGGAAACCAGCATTACACAGTAAGTCTTAAAACAGTAGCAATATGAACAAAAACTATAACTGAGCTTGGACAAGCCCGCAGGCCTAAAATTCAGCAGGTTCCAACCATACAAGAACTCTAACCTGGAAAATGCAGTGAAACTGGAAGATTTAGAGACCGTAATCATCAGAGGGGGATTCTTCGACAATTCGACATCCATAGCCGCATTCATCATCATCCTGCATGGGAATTGCTGCCTCGCCTGCATCGCTCTGCTTCGGGTGCGCGCCTGTGAGATTAGTGCTACCAACTCCGGGCTCGCTTCTCTCCATGGTGCGTGGGCAGTTCAGCTGAGTAGTGCGAATAACCGGAGCAGACTCAGGCTCGTGAGGACGAATCCCTGGAGGTGGCCCCGAATTGAGCTGAGGGAGCTCCTTGAATTGCACTGAGATGGTCGCCACTACCATGGGCTGGTTCATGACACAAGGGAAGTGGAAAAGCGCAGTGGACGGGTTAGCCAAGAGGGCAGACTCTGGAATGCGAGGTTCAGAAGGATGGGGAGAGACGCTGCGCGGAGGAGAGGGAGGGTGGTGGGCCAGCAGAGCTCTTCTTCTGCACGAGGCTCGAGTGGAGGGGCGACGAATACGTTCAGAATCCGGAGAGCTCGAGGGGCTAGGAGGTGAGCGACCCCTGGAGGCAGGTCTGGCTTGGGTGCTGCCTCTGCGGCATCTGAGCCTGTGCCGAAGCCGAGGCATGACTTTGCAGGGAGAGTGCAGGCGTCGAGGGAAGAGGAGAGGCGAAGTAGGCTGAGGGGACGGCGACAGACCAGGAGAGAAAACCTGGGGCGGATCAGCAAGAAGCCAGGGATGCAGATGGCCTTGACAGTGATGAAAACCAGTGTCGAATTCCACGCAGCAAAGGAGGGTGCATCTCCGGCCAAGAGCCGTTCTGGAGCTGGCGAGCTTGGCTTCCGGTGGGCACTCTGAGCCGAGAGGAACAATGAGCTGAGACATGGTGACAAGCCAAATGAAATGCAGAGCGTATAGAGGAAGCATCGAGAAGGCGGGAGAGCAAATGCGCATGGAGGACGGCGGTAAGTTATGGCGATGGCCTCGTCCTCCCATCCGGCTTGAATGCCGAGTATTGTGAAGGGCCAGGGATTTAATGCTGCGAGCCTGGTGGAGTGAATGCAGTTGGCCGACTGCTTTGTGGCGTTGCCACGCACCAACCCAGCCTCCGCACATCCCAATGTCAATTGTGGTCACCCGCATCCGGGGTGGAGTTGTCTTGGTGCACCAGCTGAGTGCATTCCTGAAGGAGCTTGATGTCATTGAGGTTGTGAAGAGGTCCGGCAAAGAGGATTTGGTCACTGGTAACTCCTTTGTTAGCCAGTAAATCCGCGACCTTGTTGCCCGTTCTTTTAACATGCTTTAGAACAATGGCTTTATTGTGTTGCATCCAGTTAGCCATGAGTTCTAGCCTTGCAGTCAATCTCCAGCTATCGGAAACCCGTGAAGGAGGGGAGCCTTGGAGGAGTTTCTGCGCCATGTTGATGAGAATCTGAGAATCTCCTTCTATTTCCAAAGGGAAGAGGTTGTTGTGCTGCGCCAGTTGAAGACCTTGCCAAAGTCCTTCGAGCTCTGCAGAGTTGTTGGTGTCCCACCCAATGGAGCCATAGTAGATAAGCATAGGTCCTCCCTGATGATCTCTGAAGATGCCCCCGTATCCAGCCTCCCCTGGGTTGCCTTTAGATGCCCCATCAAAGTTGAGTTTGAAGTAGCCCTCAGGGGGATGGGCCCACCTAAGTTTGCTGGGAATGTGATGTTTGACTTGATTGCTAGAGGGGTCCGTGACCTGAAGAGAAAGGTGCCAGCTTGCCCATATGCTTTTTTCTGAAGGTTGAGAGGGAAAGTCATCTTGATGCCAATGTCGGAGACTGAGAGTTTCTTGTAGGTTCCTGCAAAGATTGCTCCAGAGGACTTCAAAAGGAGTGCTCTGGTCTTTGAAGACCCTTTTGTTCCGCTCTTTCCAGAGATTCCAGAGCGTGAGGCCAGGAATGATCTGCCACAGGACGTTAAGGAGGGTGCAGTTATATGGTGCAGCTGGCCAGTTGCGGATAAGGGCGTTCAGGTCGGCTCTGTTTCTGCATTCTTTTCTGCAATTGAGGGCGATGCTGTCCCAAAAGGAGGTAGCCAGAGGGCAAGAGATCATGAGATGAAGGATGGTTTCCTCTTGGGAGGCGCAGTTGGGGCAGCGAGAGGGGCCAACGAACCCTTTTTTGAGAAGGTTGTCCCAGGTGAGGATTTTGCGATGACTGAGGAGCCACAAGAAGGTGGAAACTTTAGGCCAAAGGGGAGGGAGCCAGAGCCTTTTCCAGATGGGATCAATGGGATCGTTGGAATGAATGAGCAGCGAGTAGGCCTCCTGAGTTTTAAACATACCTCTGGTAGTGTGGCCCCATCTGATGATGTCTGGCTGCTCTGAATGTCTTATCCTTCTGTTGTTCAACTCCTTTTCTAGCTGCGCCTGGGCATGGTCCTGATTCTGGTTTAGACAAGCAGCTGCTGATTTCCATTGGCGAAATCCTTGGGTGATGGGTTCTTCCCAATACTGGCCGACATGTCCTTCAAAAGTGTGGTTGTCCTGAGGTTGAAGTGGCGGATCAATGAGAGACAACAGGGGAGGTCTTTGCTGCCATGCGTCTGTCCAGAAGCGTGCCGCTAGGCCATTGTGAACTTCCCAAAAACTGTGCTCTTGTATCAATTGCCGATGTTGTTTTGCTGCGTTCCAGATTAAAGAGCCCGAGCCAGCTGTGGTGAGCCGGATGAGTTCAGAGGTAGGTCTGTGGTTGGCGTACTTATCAGTCGATAGCCTTGCCCATGGGCTGAGAGGTTTGGATAGCCAATTCCACCAGACTTTTGCCCCCATGATGGCATTGCTGTGTTGAGGATCTCGAAGGCCCAGACCTCCTATATGCTTAGGGGTGCAGACCGTAGTCCATTTGACTAAGGCCCATTTCCTATTGTGACCAGAGGCTCCCCAGAGAAAGTTGCGTTGAAGAGTTTTGATTTGCTTGAGAACCCATTTGGGGGCCGCCAGAACTGAGAAGAGGTATAGGGGCATTGATTGAAGGACAGATTTGACTAGAATGAGGCGGCTGGGCAGGTTGAGAGAGCGGAACGTCCAAGAGGAAAGTTTGGAATCGAGCTTGTCAAGCAGTTGCTGCCAAGATGAATGCTTCAAGGCAGAGTCGATGAGGGGGGCACCCAGATAGTTGGCAGGAAGTTTGGCAATGGTGAAGCCCAAAATCCGAGCGATTCTAGTTTGAATGTAGGTAGCGGTGTTGAAGAAAAAGATTTGAGACTTCGAGGCATTGACCGAGGTACCTGAGGCTTCAGCAAAGGTGTCGAGGATGTCTTTGAGGGAGGAAGCTTCTTGGGCTGAAGGGTGCCCAAAGAGCATGTTGTCGTCCACAAATTGCTGATGCGTAATGGGAGAGGAGCCATGAACAGAGATGCCACGAATCTGCTTCTGGTGCAGGGCGTTCTTGATGTATCGACCAAGACCTTCAGCCATTAGCACAAAGAAGAAAGGGGAAAGGGGGTCGCCTTGTCGGATGCCACGGGAGGGGGAAAAGGGTCGAGAGGGAAAGCCATTAACAAGGATGGAAAAAAAGGAGGACGAGATAAGACTCATGACCCAACGAATCCAGGAGGGGTTAAATCCAAAGGCTGTGAGGACTTGGCGGATGTAATTCCAGCTGAGCTTATCGAAGGCCTTTGAAAGATCAATCTTCAGCAGCATTCCAGGCTTTTTGATCAGCTTTAAGGAATGGATGACTTCATGGGTGAGTATGATGCCGTCCAGAATTTGTCGACCTTCAACATAACCAGTTTGCTCGGGAGAGATGAGGAGAGGAAGAAGGGGCTTGAGCCGGTTGGCTATGACTTTGGAAATGATTTTATAAATGACGTTGCAGAGAGCTATAGGTCGAAATTTTTCAGGAGAGGCAGCCTGATCCACTTTGGGGATGAGTGCTATGAAGGTGGCGTTGAGAGACGGAAGGAGCCAGTGCATGGTTCTTGATTCCTCTACCAATTGCCAAACCTCAGTTTTTATCAGATCCCAGAAATGGTGGAAGAAGCAGGCTGTAAATCCATCCGGTCCAGGTGCTTTTCCTTCCTTGTTTTGTGCGACGGCTTGCTCCACCTCCAAGAGTGAAACAGGCCTGAGGAGGAGCTGATTGTGATCGTCTGAAATAAGCTTGGGGATGTGAGGAATGATCTTGGCTATCGCTATCTGCATGTCCGGTCTATCTTCATTCAGGACCGTTTTGAAATGAGTAGTGAGTTCAGCTTCAATCGCTTGGTGGTCCTCAAGGCGATCTCCTGCTTGGGACTGGAGGAAGGTGATATTGTTGTGCATTCTGCGTTGGATAGTGGAGCGATGAAAGAATTTCGTATTCCGTTCACCCTCCTTTAGCCAGCGAATGCGCGATTTCTGTTTCCAGAGAATCTCTTCCTGCTGTCGTCGGTCCTCCAGTTGCTTAAGAAGGTGTTGCTCCTGAGAGGTCAGCTCCTCAGTGCGTCCCTCTTGGATAAGATGGGTTTGCAGTTCCTCCATTTCCTTTTCAAGTTGCTGTTGATGCTGAAAGATGTTCCCAAAGGTGGAATGATTCCAGTTTTTAATGTGAGTCTTGAGATCCTTAAGATGTTGCTGAAATTGATACATCTTAGAGCCTGAAGGAGGAATAAAGGCTTTCCAGGCTGAATGGACCATTTCCTTGAAGCTTGGATGTGTGAGCCAAAAGGCTTCAAAGCGAAAAGGTCTTTTTGCAGTGTTTCCTGGTCTGGACCACTGGAGAGATATCGGCCAATGATCAGAGCCAGCTATGGGCAGGATAGAGGTACAGAAGTCGCCACCAATGTGGATAGCGTTGTCGAAAAGCAGGAAGCGATCCAGTTTGGAAGCAATTTGTTGGGGTCCAGCCCGTTTGTTGCTCCATGTATGAATGCCATTGGCAAAAGGGATGTCTATAAGCCAGTTGCGCTGTATAAAGTTTTTGAAATGAGTGCTGTCGCCTTCCAGCTTGGCTCGACCTCCTTTTTTCTCTTCCAGATTCGTGATCATGTTGAAGTCACCTGCTAAAATCCAAAGAGGGTGGGTTCGGCTGGCGTTGAGCGCTTCAATTGTGCTGAGAAGAGCAATTTTCTTTTGGATATCCTGGGGAAAATAAGCATTGGTGAAGTGGCCATGCATGTTTGTTCCCAGGATGTGGAAAGTGGCCTGGATCAGACTGTGGGTGGCGTGAGCATCGCTGATGGTGATTGACTGAGGATCCCAGGCGATGGCCAGTCCACCAGAGAAACCTGTAGCGTCAACGGCTATGGAGTTGCATCCTGGCCATGCTCTTGAGAGTATGGAACTGAGAGTGGTGCTATTGCATTTGGTCTCTTGTAGAAAAAGGACCTGCGGTTTTTCCTTTTTTGTCAAGCTTTTGATCATCCTGAACTTGGTGGGGCTGTTTAGACCCCTTATGTTCCAGGAGATGTGCTTCATTGAGAACTGTCATCCCTGGGTGGAAAAAACCTGGTAAGCTTTGGATACCTACCAGATTCGACTAGCATTTCTCCGATGAGGATGGTTCTTTGTAGATCCGTTTTCCGTCCTCTTTTTTTTGAATCCTTGAAGAGTTTCTTGCTGTCCCATGTACTTCCAACTTGAATGCCAAGAGCCTTTTGATGTTGCTGAGATTTGGTCAGGGCCACCGCTAGATTTTCTATCTGTTTGTCCGAAATGGTATCAAAGTCTTTTTTCTGGCAAGCTTGTTCCAGAGTGTAGATGTCCAGCTCATCAATGTCGATTCCTTCTGGCCCTGCTTCTAACTGACTGCAGGACGTGGAAGAGGGATCCAGTTCCATGTGCAGGGAGTTGGGATCTCCTGAAGAGGGGATTTGGGACGGCTTAACAGGAAGAAGGAGGGTTTCCGGAGGGGTCGCAGAAGGGTTCAGGGTAGCAGGAAGGTCAGAGGTTGGAGGCGTAATGATCATGGGTGTGGGGGTGGCATTTGGTCCCGAAGGTTCTGTGGCCGACGGTTGATTCAAGGCTTCAAAGCTATTGCTTGTGGAAGGGGCTTCATGGGAATGAGGGGCTTTGGTCGAGCTAGCAGGGGTTTTTCTGTTGTGGCGTCTGCGAGAATGAACTTTGGTGAAGCCATCAGCATCCGTATCAGGGGAAGCCTCCTGGGGTTTGCTAGAGGCGAGATTGAGGGGGCAATCTCTGAACAAATGCCCGTGTGCATGCCATTTCCTGCATCTGAAAGGAACATGTTCATAATCTATAGATTGAACCCATTCGAAGTCATCGTGGTAGAGACTTACCGAGTCAGGAAGGGCTTGTGCGAGATGCATGAAGACGCACAGTCTAGCATATGAAGTGTAGCGTCTGAGCTTGGTCTCCTCTGCGATTTTGACAAATTCTCCCAGGCCATTGCCGATATCTTTGAG
Source organism: Pinus albicaulis (assembly GCA_034641835.2). Classification (NCBI taxonomy): domain Eukaryota; kingdom Viridiplantae; phylum Streptophyta; class Pinopsida; order Pinales; family Pinaceae; genus Pinus; species Pinus albicaulis. The sequence goes on from CM076576.1 coordinate 833,564,549, forward strand.
CGATTCTTCGTCCCAATATTCCAACGGTAGTGAGTATAATCTGATCCAGACTGGCGCCCAGTTTAGATCCTCCTTGTCCGGGTTGAAGCGCTCAGTCCAGTCCCTGAGGTAGAGCCCGGATGAGTTGAAGAAATAGGGCCCTCCGTCCATGATGCGTGATTTGTCCTCCAGGCAAGTGAAGATTGCAGTGAAGAAACCCTTGGGCCCTAGTTGCAGAGTGATTTGTCCTTTTGGCTTCCATTTTGATTTGATCCAGCCGTGAAGAGCCTTCTCCGTAGGCCAGAAGCCCACAAATTTGCCAATCAGGGCGTGGTCTTTCATGAATTGAATCTGGGCATCGATTCTGTGACTGGGGAGATCTATTTTGGGTCGATCGGCCGCTATTGGCTTGCAGGTTGCAGAGGTCGCCTTGGTTTGGGCGGCCGCTTCTGTCGTTTCTGGTTCTTTTCCTCTTTGAGCAGTAGGCTTGTCGCCTTGTACACTTGGCTGGTTGGCCTGGATCTGGGTACCGTTGGTCGTAGCTGTGGTCTGAGCTTGCGCAGAGGCCGCTTTTGGAATCTCTGCAGACTGGTTCGAGTGTTTCTTAGTCGTGGCAGTGGGGGAGGCTCTGTGGGCCTCCCCCTGAGACGGATCCATGAGATGCGATTCAGAGAGCGCGGTTGTGATCAGGGCAGAGGGTGAGTACAGCTAGTGCGGGATGCTCTGAGGGGCAGCAGCGCCGTCGCAGAGATGCAGGAACCCTAACGGAGCCAGTCCCATATTCTTCCTCTTGATGATGTTTAAGTTATGCTTGCCTCTAATTATTTAATTTATATTTAATTAAATATTGTATTATATTATTATATTTAGTGATTGAAATAAATATCATTATCATAAAACTTTTTAAATTAAATTTTATAATTAATATTTATCAAAAATATATAATAAATAAATTATATACAAAAGTAAATTATATATATTAAAAATAAGGAAAAAAAAATATAAACTATTAATTTTATGGTAAAAATAATTTTGAGTAAGATAAAATCATTTTGAGCAAGTTTACATTAAAAAAAAAATGAAATGTTTGATGTTTATGAGATAGAGTTTATTAAATTTAGGAAATTTTAGTATTTATTATATAAGACTTAAAGTTATCCATAAGGTTTTTTTAAATAAAGTTATAAAGAAGTTACATTGGATAAGTATTGTGATTTTTATAAACTATATTGTTATTATTTTTTGTAAGTGAGTATAGAGAAATTATATTATTAAATAAATAAAGAGTATAGAAATGATAGTCAGTTTGTCAGATTGGAAACTAGACTAGCTGAAGAAAATATTGTCTTGATCACACTCTTGTCTAGGAAAATCATTATATTTTTTTTGTTTTTGATATCTCTTATACAACTTTAAAAAATGACTTTTCCTAACACTACGGGTGACAAGCTGACCTATCTGAAAATAGCCAGTTATACTCTACAAACCTTAACTTAACAAAAAAAATATATACTGCCAAAGTAATCTAAAAACTATATTGACAATAAAACTAGTCACCACCATGATCAAATGAAAGAGGATTTCCCTGTGCTCAGACATCATTTCACTAGGATTAAAGCATCCACTGGACCCGCGTCATGAACTTCCATTGGATTCGTTGTTGGATCCTCTGGAGGAGCTGATTTTTGAGCTCTTGTACCGATGACCTCACAAACTATGTATTTCCTCAAATGGGAAGGTTGCCCTTTCACATTCCCTAGCATAATATCAACATTTTGAATGTAATTAAGATAAATTGAAAACATGGTATTCATATCCCCAATTCATCCATCCTAAAATTTTCTATATTCATCAAACCCTTCAAGACTGCTTCAATTCCACTCAGGCGTTGGTTTATAGCCTTTATAGACGATATCGGTGCCTTGCCTTGACTTGCCATTTTTTGCATATTTTCCCTCTCCATTTTTGGTACCTTCAATCCGTAAGTGATGTTGTTGCATGTTCGTGTGTGCCTATGGTCACTCTCCCTTTCATTCGTCCTTCCTAACGGTTTGTACAGACTAATAATTGCCATTAGTCTGCTCTTATACGCTGCCTCTTTTGATGTCATACCTTCCCACTCCACTCGCAACTGCTTCTCATTAATGAGTTGATCTGCATGACGAACGATTATGGAGGAGATCCCATCTTATCCATCTTCAACTGTCTATCCCTACTCTGATAACACGTATCCCTTTTTACATCCCAATTAAACCTTACTTGTCCTTCCATTATGAGGATTTATTCATTCACATGTCTAGGTGGGTCTCTGTCCTAATTTAGCCCCTCCCCCTCACTGTCTGCACCTTTTGGTGATGTGGAGTTATCTCGTTCCACTAACTTTATAAAGTATTCCTTTACCTGAACTTCTGATATCTCCTCCCATTCGACGTCTATCAGCGTGTACACCTTCATTTTCTAGCCTGTCCTCCAATGCATTTGCTGACCTTCGGAAAAGGGTGAAGCCCACCATTTTCATAGCCTTCATATGGGACTATATGCATTGGAATAATTGAGCGAGGTGCCAATTTCGTATTACTTTTCCTATATGTGCACCACATTGAAGCCTATTTGCTACTATGATAGCTATCAATGAGTCTTCTTCAACTGTGGTGTTTACTATTCCTTCCTGAGCTAATAACTCCAGCCCATGCTCTAGGACCTGGAATTTTGCTGCATTTTTTTAGGCATGGCCTAGGTTGATGAAGTAAATTTTGCATATTTGGCTCGTCCAGTCCCAAATAAATCCTCCTGCCCCTGCTTTGCTAAGGTTCCCTTTCGATGCCCCATTAAAATTCAACATGAGGAAACACTGAGGAAGAGCCAACCATACCGTAAACCCTAACTGGATATGACATTTTCTTGGTCAATGCCCTTGCATATGCAGGTCTTCCAAATTTAGGTACTTTGAAATTATTGCTTCTTGGGGGGACAATTGTTTATTTGAAGGTCGAGTATGTCTTCTAACTATTGTTTCTTTTATATGATGCCTTTCCACTAGGCTATTTATAGGAAGATTGTTATCACAAAATATTTTTCTATTGCACTCCTTCCACACTACCGAAAGGATGAAACCTGCTACCAGATTCCAGGTACTAGATTCTAGGTAAAGTTTACCACCTCATTTTTTATATAATGCAGTCGCCACTTATTTACTATTTCCTGAATAATATCCCTTATTCATTTTGTTTGTTTGAAGATGAAATTCATCCAACCCCATAACACCTTTGTATAGTTGTAGGTGTTCAATAGATCATTTAGAATTTATTCTGAATTTTCACAAAGGAAACACCATGATGCTCCAATATATCCTCTCTTAAGAAGATTGGCCCAGGTTAGAAATATTCATTGCATGACTAGCCACAGGAAAAGTTTGATTTTCGGCCAATGTGTATACATCCATAATTTCTTCCAAGACGTGTCATTTATACTAGTGCCTCCATCGCTGAGATATACTTTCACTTCCTTAAGATTGAATTCCCCTCCTTCTTTTCCACCCCATCTTAAATGGTCCTCATCCTCATTGAATAATATTTTTCACTTACTCAGTTCCTTTATTAAACTCTAGATTTCCTGGTCGTAATAGGTTGATTGCTAAAAAATGGTAAGGTTCCATCTTATCAACTTGTTATTTTCCAGTCCCCGTTCCCAGAACCGGTGGACTTCTCTATAACCTCTATCCTCCATAATTAATTGGATATGGTTCCATTCATCCCCGTTGAACTTAGATTTTTTTTCCACACATCATCCGGAAACAGAGTTTTCCTTCCATTTCTAATCTCCCATAAAATGTTTGGTTTTATAGTTTCTATATTATTCTAGGATAAGTTCCATATTTCCAACACTTGAATCGAGCTCGAGAGGTGGAAAAGGTCTTTTATGTGGTAATGAAGCACATATTTTTCTTTCCAAATCTTTTCCCTTGGCATCGACCCCCTTTTTAACCCTATCCACCACACTTTTGCTCCACTTTTGCTCCACTTTATTTATTAATTATCCGTACCTGAGGTTGAATCAAAGGTGTCCAAGATGATCTTAAAAGAGAAAGTCTCCTTTACGAAGGGAATACCATGCAACATGGTATCGTCAAAAAACTGTTGATGCATTGTGGCATGAAATTCTATGTAATTGAAGGCCTCTTATGTCACCTTCACTGTTAGCAAAAAATATTTCTTGCGCGAGGTCTTCCATCATTATAATAAATAGGAAAGGTGACATGGGGTCCCCTTGTCTAATTCCCCTCGATGGGAAGAAAGGTTTTTCTGGAGCCCCATTTAATAGAATTGATAAAATAGGTAATGAAACCAGGGCCATAATCCAACCAATCCATTGATTTTAAAAACCAAACGCCCCCAACAGTGCCTCCATATACTCCCAACTGATATTATCATAAGCCTTCGATAAATCAAGATGTATTACCATCCCTTCCTTTTTCTGTCTCTTAAGAGAGTGGAAAATATCGTGGGCATGTATTATATTATCCAGGATAGGCCTACCCTCCATGAATCTAGGATGTTCTTCTAAGATGAAAAAATGGAAGAACCATTTCATCCTTTTGGCTGCTAATTTTGATATGATCTTGTATAAAACATTACAGAGGGCTATTGGCCTAAATTTCTCTGGAGTACTTTCCCTGTATTCCTTCGGTATAAGGGTGATAAAAGTAGAGTTTAGAGTCTTCAAGATAGTTGTAGAATTTTTGGAGTCTGCTACCACCTCATATACATTGGTTTTCACTATTACCCAATATGCTTTGAAGAAGTCAATAGTAAAGCCATATGGACTATGAGATTTATTTTTTGACATTTTATTTACTCCCTAGGCCACCTCTTCCATGGAGATAGACTTATTCAAATTCTTATTATGCTCTTTCATGATCAACTTGGGTATATGCTTGATTATCTTCTCGATATCCTTCATCTTATCAACCTGGGGCTCCTCTACAATTTTTTGGAAATTCTCAACTAAGACTTGTTCAATATCCTAATGCACTTCATATGTTTTACCCATATCATCCTTACTCCCGAGGATTCGATTGGAGTTTCTATGTTCAATTGTTGATCAATGGAAGAACTTAGTGTTCTTCTCTCCCTCCATGAGCCATAACACTCATGATGTTCAACTCCATAGAATTTAATCCTATATATGTCTATCCTCCCAAAGTTTTAGAAGCTTCATCTCCTCTTTTCTCCTTTCCTTCAAGTACACTTCTCCCCTTAGCGTCCTTTGTAATGCTTCCATATTTAGTTCCAAGTCTATTTTTTCTTGGAAGATATTACCAAATTCCATCTTATTCCACTGCATTAGTTTCAAGTTTATATATCTTAATCTGGCCTGCAATATGTACATATTGGATCCCCTAATTGGGATCATGTCTCCCCACAATTGTTTGATATTTTCCATGGAGGAGGGATTATCTATCCATAATGCCTCAAATATAAACGGTCTATTTTTATGAGTACCTAACATTGCAATCATTAATATCACCAACCAATGATCTTATCCTATGTAGGGGAGGATATTTTCTTCCATATCTAGCTCTCTCATTATCAAATCCTCCAAAATTAAAAATTTTCTAACCTTGATGTGAATTGATTCTTCCCTCCATGCTTATAACTCTAGGTGAAGCAGCCATTATAATTTCCATATGAATTAGATTAGCATCATCAATGAATTTCTTAAAATATTCAGTCTTTGAATAAATGCCTTTGGCCTCCCTTCTTCTCAGATAGGGAGGTTATCATATTTAAATCCCCCCTCAGAATCCATGGTAGGTGACCTTTTTTCTATTTCTAATCTCTTTAAGATCTTGAAGTAAAATGAGATTCTACTCTATCCATTGAGGGCCATAAAGATTGGTAAACATGAGCAACCCCGGGACCCCTATAACTTTCATTTCCAGTGATAAATAAGATCTCGTGGCTTCCACCTCAATTATATTCAAGACCTGTTGTTTCCAACAGGTCACCAAACCACTTGCATAACCTTGTGTTGTGACCTCCATAACATTAAAATCCCTACCTAGTTTCCTACTTACCTCCATGATATTTTCCATAGAACACTTTATTTCTTGGAAAAAAACAAGGTTTGGTTGTTCCATAATAATATTATTCTTAATCAGTGTTTGTTTCTTAAATCTATTTATGCCTCATTCATTCCATGTTAAAAATTTCATGTTTAAATACAAATTTTGGGTTGCAAGATTAACACTCTCATCTTACTTGAGTTGATCAACATGGCTCCTAGCTCCTGGAGGGCTACACTGTTAGACTTCCTTCCTCTTTTCTGATGGATGTGTCATGGAGCTAATACTGTCTGAGATCCTGATTCCTTAACTCACATATGTATTGTGTTTGTATGTGGGCATTTTTGGCGTCGTAATTTAGCTTCTTCTCTCATCAGGTAAAGATACTAGATCATATCCATCTGTTATGTTGGGATGGCCTCTAGTCCCTATTTTTGGGCTTGTTCCATCATATTTTGAAGGTTAATCCCTTCCCTTTCCACTATTTCCTATATATCTGGTTCCTCTGTACCCACTTCGCTTGGGGCCATCTCAACATCTCCTTCAAAGTATTTTGACAAATCCAGCATGTCCAAATTTTTCCTAGAATCTATTATTTTCTACAACATTCCCTCCTCTTTACCTACGACATGTTACTCATTTTTTTCTTCTTCAGTCCTGTTATTCTCCAGGTTTTCTTTTGAAAATACTTCAAAGCTATTCCTTTTTTCCTTTCTACCTCCTTGATTTCTCTATTTTTTTCATAGATTTGCACATCCCCTTGTATTGGGTCATTTCCCCCAACTCCTCAAATTTATTCAAAGGGAACTCTGAGGTTATGTGGCCAAGTTCATGACAAATTTTACACCTGAAGTGGATCTGATCATAATCAACCAATTGTAACCATATTTAATCCTTGAATTCCAGTTTGAATTCTTCAGGTAGGGCACCATAAACATCCATTTCCACACATATTTTTGCATACGATGTATACCTTCCTTATAGTGTTTCCTACGATATCTTAATAAAATTTCCCAGCATGTCTCCTATGAGATTGAGGGTTGAAGGTATCCAGTAATCAAGAGGTAATGTGTAGAACCGGACCCAAACTGGACTCTGGTGAAGGCCTTTTTTTCTGTAGTAAATTTTTCCTTCTACGACCTCATGTACAGACCTTCTGCAAAGAAGTATGGATCACCGTCAAATATTCAGTCTCTACCCTCCATATTTGAAAATACCCCAGTAATGAATCCCTTTTAACCTAGATGAAGCGCAATCTCCCGTCTTGGTTTCTAATATTGTTTGATCTAGTCACATAATGCTTTTTATGTGGGCTTGAGGCCTGTAAACTTACATATAATCGCATATGATTGCATGTAATATCTAAAGGCATGTGTCTTGGGATCTATGATTAATTTCATTGGGATTATCATAATTTTTGGCTTACACGACCCACTTCTAGTGGTCCCTTTTGAATTTTGTTGTTGTTGTTGATCTGTTTGATTTCCTTTAGCACTTGTCTGTTGAAATATGTAACTAGGTTCATTCTTCATAATGATAGATGTAATCATGATTTTATGTATTTAATGAAAAGAAAAAAATAAATTTATTATTGTAATTCTTGAGGCATGGGTTTCATGCTCAAGAGAATTTATTTTATAGGTCAAATCACCCATTGAGTGCTTCTAGGTTTGTTACAATGTCATTGAGTCTTTTTCACGTATGAATCACCCATTTTTCCATGTTAAATATTGTAAATAAAAATTTATTGAGTCATAGTCAAGTCAAAATACCCTCCAAGACCTCGTTATAGCACAAAGTTCAAGTCGGCCTAAGGAAAATTATATTCATCCAAAAGGAATCAATTCGACCCTATTTGAAGCCTATATAAAGGAGACCTCGATCTCATTTGGAGAATGCACTCTTACTCAATCAAGGACGAAAAGGAAGTGCAAAGAAGTGGAAAAATAAAGAAGGAGAAACATTTGAAGTTTTGGATTTGGTTTTGGGCTACTTCTCTCCACATGTGTGAAGGAATTAGGGAACATATTGTTGCAATGAATCCGAGTTGCAGAATTGAAGTTAGGTCACCAAGAAGAGTTGTTCTGGAAGATGGATTATCTAGGAGATAAAATGTACCCAAGTGAAAAAGAGAAGTTGCAGTTGTAGTTTCTGGTTGCAGTTGTAGTTGTAGTTGAAGTTTCTTTCTGCACTCAAAGTTGCAGTTTCTGGGAAACTCGACATTGCAGTTTCTGGGGAAGTCAAAATTGAAGTTTCTAGGAAAGTCAAAGTTGCAGTTTCTATGCAAGTCAAATTTATAGTTGCAGTTGTATTTGTTTAGTAGGTTGAAGTTGCTGGAAGGAGAAGCTCTTCAAAGAAGAATCATTGAATTGGTCTTGGAAGGATTCTTGGTCAATGGCCTAGGTCTTGGAATTTTTCAATTGAAGTTTCTATAAGAAAAAGACTTCTTGTGGGTTTTCCTCTCAGATTGGAGAGGTTTTGGCCCTGGATGATCGCCTAAATATTATGTCCTTTGTCTCATTGTTCTTTATGGTTAGATGTTTGATGAATAATAACACATAATAATAATAATCAAGTACAAGAAAAACCTAATAAAGAAAAGTAAAAATTCATCACAAAAATTTATCATTAAAAGATAAATCATCTAATATCTCTGCAATAGATTTCTAAACATGGTATTAGAGTCAAGGCAACAAGTCAGGGAAGGGAAGATCAACAAGGGACACTCAAGATCTCAAAAATCAAGGTTATAGAAGGATATCTAGGGCATAAAGAATCAATAAGGTTCTCTCATCCCCAAGGAAATTTGAAAATAAAGGCTACTTCAAGGAGGTGTCAAAAACCCTGGATTGATCAAAGAAGAAAGCTCATAGTTAAAGTACTCTTGGGATCTGTGATAAAATCCTCATCTCAATGAAGGAGACCTCAAAATAACCTATTTATACTCAAATATGAAAGGACATTGATCTAAAAATAATCTTGAATATTTCTCATACATGGAAAGCTAGATCAAAGGCATTGTCAACATCAAGAAGCATCAAGGCATCATCAACAAAGGAATCATGTTGAGGAGTGAATATTTACTTAACAAGTAATTATTTATACTTATGTATATAAATATAGTAGAATTACTTCATTTTTTAAAGAGATCAACAAGTTGGTTGGGTCGTCAAACTTCCTTACAAGGAAAAAAAGGATAGACCTAGTCCTCAAGAAAAAAGAATTTATTAATCATGTCAAAGGCAAAGTCTCCAAATTAAGAGCAAGAAATATCTAAATATATGAAAAGGGATGTAAGGGCTCAAAATATTCTCATAGAGTCCATTAAGTATTCTCTCATCCCATATGTAGAAGGGTTGGAGGCATCAAGAGATATATGATAAGCTAGCAGATTTATTCTTTGAAAGCTCAATAGGATAAGTCGTATCACTAAGGTCTGAACTATAGAATTTGAAAGCATCAAAGGATGAAGAGATATCTACATTTCCTACTAAAGCATCTCAAATAAGGAATCAACTTCAAGATCTAGAGAGATGATATCCGATAAAGAAATGATTACCATTGTTCTTTGATGAACAAGGAAACCTTGTATCAAAGGCCTATGAAGAGGAGAAAGCTATCATTTTCAATAATTTGTGGTAACTATGCAAGAGTGAATAACACAAGTTGAAGGAAAAAAGTGATACATGATCAGATAAATAGGTTCAAACATTTGTTGCCGTGTCAAGAAGCAAAGGGATATTTTGCAAGTTTGGTCAGAAGGAAAAGAACAAGATCAATATGTCAAAGATTCAATGCTATGGATGTAAATAATATTGGCACTATAAGAGAGAATATCCTAAGATCAAGAAGAACAACTAAAAAAGAGGAATGGAAGAAGCCCATATCATTGATGAAATGGAAGAAGTTGAAAAGAATAATTCTAAGAAGGAGGAAGTAAAATATCTCTACTACTTTTGAGATAAGTCTTCTTCACCTAATTCTTTTCAATTTTTGTGAAATATAACTATCATGGTAGGAAACATTATGAGCATGATATAAATTTGCATCAAACTAGGAGATGGAATCATAGAAGCATGTGATTGAAAGAAAGAGCTCGTCATAAAGAAACGTGAAAATTAGCTGAAATAGAAGTCTATGGTTGTCACCTATAGAAGGATATAGCCCTTGGGAACCTCATTAGAAGCATAAGTAGTACTTATGGCAAAAATGAAATTAATCTAGTATAGAGATCATCATACGTCATTCAAAGGAGAATTTGCAGGGTGAGGATGACCAAGATCCTCTGTTGGAATCTTCATTGGAAGGTTCACCTACTAGAAGAAGAAAGTATCTCGTAGGGTGTGTTAGTGTGTTTGGTGCACGCATGTATGAAATCACACCAACTTAAGGGGTGTGGTTTACCCTCTTAAGTTATTGGTCATGGGCAGAAAAAGAAGTGGAGTCAAGAAAGTTAGTGGAACATGCTAGAACATAAACATACTATATAGAGAAATAACATGCATATTCAAACTAAAACTAAACTAAAACTAAAACAAATAAAAAAAAAACTCTAAATAGAGTCAAACAACTGCAATAATCCAAATGGTGGCTCTTTCGGCCCCTCTTATTGAGTGCTGGTAGGAAATGAGGATGAAACTTTCACCCACTTGCCAAGGGGCCCTTAGAACTTGGGTTCTAAATCCTGATGCAAGGATGTCTTTACTTCCATGCTTGCCTCGATGCAAAGTCTCCCTCTCTCTACTATGGTGGACTGAACATGTTGGATGGCCAACAATTGAGCCCCCTCTATTTCACCTCTGGATCACACACTGCTGGTATTGTTTGGGGAAATTATGGCCATCATAACAATGTACTCTCAATTTTTTCATCTCTTGGTGGCCTTTTATAGGAGAATTCAAATCCTCCTTCCCTCCGTTGGTACATTGTGGATGGTGACCCAAGAGAGGGGGATGATTCCATTGTGTGCTCCCTTGATGTCAAAGGAGGATTTGGTGGTTGTCCTTAGGAGGCTTCAAGTGTGAAATCACTGTCTTAGAGTGTGATTTTTGTTGTCCCGGAAAGTGACTTCTGCCACTCCTAGGATTGCACGCAATTCGGGTCAAAAGGCGCACAAAGGTGCTCTTCTCGAAGGATTATGCGCGCAAAAGCATTCATGACTAGCTCAAATTTGATTTTTCCTCAGACCTTAGAGATTTTTAAATACTTTCCAGATTCTTTAATGTTTCTCAGCGCTGTAAATCCTTCTGCCTAACATTAAATAATGTATTCTTTGCTTGTATGATTTTCCAGTGTTAAAAATTTCCCCCTAATGTGTGAGGTCTAGGAAGAACTGTATAGCCGAAATACATTATAGTTTCTTTTCTATATACTGTATGTAGAGTGAGAGAGACATGCATGAAGCTCAGAATTGGAGACACCCTGCACTAGTTCGAAGAATGACCATGTCCTATGGGACCCATGTAAGAAAATATAATACAATATATACAAATTTTCTATGAGGTGAGCATGTCCCATGCTCATAATGCTGTGGATAGTTAAACAAATCTATTTGACAGATACATGTTCTGTTTGTGTCTCTAATATGGTAGTGATAATTTGGTTGATGAATACGACTGTTGACTCCCTCAGGGGAATTTTTTCTTTGATGGTAGGTGGGATATGGTACCCATATCCATAAATTTGGTATGGCATATAACTACACATTGTACGCATATGTGCTAGCTGGGACCTTCCTGTGTAAGAATTTCTGAAAGAGACGATTATGAAGGCACGTGTCTTCGAAAAATTTGATAAAAGTGCAATGGTTGTAAGGTACGATACCATCTTGACATGAAAGCTTGTGTTGTAGTCGAATTTCAGGAGGATCGATGACATCTACGGGAAATGATGTCTCTGACAGTGCCACCTGAGGATGCCCCTTTTATGGAGATGGGTGATCCAAGGTACCACTTCCTTTTTGGAAAATAGGTGTTGAAGTCAACAAAAAGGAAGCCTCAACCGAACAAGGGGTCGCTGATATGAAGGATCAGGATCCTAGATGTGATGGGTTTAACATAGGCATGGTGGCGAGGGGTGACTGAAAACTGATGATGGGGATTTAGTGGCCCAGGGTCAAAGTATTATAAGCAGCTTGGTGGCAGTCATAACTATTTATGATGGGGAAACCCCTGGAGTTGGTAGGAATTCCAGGGTGGGTATAAACTGGATATGAATGTCAAGGTGGCTTTTGCGTGAAGGTGTGATACTCCGACCAAGGGTGTTCAGGGACTCCTGCCATGGGAGAAAAAATGAATGAGTGGGTGGGTGACATAGTGCACCATTTGTGGTCTTTGTACACTTACCAAAAGAATAAAATAATGGGGTTTGGTTTGTACAAAACACAGAGACAGGTGCCCCAAAACATGAAAGTGTTCACTCACTGATGATGTGAGGAAGGTGTTTTGCTGAGGGTGGGGGCCTCATTGGTTAGTCGTATGTGTGAGGTTGATGAAGCGGGTGAAAAAATATCACATATGGGATTATGGTGATGGAGGTATGGTGGGCCAAATGCGAGGCATGGTAGTGTGCTTTTGATCTTCTTGTACAACGTGGTCGTCTGGGAAAGGGGTCTTATTCTGTATGGTAAAACTTTAAATTATGCATGGTGGATGGATGGGCATGAGGTGCTTCCCAGACTAAAGTGGTATGGCCATGGCATCACTTTTGCGGCGATATATGGTCTACTGTGGGTGACGAGCGCCATGGAGGGGAGGCTCTACCGACCAACGAGGATGTTTATCATGTGTAGGGAGAGGTGATGATAAGCACGGTCAGATATGTGGAACTTATGGTTGATTTATAATGGAGAAATGATGTCAGGATATGCAGATTTTTCTTGGACTCTATCATGCTGGGGGTAGAATGATAACTTCTTTAGAACTTTCAATGGATGGAGTTGTGGATGGTTCACGAGATTTCCTGCAAAAACAACTACCTCAAGTGAAAGCATCTTATTTATTAAATATTATTGAAAGTCACGAGCTTTAAAAAGAAGATGAGAGAGGGCAAACCTCCTGGCGCTGAAAAAATATTTTTTCGGGGGTGAGAATATGTGGCATTTCCTTTGTGCGTTATGGAGTGTTGATCAAAGTGCTGCTTTCGGTCCAGAGATCGGACCTTCTGAGCTTCCATTTTCCCTTGGGAGTTGTTACTTGGCTCCTAGTTTTTATGCCGGTTGGGTTGCCCCCAGACTGATATCATGGGGGGTATTACTGGTTACTGCCCCCTATCCAGGATCTCCCTTTTGTTTTTTCCTCGACTTCTTTTTGCAGCATTTGGAGGATTGTCATAATTGTCCTGGTTGTATGTTTGCTGATGAGCCTAGGAAGGGCTGCACTAGATTGACTGGTGCATTACGTTGTGCCAGTGGTCCATTCGGTGCGAGGAATGGGGGATATCGGTTCCCTTGTCCCTGGTTGGTATATTAGTGCTGGGGTGAAATTCATGATAGCCAAGTTGTGATACGTTCTTAGTAGAATTGTGTGAGTATCCAGGGTACTGATTACTATTGCCTAGGTGTCCTTAGAAAAAGGACCTGATTGAACCATCTGTAGTATTGACACGCATGGTACTACTGCTACCTAGGTTATCTTGGGAAAAATACCCAATCAAACCGTTTGCAGTATCGATGCGCATGGTACTACTGCTGCCTAGGTGATATTTGGAAAAAGACCCAATCAAACCATCTGCAATATCGACGTGCATGGTACTGCTGATGCCTAGGTGATCTTGGGAAAAAGACCCAATCAAACCATCTGCAGTATCGACACACATGGTACGACTTCTGCCTAGGTGATCTTGGAAAAAATACTCGATCAAACCGTCTACAATATCGACGCACATGGTAACTCCCCAAATACAGATTACTGCTGCCTATGTCACCTTGGGTTAAATACCCAATCAAGCTGTCTGCAGTAATCAATGCGCCTGAAAACTCCCCAAATATAGATTACTGCTGCCTAGATGACCATGGGTTAAAGACCCGATCAAGCCATATATAGTAATAGATGCACCTAACAACTCAAGAGGATGAGGCAACCAGGTTCCCCTATCCTTGGTTGGTGTACGGTGGCTTAGGGTAGGGAGGGAATTTTTTTTGTCTTTATGGTGACTTTCGACCCTCCTGCAGGTACAGGATGGTACGAGGTTCATCTCTACATGACTGGGTGGAGGGATCCTCTTGATAGGATCGCTCGATGGTGTGTAAGGCATCCCTATATCGTGGGATCTTTGGGCAATGATGGGCATAGTGCCCATAATTGTTGTAGATAGCGGATGTGTGATTGGTACGCAATGCTTTGCCTTTACCTTTGGTTGCAAGTTCCTTTTCATGGGAACGCGGCATTGCGATGTCTGCCTCAGAGCCAAGGAGTGGTTTTAATTCATCTAGCTCTGGGAAGATATGGGTAGGGTGACCTAATATGTCGCATATGGTGCTGGCTACTGATTCCCATTGTATGGCGAGGTTCTCCATCTTCTTTCCTCTCTTCTCGGTTTTCTTAGCCGCAATCATCGGTTTTGCAATGGGAATTTCCTTTGTAGGGATGTTTTCGACCGTTTCTTGCATGGGTGGGGCCTCCTCGGGACTGAGGGGCATCAACCCAGTGGTAGTGATGTGTGTGGATCCTGTCCTAGTAGGGGGAATGATATACCAAACTAGTATTGCAAACGATATGTTTAGTAACACCATTGTTGCCAAAACCTGCTGGGAGATGAAGCTAGCTGGGGGGTAGAGGAAAACTAGCTTCAGTGCTTGATGTGGACATCATGCACACTCAAGCCCATGTGACATCAGGTGATGACTCAGGTATAATGGGAGGATATCCTAGGAATGATCCTAGAACGGACGACGGTTTGAACTGGCTAGAGCCATATTCTTAGTACTGTGAAAGTGTATCTGAGGATGTATCTAGATAGGGTAGAATTACATCAGTGTTTGTTAGGGGTTGTTTCTCGCTATGCGTCAATAAGTCGACAATAATGATGCAGTCCTCATTGGGGAACATCATAATGCGGAATATGGAGGAGGCTATGGCTGACATGGTGTACATATAACTCTGACCAAGGAGTATATTATAGTCCAAGTGAGCATCCAAGACTTTTATGTCTATATGGACCATCTTTCTGGCTAAGCAGACTGTAACGTTTTGGTAGAGACCGACATGAGTTGAAGGACGACCATCATATGCTCTAAGCATGATGACTGAAGGTGTTAGTTTAGGAGACCCTAAAATCTGCTAAATTTTTTTGACATGATGCATGTGGAAGCACCCTCATCAATGACACATTGGTGAATGTTTATATTCTGGACTGACACTAGTATCTGAAAGGCGACCATCGAAGGAAGCTCGGGGGTGGCTTTGTCTAAATCAAAAACCATTAGGTGTGTATCGGCATGGTCGATAGCACCTAACGCAGAAATCAAGGCTTTCCATTGTTTTGGGCATGATTGAAATACTTTCAAAGCTTACATAGTAGCAGGATATTGGGCTAGATCATCCACGATGCTATAATTATGGGCTTCTTTGGAGTAGTCTCCTGCTTGCATATTTGGTTCCTTAGCCATCTTTGGTAATGGTTCAATAGGCATCTTTGAGATGGTCAAAGGTGCAGTTGGTGCACTAGTACTAGCCCCTGACATGTTGGTGTCTAGTGGGGTTTCCTAATTATGATTCCGTGTTTGAAAAAACATCTCTTCACTAGTCATGTAGATTTCGTGGCTGTTTTTTTTCGAAGTCGTCTAGATTTTTTTGCTGAGTGGTAACCATCCCTTGATGGGGGAAAGGTTATACATCACAACTATTTTCTGGGAAGATCCTCCTTGTCCTTGGTTACTCTGCAACTTCTTCAGCTCAGGGAGATTGGGACAGTGGTGAGTATAATGGCCATGCTCACCACAGATTGAACAAGAGTGGTTTGTTTGAAGAGGTGGCCTTTTTCTCTGTCGTTGGGAATTTCTTGGCTCCTAGTTTTGATTCCGTTTGGAGTTGCGTCCAGCTTGAGATCATGGTGGGCGTTGCTGGTTGTTTCCCCCCTGTCCAGGATTCCCTTTGGGCTTGTTTTTTCCTTTTTTATTCACCATGTTAGGAGGGTAGTTATCCTAATTATATGATTGGTGTAGTTAGTTTTAGGAAGGCTGCACAAAGTTCACCTGCACATTATTTTGCATAGGCGGGTCTTGTGATGGGGACTGAGTGTAACATGGTCCCTTGTTTACACCTGGCTGTTGGGGGGATCTCTTCCGTTAGTATGTCTATCTGCGTACTGGGTCCCTTGAGCCGGAGGATAGGGTCTTCCATGGCGATACGACTGCACCCTATTGGTAAAATTTTGCTGAGGCATATGATGACTTTGAAAATTGGGTTGTGGTACGTTCTGGGTAGAACTACATGTATAATGGGGGTTTTGACTGCTGCTGCCTAGGTAAATTTGGGTCAACTACCCAAATAGACCGTCTGACGAGTTAGACACACCTATCAACTCTTGATAAGTTTGCAGGTGTGGGGCATTTGATAGGATATTGTAAATATATCATGACTGTGTATAAATCAGCTCAAGATGTTGGGCTTTGTTGATATCGTCCTCTTTGGATATAGGCCTTTGTTGTGCTACATCCTTTGAAATCTCTGAAGTGAGAGTTTTCAAGAGCAGGTCTAAAAGAACCCAATCGTTGAGTTTGGCTTTACATAAACTATGACACCGCCTCCATTCATGGAGATGGTCCGAGATATGGATAGCGAGGCATTGTCTAAAGTTTGTCAGTAATTCCATTCTGGAATCATGGTTAATGGGTAATTGAAAATATGTTAGGAATGCAGTGGCAAGGGTGTTAAAGGTTCCATGTGAAGTAGACGGTTGCTCCATGTACTATTTCGCTGCTACTCCTGTCAGAGTGCATTGAAATAGTCCCAATCAAATAGTGTCGTCAATGATACTGTTTGATGAGCACCACAGGTGGAAGGTCATGACATGATTACTTGGGTCTTCCAATTGCTTTCCTTCAAACTTTGGAATATATGAAGGGATATTCATGGGCATGGCAGGCCATGTAGGGTTGTGTGCAATGGGATCATTCGTTAGCTTGGTTAAATCCAACAGATTCAACGAAGCTAAAAAGGGTGACTGCAAGGTTGAAGCCATTACAACTTGTGAAGACACAAAATTTTGGTTAGGAAGAGGGTTTGTCTATGACATACCCTGCTGTGTATTCGATTAGCTTCCCGAATGGGTAACACTCCTATATCCCCTAGGGGTTGTGGGAGGAGTGGTATGCGGTGTGGCGTTGGGAGACCGACTAGGGTTCCCAACTAAGGATGCCCCAATATAGTACGAACCAATAATAGTGGCAGCATTTTGTCTTTGACGCCTAAATGGCGAAAGACCTGGAACCCCTCCTGGTAATATGGGGGGGGGGGGGTCCAAAAGACGCTTACATCGATGAGGTCCCATTGGGTTTGTTCTGGTGTCGACTAGGTTTGGTTTTGGAAAAATTTGAGAGGATAGAGTCTATGATCAAAGCCAAATTCCAATCACGTACATAAAACAAAGCGAAAATAAAATTAATTTTCCATTTAAATTAATCTTATGTGATTATTCAGTCAAAAATTTGGTTTTTTGCTTTTTTGTGTATGATACTCAAATCCTATAATACCTATTCGTCCTCACACACTCAAATGTAACAGGGCCTTGAGAAGATATCTTGCGAGTGTTGGCACAATGTCCCGTAAGAGCTGGTGATGCCCCTAGTCAGCCGAAAAAAATCCACCAAGGTAAGGGTAGAGGATCTAGTGCTTGCCTGCACCGTCACCTAAAAGGAAAGGATACCTTAGATTTGGCCACTAAGTACCATCATCCCACGTGAGCATTCAAGTCTTGGGCTTCTTGGTAGGTCAAGTAATAGTACCGAGTATCAGCCGGGTCAGGTAGTCCCAATTGATACCGCACGCACTGTGCCTAAGCCTAACCCCCTCTGAAATGGGTCTCCACTGCACTCAGGTTTTCTTTTCCATGGTCTGATAGGTGGATTTAAAGCTCCCTAAATATTCAACTTACATGTTTCAAGATGAATAATGATCAAGGTGGCTTATTGGATACCTACCCCCTTGATCCTAACTTAAACTACAAATTATTTTGTGGCCCCTATGGGGAGAATTTAGTGAGTTTTGTTAAGTTAGTTTTAGGTGTCTTTTCTTTTCTTAGTGTGTGGATGTGTGAGAAAAAATTGGATAAGCACATAGTTTGAACGTGTGGATATGCAATGATCCTTTTCAAAACTCCCTATTAAACTATGATGTATTGTTCCTTGCTCAAAAGAAAAACATGTGCGGATATGGGCCGCTTTCTATTTTTCCAAGTTAATCTATGTGATCAACTAAAGGGAGATGGTGAGTTTTGAATAGAGAGTGTTAATATGCTTGCCTAGGATCACCAAAAGTGAAAAGGTAGCAGAGATTACTTGCTCTTCTATTGACAACTCAATCCTGGTCTCGAAATCCTAGTGCAAAAATTGAACTAAACTAATAACTTTTACACTAGAAAAAAGAAACTAGCTAAGCATGCATGGACTTGGGCCACTTACTTTGGCTAATTATCTAGGTGTATTGGTACCTAAATTTGCAAAACATAATTTTTTTTTGGAATGGAAGTTAATTTCCCCCCCAATTAAACTATGTGTGAACTTTGCAAAAATCAACTTGAAATAAAACTCACACTAAGCCTCCAAAAAGCAGCTAAGAGTGAGCTTTAGCAAGCTATGGGGTACCTCAACCAGTGTTGGTAGATGTATTATTGGCTGCCAAGCACTTTACAAGCAGGAAAAGATGGAAATTTGGGAGAAATTTCTCATTGTCTTTTGCGCACAAAAGGATACAACAGGCGCAATGTCTGCGTGCATGCCAGCTTTGAACACATGCCCTGGGCACGTCTGTGAGAGGGAAAAGCGTGAAAATTCCTACAAAAGTAATTTTTTGGAGCCATTCTACTTTAGTCTGTCACTTGGGATGAACTAGGGACTGCAAGAGAAAAGGGGGAATTCATCCCCACTCCATAGCATAGATGGAGGTCTCTGCAAAAAGGCACAACCACATAAACTTGGAAATAAATGTTAATGGAGTCACCAATCATGTGTTAGTGTGTTTGGTGCATGCATGTACGAAATCACACCAACTTAAGGGGTGTGTTTTACCCTCTTAAGTTATTGGTCACAGGCAGAAAAAAAGTGGAGTCAAGAAAATTAGTGGAACATGCTAGAACATAAACATACTAGATAGATAAATAGCATGCATATTAAAACTAAAACTAAAACAAATAAAACAAAATCTCTAAATAGAGTCAAACAACTGCAATAATCCAAACGGTGGCTCTTTCGGCCCCTCTTATTGAATGCATGTTGGAAATGAGGATGAAAATTTAACCCACTTGCCAAGGGGCCCCTAGAACTTGGGTTCTAAGTCCTGATGCAAGGATGTATTTAATTCCAAGCTTGCCTCAGTGCAAAGTCTCCCTCTCTCTACTATGGTGGATTGAACTTGTTGGATGGCCAACAATTGAGTCCTCTCTATCTCAGCCCCAGATCAAACACTGCTAGTATTGCTTGGGGCAATTCTGGCTAGCATAACAATATGCTCTCAAGTTGTTCATCTCTTGGTGGCCTTTTATAAGAGAATTCAAGTCCTCCTTCCCTTTCGTGGTACATTGTGGATGGTGACCCAAGAGAGGGGGATGATTCCATTGTGTGCCAAAATTATTCCATTGTGTGCTCCCTTGATGTCTAAGGAGGCTTTGGTGCTTGTCCTTAGGCGACTTCAAGTGTGAAATCATTGTCTTGGAGTGTGATTTTCTTGGTCCCAGAAAGTGACTTCCGCAACTCCCAAGATTGCGCGCATTTCGGGTCAAAAGGCGCACAAAGGTGCTCTTCTCAAAGGATTATGTGCGCAAAAGCATTCATGACTAGCTCAAATTTTCTTTTTCCTCAGACCTTAGATATATTTAAATACTTTTTAGATTATCTAATGTTTCTCAGCCCTGTAAATCCTTCTACCTGACATTAAATAATGTCATCTTTTCTTGTACGATTTTCTAGTGTTAACATAGGGAGTTCCAACTTGTATGGAATTCATGGGATTTTGGTATGATGTCAAAATAAGTGAAGCTATACAAGGGATTGAAATTCTTTCAATCAAGGAAGTTGCTTAAGAAAGTCTAGATGACCTAAAAGAAGAGATGAGGTATTCATGCATATATTTGGATAAAATTCAAGTCATGTCATATGGTTGCAAGAACAAAATCTCTACCTCGAGAGAATGATCAATAGAAAGGATCTCCTCATTTGGAATAGATGTAGGAAGGAATGAGTAACACATTGAATAGATGGAATCAACACAATATGTCCTCATATGAAGCATGGGGTGGTTGACTAAACTATTATTAGAAGTTCTTGGGAGGAAATGTGTGAATAAAGAAAGGAAGATATAATAAAAATGCAACTATGGATAAGGAAATCAACACCCATGGACTGGAATATTTGACTATGATATCTCCATGGGAAATATATGAAGATTATGATGAAGTTTGAAAAATAAAGAGACCCTTTACATCGTATATATTTTGGAGATGTGTCAATATGTATGCAGGATGTTGATACAAACATGAATATTTCATGATGAAAATACCATCACAAAGGTAATTTTGATTTAATGATTCAATTTTTTGAATTTGTTTGTAAAATATCTCGATGGGATATTGCAAGGATGCGATGGGAAGAGTTATATATGCCTTCTACAGCTAATGCTTGTGTGGTAGGATGAAAGGTTATCAAGGGAAAATGACATGAAAAAGGAAGTAAGGCATTAAGGAAGGCCATATATGGACTAATGGATTACTTTGTGATAAAAATAAACGATGACATGACTACCATGACTCATAAATGAAACTGATGGATGGTTTGTGCCCCAAAAAGAAGTCCCAAAGGAATAATACTCTTGAATAAAGATGAAGAAGAAAATCATGACATCGAAAGAAGGAGTACTACAATCAACTATTCATCCCATGGTCTCCACTTATATAGCTAACGGAAGCAAGTCCCTGGTCAAGGGGGAGCTTATTCAAGTCCCTGATTAAGAAGGAGATTGAATGGGTACATTCTTTCATTGGAATGGGTATGTCATCCCTAGTTAAGAGGGAGAGATAGACACATTATTATTGTCTTCACTTGAAAATATAGAATGGAGGATTTGGTAAGCATATGGCATTTGATACTCTCTGAGGATAAGATAGGGAATCAAAGACAAGAGTAGTCATAGAGGAACAATATTATTTTAGGACTGGGAACCCAAGGTAATAATAGTTCTGACCGAACGTACTCTGAGTGAACCCGAGTGGGGTATGTTCTAAGAGATACAATGATGAGGGTGTTTATAAATCATTAGTCTCGTCAAAATTGTTCTTTGATATTTTGGAGATATAGAGTTGTTATTCAAGGCCTTGCTATGTGACAATTCTGGATGGTATGATTCTATACAAATGTGCTACCGATCCAACTTTTCTTATGAGAATTATTCAGATTGAGAATTTCCAGGTACTTTGTATGGATTATGAATACCTCCCTAGTTAAGAGGGAGTGTTGAAATATGTAACTAGGTTCAGTCTTCATAATGACAGATGTAATCATGATTTTATGTATTTAATGAAAATATAAAAATAAATCTATTATTGTAAGTCTTGAGGCATGGGTTTCATGCTTAGGATAATTTATTTTATAGGTCAAAGCACCCATTCAGTGCTTATAAGTTTGTTATAAAGTCATTGAGTTACTTTCATGTATGAATGACCCATTTGGGCATGTTACATATTGTAAATAAAAAAATATTGAATCATAATCAAGTCAGAAGACCCTCCAAGACCTTGTCATGGCATAATGTTCAAGTCCGTCTAAGGAAACTTCTATTCAGCCTAAAGGAAGCGATTAAACCATATGTGAAGCCTATATAAAGGAGACCTCGACCTCATTTTTAGAACACACTCTCACTCACTCAAGTTCGATCTCAAGGACGAAAAGGAAGTGTGAAGAAGAGGAAGACTAAAGAAGGAGAAAAAGTCAAATTTTTGGATCCAGTTTTGGGCTACTTCTCTCCATATGTGTGAAGGAATTAGGGAAAATATTTATTGCAGTGATTTGAGTTGTAGAATTGAAGTTAGGTTACCAATAAGAGTTGTTTTGGAAGTCGAATTCTCTAGGAGATAAAATATACCCATGCAAAGAAGAGAAGTTTCAGTTTCTGGGCATATCGAAGTTCCAGTTGGAGTTTCTGGTTGTAGTTGCAGTGGCATTTTATGGTTGTAGTCGAAGTTGTAGTTTCTAGGAAATTCAAAATTGTAGTTTATGGGCAAGTCGAAATTGCAGTTTATGGCCAAGTTGAAGTTGCAGTTTATGGGAAAGTCAAAGTTACAGTTCGAATTGCAGTTGCTAAGTAGATCGAAATTTCTAGAAGGAGAATTTCTTCAAAGAGGAAGCATTGACTTGGTCTTGGAGGGGTTCCTGGTCAAGGGTCTATATCTTGGAATTCATCAGTTGAATATTCTATAAGAAGAAGCATTCTTGTGGGTTTTCCTCTCATATTGGAGAGGTTTTGGCCCTGGTTGATTGCCTACATTTTGTGTCCTTTGTCTCATTGTTATTTATTGTTTGGTAGTTGTTTGATGAAGAAGAACACATAATTACAATGAATTACAAGAAGAACCTAATTAAGAAAAGTGAACATTCCTTACAAGAAGTTATCATTAGAAGAGAAATCATCTAATTTCTCTACCCTATATTTCTCAACATTGTCCTCTTCTCTTCTCTGACCATTCCCACCGAGGGTACCTACTCCAGTTGTTCCTTAGTTGTTTTCTGACACACCTCTGCTGTAAAACTGAAACCCACCTTGGACCCCTTCTCCTTGTCTATTACCACATTCCGATAGTAGGGAGCCTCGTTTCCTACCCCTCTGAATTCCATGTACTTCAAACCCTAATCACACGTGCATAAAAACCCTCACTCCATGGTCACCATTCTACATTAACTCATAAAATATATTATTATTAAGTAAAGATAATTATTTAATTTTAATAATGAGAAAGAAATAAATAAAAAATATATTTAATTAAATATTATATTGCATTATTATACTTTAGGGATTGAAATAAATATAATTATCATAAAACCTTCAAAATTAAATTATATAATTAATATTTATAAAAAATATATAAACAACAATTTCATTTGTTTTAAAATTAAAATACATTAAAAATATAAATATTTTTTATAATAAATTTAAAAATATTTTTATTAGTATAACATTATATTATTATCAATATCTAAAAATTTCAAAGATTCTCTATTATAAAATATATTTTGATTTTTTATTTTTAACCATTTTTTTTGGTAATTATAATTTTAGTAATTTAGATAAAAAAAAATTTAAGTGGATGTTAAACTATTATTATCATCATTTTTATTATCAGTTTTTATTTTCTTCTATAAATTATTCACAATTGATAATGGTGACCATTCATTTCCATATTTAGATTCAAGCTAAGATAGAACTAGGTCCATTGAGTCTAGGGTGATCACTTTAAAAATGTGTGTGTGCGTGTTTCTTTGAAATTTACATAATATTATCTCTAAAATATAAAAAGTGTTAGAAATCCAAGTACAATGTAGTGCAAGCAATAGTTTTTGAACTTCAGATAATTATTTGTAAGGTTAGTAGTACTTCTTTTAAATTTATTCTTCCAACATCAAATAATTAGACTTAATAAATTAACCAATATTAGTAAGGACAAAGAAAAGATCACAATTCACAATAAGCAACACCATAAATTAGATTAAAGGCTAGGGACAAACCCTACAAAGGTGAAAAACCAACCAATTCCTTCTTAGAGAGATCCATCAATAATACATCAAGAAAAGGCATATACTGACCCTATCATTTAAGGCCTTCACAACTAAATTTCCAACAATGATCACCAAGGAGAGGTCGATCCTCCCATCATACCATAGAAGATAGTGAGAACTTAGATCTAGGCTCAGATTTTATATCACTATAAAAATAATCAGATATCAGACACTGGGATTTATATCACAATGAAAATAAGTAGATATCAAATACTATATTTTAGACCTAAATGATAATAAGTTGATGTTGAATACCTAAATTTAGATCACTTTTATAATAAGCATATATAGAACCTCTGACATCAAATAATAAGTATAATTAGTATATTGTGAACCTCTGACTTCGGGTCATAAGTATAATGAGTAGATCTCTAATAACTCATTTCAAGTCATAAATGTAATGAGAAGATCTACATATCTCAGACCACTTCACATAGGAGAGAATATGAGTAAGGTATTTGTGCTCCAATAGCATACAAAGGAGCGAATTAGCCTCTTTATATAGCCATAATGTGATAAGATGGAGTGAGTTTCTAAGCAAACCAACTAGCCATCATGTCATCCAAATGAGAGAGTTTCAAGGCAATCCAACTAGCCATCATGTGATCTCACTTAGCACTTGTGGTGCCACTTGAAAATATAAATAAAACAAAATTTTTATTCTTTCCAAAAAATACATTTTGAACAAATAAAAATCATGAAAAAGATGCTAGAAACAACAATAACTTTCTTCTTCTCAAGTATAATGATAATTATGAAGAAAAACCATAGCTACACATTCTTCAACACTCCTCCTTAGCTAGGGAGGTATTCGTAATCACAATCACGTTGTCATAAAAGTTGAAAAGGTTCTGTAAGAAAGGACCAATATTAGATCAACATTAACAATAGATCATCATTGTCAAAATAAAAAAACTAGTACCAAATCACGATGGTACTATCCATGCATGCTCTCCTTAAGAGACAACAATCATCTAGTGTCTCATATCATCGTACCATCACATAAATCAATTTGACTAGTACCACATAACTAGAGTTTATTCAATTACATGCATGATATCAATAGGCTCCCTATTGAAACGGGGTCAGAACTAGATGTTGGGAGGCTTCAACCAACTAGCCTCTAAATCCAATTTCCTTTATAGATTTGTTGGAAGCCAAACTGATTCCCCTCTCATTTTTGGAAAATGATATGGGCCCCTCCTTCAATTCATCTTTGGGCTTTCATCTTTGTAATTTGGATTTTATTTTGTATGATTACAATTGTCTTGATGTACAACTTTTATTTTTTATTAGTGATGATATGACATGTCCTTGGTTTCTTTGACAAGGGTTATTGAACTTTAAGTTTTCTGCAAATATTTTCTCTCATTTTTTGTTTGATATACCTATCTATCATTTAGTAGTAATATAAAAACATTATCTCTTTTTTCTATTTAGATAAGTTATTGACTGGATTTGACTCTATACAACATATGAATGTTAGGGTGAAAAGGGCCTCCGTAGAATCCTTGATCTTGTAGCAACCCTATCTTATTCCAATTTGCATATTATGATGTATTCATAACACTTAATTTCATGTGTTTGATTGAACTATATATAAGCGCTAACATTTACATGTGGCTAGGTTAATGGATGGTTATCATTTTATGGATTATAAAATTTGTATTAAATTTGTGAATGATTGTTATTACAAGTGGTTTATTTCCCATATGTGTCATACCAAGTATTTATCATATGAGACTTGGTTTAATTTATTAATTGGATGATTGACTCATGATTATGAGCTTGAGTTCATGTATATGGTGATATTTAGAAATTTTTCGGTCTATAATTATGAGACATGATTATTCTCTAAGACTTATTTTTTTGATATTTGTATCAGGGTTTTATGGGTGATTTAGGTTTCTTGTCAGGGATTTTAGTCTCGAATTCTGCTAGTTGTTTCAAATCCACCACTCACAATTTCTTAGACCTTGAAAAAATTATTCTCTCTATACTATCCTCCCACTTGTCGATGTTTGAGTTAATATTTTGGGGTTTCGAGGATACCAAGTCTTAGTTGTTTCATTGTTCCCTTATACTTCTCATACTCCTATGTGTGTTGGGCTTTGGTCACCTTATTTTTGTGTTCACCCTATCTATTTCACCTTGATTCCCAGCTCAAACACTCTTACATTATAGCCATGTAATTCCTTATCTGGTTGGAAGCCATTGGGTCAAAAAAGTTAGAGGCATACGGTGAATGTGCAGACTTGTTCTACCAGGTCATTTAGTGGGATTCCTTCAGTTTTTTCAAGGTTACAGTAAAGGGGTTGTCAAGGATTTTTCCTCATATTTTTATGGGAAGATAGCTTTAGTGAGTTATTTGTAGTTTTTCAGTATGTTAGCCCCAATATAAATTTTGACAAAGCAAAGTAGGGGGCTAAATTGTTTTTGAGCCTTCAAGGAATGCATCTCCACTGAAGACACATCATCCTTGAAGTCTCCTGTGCCTTTGCCTTTGATAAATTTCCCTTTGCTGACTCCCTTTATAAGGTCTCATTGATTACATAAATTATGCTCCAAAAGGCCTACATTAACCCTTATATCCCTGCAGAATGTCCCTTTTCACCTCTTCTTCATTTGTCAAAATCCCTTTTCTTTACCCAAAAATCACCCCCCTAATCCTTCTAAACCTCTCCAAAAATCCCCCCTAAGTCCTACACATACTCCTTGGTTGGCTGTTTAAACCCCCATTACCCCTATCATTGCCCTTCATTGCCCTCAAATTGCACTAAAAATGGGCAAAAAACCCACTTTTCAACTTACATTAGGCCTTAGCCCCTTTCTGCTAGCCCCTCAGCCTTTTCTCCACGAGACCCAGGCGCTGAAACCGAGCGCTGGCCCGAAAGGCGCTTACTGCAAATGGAGATCGGATGCAGTTTCAACCGTCGATCTGTATAGATCGGATGGCGATCGCGGCTTCCACAGTGTACATTATTCACCCCGTTCATCGCCCTGATCGCGCCATCACCGTCTATTTACCCGCAGATCTGACGGTTCGGAGCCTACCCGCCTCGGTGGTCCCCACGTACTATTCAAAAAAACATCCGGTTTCTATCCCACCGCCTTTGGGTGGAAAGCGGTATTTTCTGATAGGCCAGCGATTCCACTCAGCATTCGACACGTGTCAGGCGCATTGTTTCAAAACCACTATCTCATCTCACATTATCGTTCGGTAGAGGATGCGTAGCGATATCGCTTTCAGTCGTCCGATCTGCAATCGCCCACCCAACGGTCATCGCTCAACGAAGCTGTGCGAGGTTTAACCCAAGGAAACCGTACCCCTGGCCCACTGTCCATTGCCCTCCGATGCATTTTTCACCATTGATCTCTGCCGAGATCGGACAGTCCAGATTCAATCATACGCTCGCCGTTGACCCGGGCCCGCCACTTCATTCTTCCACGTATCTTCATCATTTTTCTCGCCCGTCCCCTTTATAATCCATTTAAAGATTAAAATTTTAATGTTTTTTACGTTAAACTTCTGCCTCGACACCTTCCACTATTTTTCGCCAACCATCACCAGAGCATTTCTCCACCATTCCTCTGCATTTTTTCGCCATTTCTCCACAGTCCCACTATCATCCTCGTAGTCATCCACATCATCCCACCCCCATACATGTTTTTTGTAACATGTTTTCGTGTTTTGCGGGGTTACCAACAGTAAATGGCCGCCATGATTTAGGGTTTCTGTCACAGCGACAGAAAACACAGGGAAGAGCGTGCACAAAGATCGTATCATGAAGAAAAGCTCAGGCTAGTGCTCTGACACAACTTCCATTAAAAGAACAGGGTTTGACCTGGTAAAACTGTCCCGAAGCCATTAAAATGTAGGTTCCGTAGACAGAGATATAAATGAAGCGGTAGAGAGCTTAAGGGGCGCAAATGAAGATATATAAGCCTTATGTTCAGGGATTTAGAGCAAAGCACCATATTAGCGACACCATGGATCACACAAAGGGTACAACACGCAGAAAACCATATCATCAGGGTTTCAAATCAGCAGAATGTTTCTTCCCGAGCATGGACATAGTACACATTATGGTCTCGGTATTCATTGTGTCCAGGATAGATTTTCCAACCCTACAGCAGTCCTACGCTATCAGAAGCATTAGTTGCACAGCGTGGCAGACTTGAATCATCGATTTATTTTTGTTCAATTCACCAATAGTACCACAGAGTCCTGCAGCCAAAGTACATCAGAGACATACCTGGAGTTAATGGAAACCTGACGAAGACCACTCTTTCACCCAAGGGTGTCCCAGATTAATGCTCAGAATTTATACAGAGTGGACTTCGGCTTCCTTCCTCTTCTGAAGTTTTTAATGCTGCATTTAGTTCTTCACCTACCTTCTCTGATCCTCTAGAGCTATAAATTCATGAAGAAACTCATTGTATAGGTTGTTGATCAGTTATCAGAGAACTGCAAGTAGTTTTTTTTGAGACACAGTCTCTGTGTAAAGTTGTAAGATAGGCTGAGGAATATGATTTCAGACTGAGTATTCAGCTATTGGCATTGTTGTACTTGACTGGTATTGTTGTTTAATATGAAAAGAAAATTTCTTTGGATCCTGATCTAAAGAAGCGGTGATGTTTTCCTATCTCTGTGTTTAATTCATTTCATTTCGTTTCTACTAGCTTGCATCAGAATATTGGCATAGGATTTACCCTTGTTAGGTACCCTATGTTTCTTCTCTCCTTGCCATTAATGTTTTTCTTCTAAATGTATTATCTAAGAATTGATTTTAGTTTGTTTAACCAATGTAGTGGATGTTATTGCCTTCTCTCTCATGTATGAATTAAATGAATTCAGTTCTTAGATGTTTCTTGTTAAGGATTTAGTTGGAAGATTTGGGAACACTGGGGATTAGAGTTAGCCCTGTCCACTAGGATCCTTGTGCGACCAGCTGGTCTTTAAATTTGTGCCCTGAATCTGTGTTGTCTCCTCCTCTCCTACCATTCCACATCACACAATCATCTTTAAGATCCAATGTTTTAGATGACTAGCCCAATTGAAAGCTTGTACATTGGATAGTAAGCAAATCCTTTCCTGACTCCATCGCCCAATGGTTCTGAATGCTCCCTGGAATACTTCACCTCTCACTTTTTCCGCTTTTCTCATCCTTGTCTTACATTGAACCCTTCTTTCCTGATAACCAGCAACCAAATCAAACAAATCAAACAAACAAACCCTGAGACTTATAACTAGCCTAACATCTTTAACCTAGAGCTTCAAAGTCATATACCTTTGACATATCATATAGAGATCCCTCTCTAGACCCAGGAGGGCTAGATCCTGAGGTCTGAAAGTGGTTTGATGTTGTCTCATCTTTTGGTCTTGCTAATCTTGCCAAAACATGGGAACCCGAACATAATGGCGACTCCGCTGGGGAAATTCTGAGTATTTCTCATCTTACTACATCATAAGAACTTTAGAAACCTACAATCTTTGGTTAGGTTGGCAGTTAAACACTCCTATTCACACATCAAACTCTATACCATTTTTTGTTTTTCTCCCATACTCTTGGACAGAGTCTGGAAAGGGTCAGGTAGCCTCCAGATCTCACACTCTTTCAGAGGTGACATATCTGGTAAAAGCCCTCCCAGTCAATCTCTGGTTAGATTTTGCTGTGTTTGGAAGATATCCTTGAAGAGGGACATATCATAAGCACTGTGGTGGACAATTTACCCTCTAGAAACATGCTAAAACCCTCCACCTGGCGACTCCATAATTCCTAAACGATGCAAAGACTCCACTGATGATCAGTAGGCCTGCTAATTATCTTGGTTCACATTAGACTCCACTGGGAGACCAAAGCCATTACAACATCAAACACAATAGAAGTAACAAGTAGGGTTAAGCTTCTCGGTTAGAAAACAACATTATGGCTTCAAGAACCATTCATACAAGAGCTTACCCTAACCCAGACCCACCTGAAATAGTTGACAACCCTGAGAGTATCCTCAAGGGAGCTCCTACACCTAAAATACCAACTATTTCCAGCCACATCCATAGAGCTAACTCTGCACCAGAAGATCTTACAACTCTATCACACTTTCACCTTGACCTAGACCTACCTAATAGATTACCTAGAACTAGGTCATTCAGTGTCCTAGACCAGCCAGAACTTGAGCTTCCTGGTTCACCACCCCAAAGTGGTAAACACCCTGAGAAGAGACAGACCCCTCCATCTACACCTCCTGATATACACTTCATTCAAAAATTGGGGCTCAGTCACCCTAGATCTGCTCATCAGTCTTCTACTAGTCATAATATCCCTATCATCCATATATTTGCTGCCCAAGTCAATCCTTTACCTCATAAAAACATCATTATGGTAGCCTAGTATGCATCTTTGGTTTTACCTCAGCCTCTAGTACCCTTACCCAATGATTATCAATCAAAGATCCCACACTTCACTGCAAGAGAGTCTACCACAGCACAATATCATGTAGATAGGATGGAAGATTCCGTTGACTACATGGAAATAGATGATGATACAGTCAAAATGAGAATCTTTGCCCAGAGCTTAGGAGGTGATGTGAAGAAATGGTTTAAAAGCTTACCTCCGGGTAGCATTAATGACCTCCCTGCCTTATATCAGAATTTTATCAACAAATGGGAAGTCAAGGCTAACCCTCGCCAACTCCTAGCAAAATACATGAGCCTTAAAAGAAACGTAGGAGAGACTGTCCATGATTACTCAACAAGATTTAACAACATTTACAATGCTCTCCCTCCACATATGAAACCTCCCCAAGGTATGGCCCTAGCGAAATACCCTGAAGGCTTTGATGCTGACATGGCCTATCAGCTTAGGGATAAAGAATACAACACATTGGAGGACATGCAGAAAGGAGCAGTGAATATAAAGGCAAATCTGATTGAGAAAAGAGTGAGATTAAGAGCTGAGAAAAGGGTAACATATAGAGACGACAATGTAGCTTCCACATCTGATCCAAATCATGACCATCTATCTAAAAAAGTGGAGAAGCTATACCAAATGATGGAAAAAATGGTTGTCACAGTTAGTAACCAAAATAGAAATCAAAACCATAACCAGAACCAAAACTTTAGAAGAAACAATGCAACTCCCAACAGACAAAGAGAATCAGATCAGCAGGTTATACCCCCATTCCAAGAGAACTTTCTTGATGAAGATGAGGGAATCATAGAAGAGTCTGGAGGGAACACAATAAACATGTTTGAAACAGAGGATTCAATCCATAACTGTTACACGGAAGAAGATCAAGCCTCACCCTTTGGTTGGGATGAGGAATGGTTAGAAACTGAGGATTATAGGTTGGGATTTGAAAATGCCATGATGCAGGTTAGAGAGAAATATGAACTTAGAAGTAAAAAGAGCCATTGAAACTGACAAAACAAAAGCTTCTGAGGTCACCATCAAGAAAAGCCCTGAGAAAAATTCTAAAGCAACTATTGAAAGTAAAAAATCAACAGCTAAGAGTTCTGGAAAGAATAAAGAAAAGGACAACCAAAACACTGATACACAAGGTAAACCAGCTAGTAGCACTAGCACTGCAGTTAGTGCTGCTGATAAAATTGTCACAAACACTGTACATAATGGGAATCAACACACTGATTCAGCCACTAAGGTAGTGGCTAACAAAACAGAGTTGAACATTCCAAAGAGTCAGTCCACTTTCAATTTGGAGAGTGAGATTGCAAAAATTAAAATCTCTGTCCCACTCTCTGAGCTGGCCACTCAAGATGTATATAAAGGCCAAATTTTGAAAGCATTAAATTTAGGTGAGAATAGTGACACTGTAAATCTGAGTGATGATCAACCTGCCCTTCTGTTTGGTCCAAAGATAGAAGGAAAGTTTCAGGAAGGTGTAGTGCCCCCTTTTTATATCAGTCTCAATGTCCATGATAAGATTCTCCACAATGCAATGCATGATTCTGGGGCATCACACAACTTGATGCCTAAAGTAGTGATGGAAAGATTAGGCCTAGAGATAACCCATCCCTATAAAGACCTATATTCATTTGACTCTAGTAGAGTAAAGTGTCTTGGCCTGATCAAAGATTTATGTGTGAGCCTTACTCAGATTCCTGCCAAGTGTATGGTCATGGATGTTGTTGTGGCAGATGTGCCACCCAAGTATGGCATGTTATTATCAAGATCATGGCGAGCCAAGCTACAAGGAACAATGCAGATGGATGGGGCTTATGCCACAATTCCAATCTTTGGCCGACTTAGAAGACTATACAGGGAAGCACAAAATAAATTCCTGGTTAGTAGCCCTGAAAAGCCTGAAAATTCTCCTCTATACTTTATGCATACAGACTTGGACTCCTTTATCTTTTGCAATGATGAATCTTTGGGGGGACCAGAATCTGAAAATGTAGATACAAGCAAAGGCACACATGATGAAACAGAGCCAATGGATTTGAACATAATGGCTACCCTAGACTCAGAGGAGGAGGGCGTAGAAAAATTTGAACAGTGCACTGAAACAACAATGCAAAATGAACCAGAAACAGAATGCAATCAGCCAACTAGTCACCTCTCTGACTTTCACACCCATAACGAAAAACTAAACGACCCACAGCCTGATGCATCTCCTATAATGCAAAATGATGGCGAACCTGGTTGTAGGGAAATAAATGATAACAAAAACGAGAGTGAACCCCTGTGGGAAATGAGTTTCGATGGGTCCTGGACAAGAATAACTGCCAGAGCTGGGGTATGGCTACATAACACAGAGAGCGACTACGCGGTGAGCCATGCCTGCAATCTGCATTTCAAATGTACCAATAATATTGCAGAGTATGAGGCCCTTATCCTGGATTTAAATCTTTTGAAGAAAATAGGAGCCCGTAGAATAGCTGTGTAGGGAGACTCTGAATTGGTTATCAAACAGGTGAACGGTGAATACATAGCCAAACACTCTAGGTTGAGAGCATATAGGAACGATACTGTGGATATATTGAAAACATTTTTTGAATATGAATTAGTGTTTGTTCCTAGAAATCAGAATGCCATTACAAATGGATTAGCTTGCCTAGCCAGTTCATACCCTAAGACTCCAAGCAACCAACAGATCGTCATTCAGACCAAGTTTAGACCCGCAGTGCTGGATAACGAAAAATACTGGCAGGTTTTCGAGGGAGATAAAAAAATTGAATATTTCCTAATAGGCAGGAGCGAGTTTGAGTTTTTTGATTCAGACTCTGTGTCCAGTGATAGCTGCCTAAGTGAGGAACCCTCGAACGAGGAAGACACTACACCCCACGATGTAGAAATAAACGCTTTAAATGAAGAAACTGAAAATTCAACCACGGAGTGTAAAAACACAGACAACGAAGAAGTAGAGGTGCTGCAGGCCAAAGATAAGAACATACCTCGAGGTCCAACGTCGTTAGAAGACCTTTTTGACTTCGATGATGTGGAAAAAAAAGCCCACCATTGAACACGCAGACTCTGACGTAGAAGAATGCAATATAGGCATAGAAGATAAGCCCAAAATGATTAAATTGGCTAAATCCTTACCCGCAGAGATGAAAAAGAAATACATTGACCTTGTTAAGGAATTTATTGACGTGTTTGCTTGGGGATACGAAGACTTAAAGGCTTATGACACAAACATCATACAGCACAAAAATACCTTTAAAAGAAAATCATAAACCCTTCAGGCAAAAACTTCGTAGGATAAACTAGAAACAATTTCCTGCAGTGGAAAAAGAGATTAAAAATATGTATGAGGCAGGCATAATAGTTCCCGTAAGGTTCTCTGATTGGGTTTCGAACTTAGTGGCTATGAGAAAGAAAACTGGGGAGATTAGATTATGTATTGACTTCAGAAATCTTAATAGAGCCTCACTGAAAGATAACTACCCTTTGCCAAAAATGGAACACATTCTATAGCGAGTATTAGGCTCAAAAAGGATTTCTTTGTTGGATGGTTTTTCAGGTTACAACCAAGTCTTAGTAATCCCAAAAGACTAACTCAAAACAGCCTTTACCACTCCATGGGGTACTTTTATGTATGTAAATATGCCTTTTGGATTGATGAACGCTGGTGCAACCTTCAAAAGAGCAATGGATATAGCTTTTTCAGATGAGATAGGGCACTTCATTTTTATTTACTTGGATGAAATAACATTCTATTCCAAGATTGAAGAAGAACATCTAAAACATCTGAGGAAAGTGTTTGAAAAGTGTAGAAGGTTTGGTCTATCACTAAATCCCAAAAATATTGTATTTGGGCTGCAAGAAGGAAAGCTTCTTGGCCACATTATATCTGAAAAGGGAATTAAGATAGACCCACAAAGAGTTGAGGGAATACTACAGATCACACACCCGAGAAACATCAAGAAATTACAGTCCTTCATTGGGAAGATTAACTTCCTTAGGAGGTTTATTCCGAATCTAACTGAACACCTCAAGAATATGACTAACATGCTGAGGAAAGGTGTAGGAGTTAAGTGGACTATTGAAGCTAAGAAATATTTTGAATCAGTAGAAATTACACTCTCCCAAGCTCCTATTCTAATCAGCCTAGATTTCTCTAAAGATTTCCTGATCTTTTCATTTGCCTCTGAGCATACATTGGCTGCAGTCTTGCTGCAGAAAAACATAGAGGGAATGGAACAGCCAATTGCCTTTTTTAGCAAAGCACTAAGGGATGCACCCTTGAAATACAACATAATGGAGAAACAGGCCTATGCTCTGATTACGGCCTTGAAAGACTTTAGGGTGTACATATTGCATTCCCACACCGTAGCTTATGTGCATAACATAATAGTCAAAGATATTTTGTCCCAGGACCCAAATGGGAAAAGGGTCAAATGGATTGCTGTGATCTTAGAATAGGACCTTGAGATAAAACCCACCAAACTGTTTAAAGGTCAGGGCCTACCTCAATTAATGGCTGAATCAAACTTACAAGCCCTAGACATTAACATGGTAAATACCTTGGATGAGAAACAAGAATTGCCTGATCCCACTGTTGAGGAAAAGTTTCAGAGCTCTCCTTAGTATTCTGACATTCTGTATGTGCTTACACACCTCAATGCCCCTCCTGAACTATCAAAGACCAAGGCCAGATTCTTAAAGCTAAAAGCCAGGAGCTTTTTCATATTGAATAACTGCTTATACTGGAAGAGCCCAAATGGCCTATTGCTTAAATGTTTGCCTGAAAACGAGGCAGAGGGGATTAAGCAAGAATTCCATGCAGGAGAGTGTGGAGGCCACTTGAGCTAGAAAGCCAATGCAAACAAAATACTCAGAGCTGGCTACTATTGGCCCACACTCTTCAATGATGTCCATAAGATGATAATTGCCTGCCACAAATGCCAGATTTTTGAAGGCAAGAGAAAACTCCTTCCCCTCCCTTTACAACCCATCACTGTTGAAGGTCCCTTCCTGCAATGGGGCCTAGATTTCATAGGGGAAATTCACCCTGCTTCTTCTGCACAACAAAAATGGATCCTAACAGCCACAGACTATTTCACTAAGTGGATAGAGGCCATACCTACTAGAAATTCCAAAGATTCAGTCATCATTAGTTTCCTAGAAGGTCATATCCTCTCTCGGTTTGGCTACCCAAGGAAAATAATCACTGATAATGTTGTTGCTTTTGGATCCAAGAAAATGGTTGATTTTTGTCACAGGTATCAAATAGCTCTTGGTCATTCAACTGCCTACTACCCTCAGGGTAATGGATTAGCTGAATCATCCAACAAGAGCCTGGTGATCATCATCAAAAAGCTGCTGGAAGAGAACAAAAAGTCATGGCATAACAAGCTAGTACAGGCTTTGTGGGCTGACAGGTTTACAACAAAGAAATATATTGGCATGTCACCTTATCAGCTTGTCTATGGAACAGAAGCAGTGTTTCCTACCAGCCTTGGGGTACCATTGATCAAGCTGGTCCAGGAGATTAAAACAGAAGAAGACAGTATGGTGAGGAGAATAAACTAGACAATTCATCTCCAGCAAACAAGGGAAGAGTTTTATAACAGAGCAGTGAAGGTTCAGGAGAATATAAATAAATTGTTTGACAAAAGAACCAAAGCTGTTGATTTCAAAATTGGGGATAAAGTTCTGAAGTGGGAATCAAGAAGGGAGGATAAAGGAAAGCACAACAAGTTTGACAGTTTGTGGCAAGGTCCATACATCATCCAGGCCACTGTGGGTCCAAATGCCTTCTTCCTACAGGAATTAGATGGTACAGAGCTGTTTAGGGGTCCTGTCAATGGCAGGATTCTCAAACACTACTTCTGCTAATTTTCAATTTCTAGTTTTCATTTCCATTGTACATACCATTGTAGTGTTTTATTTTCAATAAAAAGGAAAAAATGTTTCAAAAAACAGAGAGAAAGGAGAGGTTCAGACATGCTCAAAACATGAACCTCTGAAGTGAAAAAGATTGGCTCTAATAAGCTCAAAACCTGAGCCAAAGAAAGTAAAACAGCTGGTCCTAACATGCCCAAAATCTGGACCAGCAAAGAAGAAAGAAGAATCAGCTCTAACATGCCCAAAACTAGAGCTGAAATGAAGAAAAGAAGTGGCTCTAACATGCTCAAAACTTGAGTCACAAAGAGAAGAAGGATGCTTCAAGATTTTAGATTTCAAGCCTTCAAAGTTTTGTTTTAGTTTTCTGCAAATTTTGTCCATGTGCAACTGTCATTATGCCTTGGATCCACAGCAAGTCAGACAGTCTAATCCTGGCTTGACTGTTTTTCAATTCCTGTCGTACAATATAGAGAAGAAATCTGCTGGAAAGTTTAATCCCAGCAGATATTAGATTAGGTAGAGAAACATATGAGACCAACAGTCTAATCTGGTCTCATGGAGTAATAAGGTTGGAAATAGAATAGGTTTATTTTCATGTTTGTAAAAAATAAATGATGTAAAGGATCTGCAAGTCCAAATGCACCCTAGAAGAAGAAAAAATTCGAGGATTGTAGTGTGGGTAGGTAGCTTGATTGGGAAATTTTTTCTGCTAAATTTATGTCTTCATTATTGTGGCAGCTGAAAATCAAAGAAGAAGATGGCTCAAGCAGCAGGCATCTGGCCTACTCCAAAGATCATTTCTGAATTCTTGACTCCTTCAAGAAGAAGCCATCCCCATGTGGAGCCACTGTTAGCCCCTCTATAAATTTGGACAAAGCAAAGTAGGGGGCTAAATTGTTTTTGAGCCTTCAAGGAATGCATCTCCCCTGAAGACACATCATCCTTGAAGTCTCCTGTGCCTTCGCCTTTGACAAATTTCCCTCTGCTGACTCCCTTTATAAGGTCTCATTGATTACATAAATTATGCTCCAAAAGGCCTACATTAACCCTTATATCCCTGCAAAATGTCCCTTTTCACCTCTTCTTCATTTGTCAAAACCTCTTTTCTTTACCCCAAAATCACCCCCCTAATCCTTCTAAACCTCTCCAAAAATCCCCCCTAAGTCCTACACATACTCCTTGGTTGGTCGTTTAAACCCCCATTACCCTTATCGTTGCCCTTCATTTCCCTCAAATTGCACTAAAAATGGGAAAAAAACCCACTTTGCAACTTACATTAGGCCTTAGCCCCTTTCCGCTAGCCCCTCAGCCTTTTCTCCACGAGACCCAGGCGCTGAAACCGAGCGTTGGCCCGAAAGGCACTTACCGCAAATGGAGATCGGACGCAGTTTCAACCGTCGATCTGTATAGATCGGATGACGATCGCGGCTTCCACAACGTCCATTATTCACCCCGTTCATCGCCTCGATCACGCCATCACTGTCTATTTACCCGTAGATCCGACGGTTCGGAGCCTACCCGCCTCGGTGGTCCCCACATACTATTCAAAAAACCATCCGGTTTCTATCGCACTGCCTTTGGGCGGAGGGCGGTATTTTCTGATAGGCCAGCGATTCCACTCAGCATTTGACACGTGTCAGGCGCACTGTTTCAAAACTGCTATCTCACAGCACGTTATCGTTCGGTACAGGACGCGGAGCGATATCGCTTTTAGTCGTCCGATCTACAATCGCCCATCCAACGGTCATCGCTCAATGAAGCTGCACAAGGTTTAACTCGAGGAAACCGTACCCCTCGTCCACTATCCATTGCCCTCCAATGCATTTTTCACCGTTGATCTCCGCCGAGATCGAACGGTCCAGATTCAATCACATGCTCGTCGTTGACCCAGGCCCGCCACATCATTCGTCTACGTATCTTCATCGTTTTTCTTGCTTGTCCCCTTTATAATCCATTCAAAGATTAAAATTTAAATGTTTTTTACGTTAAATGTCTGCCTCAACACCTTCCACTGTTTTTCGTCAACCATCACCAGATAATTTCTCCACCATTCCTCTGCATTTTTTCACCATTTCTCCGTAGTCCCACTATCATCCTCGCAGTTGTCCACATCATCCCACCCCCGTACATGTTTTTCGTAACAGGTTTTCATGTTTTACAGGGTTATCAACAGTAAATAGCCGCCATGATTCAGGGTTTCTGTCACAGCGACAGAAAACACAGGGAAGAGCGTGCACAGAGATCGTATCATGGAGAAAAGCCCGGGATAGTGCTCTGACACAACTTCCATTAAAATAACAAGGTTTGACCCTGTAAAACTATCTCAGAGCCATTAAAATGTGGGTTCCGTAGATAGAGATATAAATGAAGCAGCAGAGAGCTTAAGGCACGCAAATGAAGATATATAAGCCTTATGTTCAGGGATTTAGAGGCAAAGCACTAGATTAGCGACGTCATGGATCACACAGAGGGTACAACACGTAGAAAACCATATAATCAAGGTTTCAAATGAGCAGAATGTTTCTTCCCGAGCACGGTCACAGTATACATTATGGTCTCGGTACTGATTGTGTCCAAGAGAGATTTTCCAGCCCTACAGCAGTCCTACGCTATCATAAGCATTAGTTGCACAACGTGGCAGAATTGAATCATTGATTAATTTTTGCTCAATTCACCAATAGTACCATAGAGTCCTGTAGCCAAAGTACATCAGAGACATACCTGGAGTTAATGGAAACCTGACGAAGAACACTCTTTCACCCAAGGGTGTCCCAGATTAATGCTCAGAATTTATACAGAGCGGAATTCGGCCTCCTTCCTCTTCTAAAGTTTTTAATGCTACATTTAGTTCTTCACCTACCTTCTCTACTCCTCTGGAGATATAAATTCATGAATAAACTCATTGTAGATGTTGTTGATCAGTTATTAGAGAACTGCAAGTAGTTTCTTTTGAGACACAGTCTCTGTGTAAAGTTGTAAGATAGGCTGAGGAATATGATTTCAGACTGAGTATTTAGCTATTGGCAATGTTGTACTTGACTAGTATTGTTGTTTAATATGACAAGCACATTTCTTTGGATCCTGATCTAAAGAAGCGGTGATGTTTTCCTATCTCTGTGTTTAATTCATTTCATTTTGTTTCTACTGGCTTGCATCAGAATATTGGCATAGGATTTACCCTTGTTAGGTACCCTATGTTTCAGCTCTCCTTGCCATTAATGTTTTTCTTCTGAATGTATTATCTAAGAATTGATTTCAGTTTGTTTAACCAGTGTGGTGGATGTTATTTCCTGCTCTCTGATGTATGAATTAAATGAATTCAGTTCTTAGATGTTTCTTGTTAAGGATTTAGTTGGAATATTTGGGAACACTGGGGATTAGAGTTAGCCCTGTCCACTAGGATCCTTGTGTGACCAGCTGGTCTTAACTTTGTGCCCTGAATCTGTGTTTTCTCCTCCTCTCCTACAATTCCACATCACACAATCATCTTTAAGATCCAATGTTTTAGATGACTAGTCCAATTGAAAGCTTGTACATTGGATAGTAAGCAAATCCTTTCCTGACTCCATTGCCCAATGGTTCTGAATGTTCCCTGGAATACTTCACCTCTGCCTTTTTCTGCTTTGCTCATCCTTGTCTTACATTGAACCCTTCTTTCCTGATAACCAACAACCAAATCAAACAAATCAAACAAACAAACCCTGAGCCTTATAACTAGCCTAACATCTTTAACCTAGAGCTTCAAATTCATATACCTTTGACATATCATAGAGAGATCCCTCTCTGGACCTAGGAGGGCTACATCCTGAGGTCTGAAAGTGGTTTGATGTTGTCTCATATTTTTTTCTTGCCAATCTGGCCAAAACATGGGAACCCCAACATAGTAGACGTTGATTTCATTATAGAGGTTTCCCATCTCCCATCAACGGAGAGAAATGGTCCAAAAACTATGAAGCAAATGAAATTTTTTGGAATAAACATCTTGTTAGTAAAGACTGTGTATATCATGTGAGAGGTATGCCAATTTCCTCTTTGAGATATAAATGAAATAATTTAGTGCTTTTCCCACGTTGGTATTTTACTTTTGAAGGGAAATACAGTTCTGTTTTTATCTATCATATAAGGTGTTTAGTGGCATTTCTCAACCATAAACTTAATTTTCCCTTTTATTTGTATAAAATATTAACTAAAATGTCTCATACGTATGAGACATGTTGCAAAAACTCTGAAATATATCTCTTTCATCATATTCTCATATGCATTCTGGTTAGACACTAGTTGACAAAGGTCGAGGATGATTGGGATTGTTTCTTAGATCAGAATGGTTTCGATAAACCCCAACATCTCGAGTACTCTAAACGCCTAGGTCTCTGTGCACCTGACCCTACCTAGGATGGTTTTGTTCAGTCACCATCTCATCATTCATTATATAATGATTATGCAGGATCACTTCATGAAGCATACCCCTGTGTTTCAAATGATAGTAGGGTTGAAACCCTCGAACCTACGCCTGTTCGCTTAACTAGAAGCATGGAAAAGGGTACTAATCTCTGTCGTATGGAAGTGAAATAGTAATTTAGGGATAAAAGAGAGGTGAAACCTTTGAGGGTAAGTCCCCAACCTAAGCCTATATTTACAAAACCTACATATGAAGAAGATATCAATCAAGCATAACACAATTCTCAATCTAAGGTCAAAATTAAACAAATTCAGGGGAAACTTTCCTAAGCAAGAAGAAAAAATCATAAAAATGCTTCTATAAAGGAAGTGTTTGTCAATTTGGACGTTTTTATCAAGTCTTCATCAAAGAAAACCAAACCTCAGTTGAAGATCGTGTAGGTTGTAGTAAATTTGAGTTCAGTTTCAATAGGAATAGTGAGAAGAATATTCAGAGTCCTTGTAATTCTAACCCCGCTTTTAAGGACCTATACTAGCATCAATAGTTTCTATTTATTGTGCCATGCTTGAATGGTCATATTAATCAATTATTGAAAGAGAATGAACAACTCAATGCTTTGTGCCAATCTAGGTAAACATAGAGGGAATAAAAATCCTCCAACAATAAAAATAAATCACATGCTAAAGATACACATTTTATCCTCAAGTCATCAAAGGTCAAAGTAGTTATATATTTTGATAAAGATGACACTAGTCCTGATAAGTAATGATTTTATTTCTATCTATGATTGGTATTTTTGAATTTTTGGAGGTATGTGTCTATTTGATATATTCTACTAAATCTAAAAAGGGTTTGCTATAGAATCCTAGATTCTATAGCAACCACACCTTGTTTTCAATACAATGTTTAATTATGGTTTGTTTTTTGCAACAGGTTCTTGATGTTTTTTTGAATGTTGGCTTTGGATCCTACAAATAAATATATGCTCGATTTTCTTGTACCTATTGCAAGTTGTGTAT
Source organism: Pinus albicaulis (assembly GCA_034641835.2). Classification (NCBI taxonomy): domain Eukaryota; kingdom Viridiplantae; phylum Streptophyta; class Pinopsida; order Pinales; family Pinaceae; genus Pinus; species Pinus albicaulis. Next base: position 833,606,298 of record CM076576.1, read on the forward strand.
GGAAGCTCTGTTATTCATTTTTCTTCTTCTTTTACCTTTTACAATTTGGGAAACAAGCCATGAATATGCTTTGAATTATTTTGTAATTGAAAATTAGAGACATTTTAGGATTATTTTTTGGATATCATGAGGTCTCCCAACCTGTATAAAAATTCTGGATTTTCTATAGTATGGGAGAGAGATACCTATGGTAATAGAGGGAAATTTTGGAGAAAATTAATGTTCTTTAAACTATATGTGACTGTGGAATATTTTTGAATTACATTTTGAGATTTAAGACGTGGTTTTATTCAGTCAACTACTTACTCTGACTTCAATCATTCCATAGCCATTGTTATTTATCGTCTTTTGTATTCTGTGTAATTTTATTTCTTAGAATACGAAAAACAACATTTATTGTTTATGTGGTTTTATTCCATTAAAATATAGCAATTCATTGCATTTGTTTTTGTCTTATGTCGATTCAATTTGTATAAGTTCCTATTTGATCAGCATCATTCTCCAATGACTTGTGTCCTTATATCGATAGTTAATCTAGGCATACATCTGGCCTAGGCTCCTGTGGTTTTATTCCATAAATTTAGAACTAAGATAATGTCATATTTTTCCTACAAATGGAATTAATGTTTATGTTGTAGTGATTTCTAAGTTTACATGTTCAATTCAATTATTTCTTATTAGTTTGATTCATAGACAAGTAATTGAATGGTCATTATTTTTTATGAGATTGTTATAGTAACCCTCTTTATCTAGGCCAAGTATTATGAGCTAGAGTGCATTGATTAGACACTTTTCATTGATTCTTGAGGCTAATCATAAGAATAGATCAAGTTTGACCTTTATTCGTTCAAAAGATAAGAGACTTGCATTTTAACAGTTGTCTATCTTCTTTTCATTAAGGATTACTTTCTAGTTTTAATTTTAATTTATAATTTCATATATAAGTTAAAATTAGGACTTATCTTCTTACTACCTCTACAGATAATTATATTTCAATCCTTTTTGTGCCAATTATGTTATGTTTTGGTATTTAGTTTGATGCATCATAATTTTATTTGTACATATTTTAATATATTATTTTGCTAATAACTATTTGATTTTTGTTTAGTATTTTTGTAATTGATATTTTTCTTGTATGATTAATATTTTAGATTTACTGCACTTTTATTAGTTATTGAGCTGTAACTTGTATTTTATTAATTAACTAGTAGTTTTAGGTACATTTAATAGTATTTTAGGTTTTATTAGGTAGTATAGGTTAGGATTAGTTTTCCCTGGTGTTATTCTTTGAAAGAGGAGGAATTAAAAGGTTAATGGAGTTTTAAAACCCATTGAGAATGACCACAACAAACATCTAGCGTTATTTAAAGATATTTGGTCTAGGTCTTTCTAGGGTGCTCAAAATTCGTGTCAATAAATGGTGCTAGAAGGAGGGACCAACAGATTATAAATGGAAAAATTCAGTCATAAAAGACAAACCAGTAGGTCACATATTTTCACTAGGAGTTGTTACATAGACCCTCCCCCTGCTGAGAATTATACTAGTTCTTAGCCACACCATAAGCAGAGAAATATTGAGCCTACCACTCCCACTCAAAAACACATACAATTTGAAATTAACAAAGTTCTCCAAATATCTCATGATATTCTCTCCTTAGATGAAGAAAAATAGGAAAAAACTATCTCTATCCAAAGATTATTATCTCACCAATGGGTCAATCCTCTTGAAATTCAGTCACAAAAACCTATAGCACAGGATACAAACATAGATATCCCTCAAACTACCACAACTTTTAGTGATGGATTGCACGATGTTTTAAACAATGTTATCATTGACCTCAATCTATCTACATCTGAGCTACATGTTGGTGAGTCTAGCGAACTGACTCTGTTTGGAGGTTCCAAATATCCTCCTTCCCGTCCTAGCTCACCCTCTTTCTCAAGAGACTCCTCTAGTGAAGAAGGCTATTCTAAGTCATCAAAATTTGAAGTATCCCAAAGGATGGAAAACAATGAAGGTAAACATGGAGATAATGAAGGAAACCATCAAAATAATACTATAGTCCCTTGGATTGAATAGGATTTTGTTCTTGTTCCTAGTGTATAACATCCACTACCAAGAAACCCTCATAAGTTTCTCCCAAAATTCGACCCTAATTCCAAGAAGATAGTTGAGGATCACATTAGGGAATTTATTTTGGCCATTAGAAAAAGAAAATCAAACATGAAGATGTATTTTTTCGGTTTTTCCCTTATACATTCGAGGGGAAAGCCACTATTGGTACTTCGCTTAGCCTCCCCAATTACTGTTTCTTGGGAACAATTTGAAGTTGTATTTCTGGAAAAATTTTGAGACGATAAACCACGAGAGGTGTTGGTCACAAAATTTTCAAACATGAAAATGGAAAATAAAGAGAAGGTAAAATATTCCAATTTTAGATGTATTTCATTAAAAAATAAAATTCCTATAGAATTTATGCTTGCTCAAAATTTGATTGTTTCCTACTAGGTAAAATTTTTACCTAATGATATAGTCATATGGGTGAAGACAACCCAAAAAGGTACATTACAGACAATTTTTAAGGAAGCTTTATTTGTAGAAAAAGATATCCTTAGTCTGAATACCAATTATGATAAACAAATTGACCCAACTTCTTCTTCCTTTGGCAAGAAATCTGAAACATGAAAACAACCCTCCAAAAAGAAATATTCTTCCCCTTTTTATTTGGATAACCTCCAAAAGGCTCTTAATAAACTGTGAAAGATGTAAAATAATTCAGTAGGAATTCCTTCAAGAAAATAAAACTTTATAAATCCTTATAGGAAGTATTTTCAAAATAAGTTTTTTCCCCCAAATGAGAGAATTACTATTGAAGGTTTACTTGACACTATAGTGTAAACAAACATTGTTGAAACCACCTATGATTAAAATGAGGAAGAGGTGGTTGAAATTAATATTGAAGAAGAAAATGAACAACCACCACATTCTATAGGTCATTTTTCATACATGTTGTTTGAAGAATACCTATATCCAATTATTGCCAATCAACACTAGTACAATACATGCAATAAAAGTTTAGCTGAAAAATAAGATCCTTTTCCTATGGATAAAGCTAAGTGCACTAAATTTTTTTTATTAAATGTGCAGAAAAATGTTGTCATAAACTTAGATATGACCCCATTGAAGACCTAAAAAAAATGAAGGCAAACATTTCATTTTAAACTACTGAAAATCCCTTTAATACAACAGAATGTTCAACAACATTTTGCGAAAAATATGCTAAAAATAAAGTTGTTTTAGAAAAAGGTGTAGCTCGTTTTGAAATACCACCATCTGATCATGTGTATATTTGAAAACTTCCACCAAATAAACTTCCTACACAAAAAATAAAACCACACCCATTCTTTCTTATGAAATATTTAATCGCAATGTACACAATTATGTGATAGATTTGGGGGCCTCCAAAAATGTTATGCCACTCTTTGTATGTAAGAAATTAAATGCCAAAATGCAGCCTATCAAAGAAAAAAGTGTTCAACTCGATAAGAAAAATGTAAAGGTAGTAGGATAACTTACTAGCGTATTTATTAGATTGTCATCATATCATAGGGTTCACCCAACCATTGACATAGTTATTGCAGAAATTCCATGCAACGTTTAAATGGATATATGCCTACAGACGTAACACATTTATGGTTACCTTGGAAAGGAGAACCCAACAATATTAGAATTAACAAAGATAAATATATGTGACATGTTGTAAATGGCATTGATAGTCATAACGAACCTAGAATGTTTATTGATTCTCTAATTATCGATTCATTCTTTTGGTAATTTTTTTGTTGACCTTTCTCCTTTTTTAAATAGTGAAAAACAATCTGAATTTTTGTTTGTTAATAATTTGGTAACAATAGATTAAAAAAATGATTGAATTTAATTACGATCCTAAATATGAATTATGGTATCTTTATTTTGATGGGTCAAAATTGAAGGAAGGTGCAGGTGTAGGTTGTCTCCTCTTGGATCCTAGAGGAAATAAAATATTTATTGCTTGTAGGTTAGAGTTTGAGTGCACTAACAATGTTGCAGAGTATGAGGCACTCATACAAGGACTCAAGAAGGCTTTTTATCTCAGAATTTAGTGTCTGAAGGTGTATGGTGACTCTAAAATAATCATCAAACATGTAAAAAATTCCATTGATTTCCTTTCAGCTCATTTGAAAAATTACCAAGCATCAGTATGGGAAATTATTTCATTTTTTTCTAAATTTATTATTGTTTCTATACGTAGATATATAAATTAGGAAGCTGATAAGTTAGCAAATGTGGCATCTAGATTAAATTCAAATGAATATTTTGAACCTAATTATTTTAATGTTGATTTATTTTTTATACCATCAATACCGGATAATGTAATTGACTGGCAGGTCCTTGATCATGATCAAAATATCCTTGAGCTTTACTATTCGGAAGACAATTTTCGTGATACCTTGATCGACGAGTTGACTCATGAGGAGAAACTTCATGACTTTTCTAAGATTCCAAGTCAATAGTCAATGGAAGATTCAACTCGTCTAGTAAAATATATCCCTCAACCTATTATTAGGCTTGAAAATTTTGATGATTTGCATGACAGATTTAAGAAATTTTTAATTTTAAAACCAATATTTCAACCATTCCATATGAGGTCATTAATTTGGGAACCAAAGATAAGCCTCAAAAAATAAATTTGGGAATTAATTACACCCGTCAGGAAAAGGAAAATGTATACATCTATTTAGAAAAATTAAACACATATTCGTCTAGCAATATGGGGACCTTAAAATTTCTGATCCCAATACTATAGAACATACAATTCCCATTAAACCTTACACCAAGCCTTTTCAACAAAATTTGAGGAAAATTCATCCCAGCTTGGAGCTGGATATCAAGAGTGAGTTAAACAAACTCTTAGTAGCTAAGATAATCTTTCCCATCTAGCATACCAAGTGGGTTGCAAATTTAGTTCCAGTTAGAAAGAAAATGGAGACATTTTTCTCAGTGTTGACCTAAAAAAACTTAATAAAGCCTCTTATAAAAATAACTATCCAGTACCTCCCATGGATAAAATCCTACAACGAGTTTCTAGCTTTGAGATGTTGTCCCTCTTGGATGTTTTCTCAGGATATAACTAGGTTATGGTGGCTCCCTCTGACCAACTAAAAATAACCTTTAGGACTCCATCGGGAACATTTTCCTATAGAAATATGCCCTTTAGCGTGATTAATGTTGGGGAATTTTTTTAGAAGGAAATGGATATTTATTTTTGGGGGTTAATCAATGAATTTATGTTCATTTACTTATATGATTTCTATGTTTATTCGAAACAAATATCTAATCATATTTCCCATCTTAGAAAAGTGTTTGAGTTTTGTAGAAAATTTGGCATTTCATTAAACCACAAAATGTCCATTTTTGCAGTCATTAAAGGAAAACTTCTAGGTTGTATCGTATCAAAATAAGGCATTATGATTGATCCAAAAAGAAGACAGGGCATTGATACTTAATTACCTTCTAACTCTAGAAAGGCCATGCAATCTATTCTTGGTAAAATAAATTTTGTTAGGTTATTCATCAGAAGCATTTTTGAGATAGTTAAATCACTTCAGGAACTTGTAAAGAACAATGTTGTTTATAAGTTGATTGACCTAGAAAAAGGGTTTTTGGTACTGTTAGCTCCCCTAATAAAGTTTTGACAAGCAAGCAAGGGGCTAATTTGTTTTATGAGCCTTCAAGGAATGCATTTCTCTTGAAAACACATCATCCTTGAAGCCTCTTCCTGTTCCCTGCTCTTTAATCCTTTCCATATGTTGTTCTTGAGTCAATAAGCCTCACTGATTGCAAAAAATTGTGCTCCAAAAGGCCTTTATTTGCCCCTTGTATCCCTACAGAATGTCCCTTTTCACCCCTTTTTTCCTCCTTTCAAAGTCCCCTTTCCATCCCAAAATTTCTCCCTTAGTCCTCCTAAAATCTCCCCAAAATCTCCTTTAAATTCTACCCTTACCCTTTATTTGGCCAAATTCCCCTTTTTTCCCTTATTGTTACCCTTTCCCAATCTTAAAATTCATTAAAAAGGGAAAAAAACCCACTTTACACCTTAAAATAAGGCCTAAGCCCTTTCCTGCCAGCCCCTTTAAACCACTTCCCCATATGCCCTATGCCCAAGACCGAGCGCTTATGGCCTGGGCACTAATCACATCCGAGAATCGGAGTGGAACATTCAGTTGCTTTGTAAATCATAAAAACTCCGATGCGATAGTGTTATCACTTCGTCGGTCCCGCCGCAATCTCCACCGTTGATCTATTGTTTTGATCGGACGGCCCTACGCCGATCGCACCTCCCGCCCCGATCACAATCGCAACATTCACCATGTCACCCTTTGTTCCACTCTGATTGCGATTCGCCGATCCAATCTCAGCCGTCCGTTTAATCCACGATCCGACGGCCATCGCACTTCCCGCCCATCGCAATCGGAACTTTTGTAATGTGTCACACTTGTTCCCCCTGATTGCGATTTCCCGACTAAATCACAGCCGTCCATCCGTTCAGAAATAAATGGCCCAGATCTTATCGCTTCGTGTTTCGTCACTCTTTCCCTTTCGCCCCTCCGATCAGATCTCCACCGTCGATCTCCTTGTTGATCCAACGGCCATCGCATCATTGATCCAATCGCTACCACTCTTCGCCCTTTGCGATTGCGATCTGCCGATTTGATCCTGGCCATCCATTTCTTCAAATTGGACGGCTATGATCTAATCGCGCCCCCCCCCCCCCCCATCATTTTCTCCATTGGATGCCCTTATTAACTACAACTTTCAATCTCCGCCGTCAATCTCCTCCTGAGATCCGACGGCCCAAAACTAATCACCCTCTGCCATGGTCGGGTCCCGCCACATACGATAATTTTCATTACATTTTCATTCATTTTAATGCATTCTGCCTATTTTCATAACCATTCCAAGGATTAATCTCCACCATCAATCTTCGTCACCAGAATATGATCTGACGGTCCACGCTCATTTCTCCACAAAAACCCTATTTTTTGTTTTTTACGCCATATTATTGTGTTATCCACCATTGTTTCATCTAAAACCACCACCGCCACACTGTCACTCAACCTGCCCTCCATAGCCACCTCCCTATGCATGGATTTCATAACTGAGTTTCGTGTTCTGTAGGGTTATCAGGTGGTGAAAGCCACCATGATTCAAAATCTTTGTACAGTCACAGAGAAACAGGAAAGGACCATTTCAAAGAGCCGAACTCATGAAGAAAGGTCTAAGAGGACGTATGATAGGGCTCGCATTAAAGGGACACAGTTTAAACTCTGTGAAGTCTTCCCCAGGGTCATTAAAGCATTGATTTCGTAGTTAGAGACAAGCATGGAAGCGACAAAGAGTATCAACAGGAAAATAGAGTGTTTAAGGCCTGTTATTGAAGATTTTGAGCCTTAACCCAATGATTTGAAGGAAGGAACTAGATCAAAGACATCATGGGTCTCTTAGAAGGTCCAGCGCACAGAAAACAATGCTATTGGGTTTTCACATCAGCAGATTGTTCTAAAGGACCAAGCGCCCATATTGTTTCCTTTATTTACCGTGTTCCTGAAGAAAATTCAGCCTTGACCACAATCCTAAGCTATCAGAGCATTTTTTATGCAGCACGACGCACTTCACGGTCATTTATTTTCCTTTTTTTTTGTTTATTCACCAAAATTACTACAGAGTACTACAACCAGAATGCATCAAAGCCACACCTGGAGTAAAGAGAGCCTGAAGAAGATCATTCCTTCATCCAAAGGCATGCCAGAGATAAATGCACAGAGTTTAAAACTGAATGAGCTTCAGGCCCTCTTTCTTTTCTGAGTTTAATGCTTCATTTAGTGTTTCACCTACCTCCTTTTCTCTCTTCAGCTATAAAACTCAATAAGAAACTCATTGTAAAGGTTATTGTTGATCAGTTATCAGAGAACTGCAAGAAGTTTCTTTTGAGACATAGTCTTTGTGTAAAGTCGTAAGATAGGATGAGGAAGATGTTTTCAGACTGAATATCAAGCCATTGGTAATGTTGTACATGATTGGTGTTGTTTTTTAATATGACAAGCACATTTCTTTGGATCCTGATTTAAAGCAGTTGGTGATGTTTTTCTATCTCTGTGTTTATTTCATTTCATTACATTTCTGTTGGCTTGCATCAGAAACTTGGCATAGGATTTACCCTTGTTAGGTACCCTATGTTTCTTCTCTCCTTGCCTTTAATGTTTTTCTGCAATATTTATATCTGAAGTTTGATTTCAATTGATTTAACCAGTGTAGTGGTTCCATATGCTGCTAGCTGATAGTGGTTCCATATGCTACTAGCTGATGTATGAAGTAATCAAATCTGATTTTAGATGTTCTTGTTAGGATTTAATTGAATGAATTGGGAACACTGGGAGGTCTATAACTAGTCTTTATCTCACTAGGATCCTTTTCAATTAATTGAGCCTATCTAAGTTCCCTCAAGTTGGAGGCCGAAGAATTGAGAGTTCAAAGTCTCTCTCTGATCTCAAGTTTTCAACTTTGTGTTCTGAATCTTTAATGTTTCCTTGCTCTCACCTTCCCTCTTGCCTATCCTACCACACTATCATCTTTAAGATCCAATGCTTTAGATGACTAGCCCAATTGAAAGCCTGCATATTGATTAGCAATAAAATCATTTCCTGACTCCATTGCCCAATGGTCTTGAATGTTCCCTAGAATTATCTCTCCTTTGCCCAAAATTCTCTTTGCTCACCCTTGTCTTATATTGAACCCTTCTTTCCTGATTCTCAGCAACCAAAAACACAATCAAGCAAACAAACCTTGTGCCTATAACTAGCCTAATATCTTAACTTTGAACTTCAAAGACATATACCTTAGACAATCATAGAGAGATCCCTCTATGGACCCAGGAGGGATAGATCCTAGGGTCCGAAAGTGGTTTGATGTTGTCTCATCTTTTGGTATTGCCAACCTTGCCAAAACATGGGAACCCCAACATAATGGCAACTCTATTGGGGAAGTTCTGAGTATTTTCCACACTACTACATTACGAGAGCCTCAGAAACCTAGAAACTCTGGTCAGGTTGGTAGTGAAACACTTCCATTTTCATTTCAACTTCTCCACCATTTGTGGTGCTTCTCCCACACTCTTAGACAGAGTCTGGAAAGGGCCAGGTAGCCTCCAGATCTCACACTCTTTAGAGGTGACATATCTGGTAAAAGCCCTCCCAGTCAATCTCTGGTTAGAGTTTGCTGTGTTTTAAAGATATCCTTGAAAAGGGACATCTCATAAGCACTGTGGTGGACAGTGTACCCTCCAGAAGCATCCTAAACCTTCCACCTGGCAGCTCCATAGTTCCTTAAAGATCAAGGAATCAACTGGTGATCAGTAGGCCTGCTGATTATCTTGGTTCCACATAAGACTCCACTGGAAGACCAGCCTCTGAAACAACATCAACCACAATAGAAGGAACAAGTAGGGTTAAGTTGCTTAGTTGGAAAACAACATTCTGGCTTCCAGAACCATCCACACAAGAGATTTTCCTAACCCAAACCCACCTGAAATAGTTGAAAACCCTGAGATCATCCTCAAGAGATCTCCTACACCTAAAAGACCAACTATTTCCAGCCACATCCATAGAGAAAATTCTACACCAGAAGACTTTACAGCTCTATCAGACCCATTTTTTGACCTAGATCTACCAAACAGACTACCAAGAACTAGGTCATTCAGTGTCCTAGACCAGCCAGACCTTGAGTTCCCTGGTTCATCACCTCATAGTGGTAAACACATTAGGGACAAGGAGACCCCTCCATCCACACCCCATGACATTCACTTTATTCAGAACTTGGGGCTCAGTCATCCTAAATCTGCTCAACAGACTTCTGCTGGTCCTAGCATCCCTGTCATCCATATACCAGTTGATCAAGTTAACCCTTTACCTCATCATAACATCATCATGGCAGCCTGGTATGCACCTTTGGTTTCACCCTAGCCTCTAGTACCCTTACCCAATGATTATCAATCAAAAATCCCACACTTCATTGCCAAAGAATCTACCACAACACAACACCATGTAGATAGGATGGAAGATTCTTTTGACTACATGGAGATAGATGATGATACAGTCAAAATGAGAATGTTTGCCCAGAGCTTAGGAGGTGATGTGAATAAATGGTTCAGAGGCCTACCTCCTAATAGTATCCAAGACCTCCCTGCTTTATATCAGACCTTCATAAAAAAATGGGAAGTTAAGGCAAACCCTCGCCAAATCCTAGCAGAATATATGAACCTTAAAAGAAACACAGGAGAGAGTGTTCATGACTACACTACAAGGTTCAACAACGTTAGTAACACCCTTCCTCCACACATGAAACCTCCCCAAGGTATGGCTCTAGCGAAATACCCTGAAGGCTTTGATGCTGACATGGCCTACCAGCTTAGGGAGAGAGAGTACAACACGTTGGAAGACATGAAAAAAGGAGCAGTGAGTGTAGAAGCTAATCTGATTGGGAAGAGAGCAAGATTGAGGGCTGAGAAGAGGGTAACATATAGATATGACACTGTAGCTTTCACATCTAATCCCAATTATGACCGTTTATCCAAAAACATGGAAAAGCTACAACAAATGATGGAAAAAATGGTTGTCATAGTTAGTAACCAAAACAGAAACCAAAATCACAACCAGAACTAGAACTTTAGAAGAAACAACACCACTCCCAACAGAAAAAGAGAATCAGATCAACAAGTTATTCCCCCATTCCAAGAGAACTTTCTTGATGAAGATGAGGGAATCATAGAAGAGTATGAGGGAACCACAATAAACATGTTCGAAGTGGAAAACTCAATCCATAACTGTTCCACAGAGGAAGATCAGCCCTCACCCTCGTATTGGGATGAGGAGTGGTTAGAATCTGAGGATTACAGACTTGGATTTGAAAATGCCATCATGCAGGTCAGAGAACAATATGAAATTAGGAGCAAGAAAAACCTAGATACATCCAAACCCAAAGCTTCTGAGATTACAATCAAGAAAAGGCCTGAGAAAACTTCTAAAGTGACTACTGAAAGTAACAAATCTGTAGCTCAGAGTTCTGGGAAGAACAAAGAAAAAGACAACCAAAACACTGATAAACAGGGTCAACCAACTAGCGGCACTAGCACTGCAGTTAGTGCTCATGATAAAACAATTCCAAACAATGTACATAATGAGAAGCGGCCCACTGATTCAACCACTAAGGTAGTGGCTAATAAAATAGAGTTGAGCATTCCAAAGAGTCAGTCCACTTTCAATTTAGAGAGTGAGATTGCAAGAATTAAAATCTCTGTCCCACTCTCTGAGTTGGCCACTCAGGATGTATATAAAGGCCAAATTTTGAAAGCATTAAATCTAGGTGAGAACAGTGACACTTTAAATCTGAGTGATGATTAACCAGCCCTTCTATTTGGTCCAAAGATTGAAGGGAAATTTCAGGAAGGGGTAATACCTCCTTTTTATATCAGTCTCAATATTCATGATAAGATCCTTCATAATGTAATGCATGACTCTGGTGCCTCACACAAATTGATGCCTAAAGTGGTTATGGAAAGGTTAGGCCTAGAGATAACCCGACCCTACAAAGACTTATATTCATTTTATTCTAGTAGGGTAAAGTGTCTTAGCCTAATCAAAGATTTGTGTGTGAGCCTTACCCAGATCCCAGCCAAGTGCATGGTCATGGATGTTGTCATGGCAGATGTGCCACCCAAGTATGGCATGTTATTTTCAATGTCTTGGGGATCCAAGCTGCAGGGTAAAATGCAGATGGATGGGGCATACGCCACAATCCTTGTTTTTATCCAACCTAGAAGACTGTACAGGGAGGTACAAATGAAGTTCCTGGTTAGTAGCCCTGAAAAGCCTAAAAATGAACCTTTATACTCTGTACACACTGACCTGGACTCATTTATCTTCTACAACGATGAATTTTTAGGAGGGCCAGAACCAGAAGACATAGATGCAAACAGAGGTTTTGAGACTACGGACCTTAACATAATGGCTACACTCAACTTAGAGGAAAACGAAGAAGAAACCCTTAGAAAGTGCACTGAAACAAAGATTCAGACCAAACAAGAAAACGAATGCATTCAGTCGGTTAGTCACCCCTCACTAACTCATATACTTCACGAAGAATGAAAACACTCACTGCACCACGCAGAACCCGTCACACAATAGACCAGTGAAACCCACGTCCGGGAGGGAAATGAGGATGAAACGAAAAATGAACCCCTGTGGGAAATTAACTTTGATGGGTCATGCACCAATAGAACTACCGGAGCTGGGGTGTGGCTACATAACACAGAGAGCGACTACGCGGAGAGCCATGCCTGCAACCTGAATTTCAAATGTACAAATAATATTGCAGAGTATGAGGCCCTTATCCTAGGCTTAAATCTGTTGAATAAAATAGGATCCCATAGAATAGCCGTGCAGGGAGACTCTGAGTTGGTTATAAAACAGGTGAATGGTGAATACACAGCCAAACACCCTAGGTTGAGAGCATATAGGAACGATGCCGTGGATATATTGAAAACATTTGTTGAATACGAATTAGTGTCTGTTCCTAGGAGTCAAAATGTCATTGAAAACGGATTAGCTTGCCTAGCTAGTTCATACCCTAAGACTCCAAGTGACCAAAAAATCATAATACAGACCAGATTCAGACCTGCAGTGCCGGATAACGAAAAAAATTGGCAGGTGTTCGAGGGCGATAAGCAGATTGAAGATTTCTTGATAGGCAGGAACGAGTTTGAATTTTCCAATTCAGCCTCTATGTCCAGTGATAGCTGCCTAAGTGAGGAACCCTCAGACGAGGAAGAACCACCCAGCAACATAGAAATAAACACTATAAACGAATAGATTGGAAACCCAAACGAAAATTGTGAAAACGCAGAAAATGAAGAAGTTGAGGTGCTGCAGGCCAAAGATAAGAACATACCCCGGGGTCTGGCGCCTTTAGAGGACCTTTTTGACTTTTATGATGTAGCAAAGAAGCCTACCATAGAACACATGGACTCTGACATTGAAGAATGCAACATAGGCACAGAAGATAAGCCCAAAATGATTAAATTGGCTAAGTCTCTTCCTGCAAACATGAAAAATAAATACATTGACCTTTTCAAGGAATTCATTGACGTGTTTGCTTGGAGCTATGAAGACTTAAAGGACTATGACATAAACATTATACAGCACAAAATACCTTTGAAAGAAAATCAAAAGCCCTTTAGACAAAAACTTCGCAGAATAAACCCAAAGCAATTGCCTGCAGTTGCAAAAGAGATTAAAAAAATGTATGAGGCAGGCATAATAGTTCCTGTGAGGTTTTCTGATTGGGTATCAAACCTAGTGGCTGTGAGAAAGAAAACAGGGGAGATCAAGCTGTGTATTGATTTCAGGAATCTTAATAGAGCCTCAGTCAAAGACAATTACCCTTTGCCAAAAATGGAACACATCCTTCAAAGGGTAGTAGGCTCAAAAAGGATCTCCCTGCTAGATGGGTTTTCAGGTTACAACCAAGTCTTAGTAATCCCAGAGGATCAACTCAAGACAGCCTTTACCACCCCATGGGGCACCTTTATGTATGTTAAAATGCCCTTTCGACTGATTAACGCTGGTGCAACCTTCCAGAGAGCAATGGACATAGCTTTTTGAGATGAAATAGGACACTTCATTGTCATCTACCTAGATGACATAACAGTCTATTCCAAGATCGAAGAAGAACACCTAAAACATCTGAGAAAAGTCTTTCAAAGGTGTAGAAGGTTCGGTCTGTCATTGAATCCTAAAAAGACTGTATTTGGGCTGCAAGAAGGTAAGCTTCTTTGCCACATCATATCTGAAAAGGGGATGAGGATAGATCCTCAAAGAGTTGAGGGAATACTACAAATCACACACCCAAGAAACATCAAAGAATTACAGTCCTTTATTGGGAAGATCAACTTCTTAAGGAGGTTTATTCCCAACCTAGCTGAACAACTTAAGAATATGACAAACATGTTGAAGAAAGGTGCAGGAGTTAAATGGACTGTAGAGGCCAAAAAATCTTTTGAATCAGTAAAACTTGCACTCACTTGGGATCCTGTCCTAATCAGCCCTGATTTCTCAAAGGATTTTCTAATTTTCTCATTTGCATCCGAGCATACAGTAGCTGCAGTTCTACTGCAGAAAAACCCAGAGGGAATGGCACAGCCCATTTCCTTCTTCAGCAAAGCACTGAGAGATGCACCCTTGAAATAAAACATAATGGAAAAAAATGCCTATGCCTTAGTCAAGGCCTTGAAAGACTTTAGGGTTTACATTCTGCATTCCCACACCATAGCCTATGTGCCTAGCATAGTGGTCAAGGATATCTTGTCCCAAGACCTAGATGGGAAGAGGGACAAATGGATTGTTGTGATCTTAGAATACGACCTTGAGATAAAACCCACCAAACTGATCAAAGGTCAGGGCTTAGCTCGACTAATGGCTGAATCAAATCTACAAGCCCTTGACATTAACATGGTGGATACCTTGGATGAGCAGTAGGGATTTCCTGATCCCACTGTTGAAGAGAAGTTTCAGAGCTCTCCTTGGTATTCTGACATTCTGTATGTGCTTACGCACCTCAATGCCCCTCCTGAACTATCAAAGACCAAGGCCAGATTCTTAAAGCTAAAATCCATAAGCTATTGCATAATGAATGAAGGCTTATACTGGAAAAATCCAAATGGCCTATTGCTTAAATGTTTGCCTGAGGCTGAAGCAAAAAGGATTAAACAATAATTCCATGCAAGAGAGTGTGGAGGCCACCTAAACTGGAAAGCCACTGCAAACAGAATAATCAGAGCTGGCTACTATTGGCCTACACTCTTCAATGATATCCATAAGATGGTAATTGCTTGCCACAAATGCCAAATTTTTGAAGGCAAAATAAAGCTCCTCCCCTTACCTCTATAGCCCATCACTGTTGAAGGTCCCTTTATGCAATGGGGCCTAGATTTCATAGGAGAAATTCACCCAACTTCTTCTGCACAACACAAATGGATCTTAGCAGCCACAGACTACTTCACTAAGTGGATAGAGGCCATACCTACTAGGAATGCCACATATCCAGTCATCATTAGGTTCCTAGAGGGTCATATCCTCTCTCGGTTTGGTTGCCCAAGGAAAATAATCACTGACAATGTTGCTACTTTTGGGTCCAAAAAAATGGTTGATTTTTGTCACAGGTATCAAATAGAACTTGGTCATTCAACTACCTATTACCCACAAGGTAATGGCTTAGCTGAATCATCAAACAAAAGCCTAGTGGCCATCATCAAAAATCTGTTAGAAGAGAACAAAAAGTCATGGCACAACAAGTTAGTGCATGCCCTATGGGCCGACAGGCTTACAAAAAAGAAATCTATTGGCATGTCACCATACCAGCTTGTCTATGGAACAAAAGCAGTGTTTCCTACCAACCTTGGGGTACCAGTGATTAAGTTGGTCCAAGAGATTCAAACAGAAGAAGACAGTATGGTGAGAAGGATAAACCAGACAATTCATCTCTAGCAAACAAGGGAGGAGGTCTATAACAGAGCTATCAAAGTTCAGGAAAACATAAAGAGGTTGTTTGACAAAAGAACCAAAGCTGCTGATTTCAAAATTGGAGATAAAGTTCTGAAGTGGGACTCAAGGAGAGAAGATAAAGGAAAGCATGACAAGTTTGACAGTTTGTGGCAAGGTCCATACATCATCCAGGCCACTGTGGGTCCGAATGCCTTTTTTCTACAAGAGTTAGATGGTACTGAGTTGTTTGGGGGTCTTGTCAATGGTAGGATTCTCAAACACTACTTCTGTTGATTTCCAATTCCCAGTTTCCATGTCCATTGCACATACCATTGCAGTGTTTTATTTTCAAGAAAAGGAGAAAATGTTCCCAAAAACAGAGAGAATGGAGAGGTTTAGACATGCTCAAAACATGAACCTCTGAAGTGAAAAATACTGGATCTAATATGATCAAAACCTGAGCCAAAGAAAGTGAAGATAGCTGGTTCAAACATACCCAAAACCTGGACCAACAAAAAGAAAGAAGAATCAGCTCTAACAAGCCCAAAATCAGAGCTGAAATGAAGAAAAGAAAGTGACTCTGACAAGCTGAAAACCTGAGTCACAAAAGAGGAATTTTTGTTTTCAGCTTTCTGCAAGTTTCTGTCCATGTGCAACTGTCTTTATGCCTTGGATCCACAACAAACTAGATTGTCTAATCCTAGTTTGACTGTTTTTAAATTTCTGTTGTAGAATGTAGAGAAGAAATCTGCTGGACAGTTTAATCCCAGCAGATGTTAGATTAGGTAGAGATACATATGAGACCAACAATCTAATCTGGTCTCATGGAGTAATAAGGATAGATTTAGAATAGGTTGATTTTCTGTTTATAAAAATAAATGATGTAAAGGGTCAGCTAGTCCAAATGCACCCTAGAAGAAGAAGAAATGCTAGGATTGTAGTCTAGGTAGGTAGATTGTTTGAGAATGCTTTTGCTAATTGATGTCTTCATAATTGTGGCAGCTGAAAATCAAAGAAGAAAGGTGGCTCAAGCAGCAGGCATCTGGCCTACACAAAATATCTATCTTCTTAATTCTTGACTCCTTCAAGAAGAAGCCATTTCCATGTGGAGCCACTGTTAACCCCCCTAATAAAGTTTGACAAGCAAGCAAGGGGCTAATTTGTTTTATGAGCCTTCAAGGAATGAATTTCTCTTCAAAACACATCATCCTTGAAGCCTCTTCCTATTCCCTACTCTTTAATCCTTTCCCTATGTTGTTCTTGAGTCAATAAGCCTCACTAATTGCAAAAAATTGTGCTCCAAAAAGCCTTTATTTGCCCCTTGTATCCCTACAGAATGTCCCTTTTCACCCCTTTTTTCCTCCTTTCAAAGTCCCCTTTCCATCCCAAAATTTCTCCCTTAGTCCTCCTAAAATCTCCCCAAAATCCCCTTTAAATTATACCCTTACCCTTTGTTTGGCCAAATTCCCCTTTTTTCCCTTACCGTTACCCTTTCCCAATCTTAAAATTCATTAAAAAGGGAAAAAAACCCACTTTACACCTTATAATAAGGCCTAAGCCCTTTCTCGCCAACCCCTTTAAACCACTTCCCCATATTCCCTATGCCCAAGACCGAGCGCTTATGGCCTGGGCGCTAATCGCATCAGAGAATTAGAGCGGAACGTTCAGTTCCTTCGTAAATCATAAAAACTCCGATGCGATAGTGTTATCGCTCCGTCAGTCTCATTGCAATCTCCACTGTTGATCTATTGTTTTGATCGGATGACCCTGCGCCGATCACACCTCCCGCCCCGATCGTAATCGGAACATTCACCATGTCACCCTTTGTTCCACTCTGATTGTGATTTGTCGATCCAATCTCAATCGTCCGTTTAATCCACGATCCGACGGCCATCGCACTTCCTGCCCATCACAATCAGAAATTTTGTAATGTGTCACACTTGTTCCCCCCAATTGCGATTTCCCGACTAAATCACAGTCGTCCATCCATTCGGAAATCAATGGCCCAGATCTTATTACATCGCATTCCATCGCTCTTTCCCTTTTGCCCCTCCGATCAGATCTCCATCGTCGATCTCCTTGTTGATCCAACGACCATCGCATCATTGCTCCAATCACAATCGCGATTTTCAATCGCTACCACTCTTCGCCCTTTGCGATTGCGATCCGCCGATTTGATCCTGGCCGTCCATTTCTTCAGATCGGATGGCTATGATCTAATCGTGCCCCCCCCATCAGTTTCTCCATCGGATGCCCTTATTAACTGCAACTTTCAATCTCCACCATCGATCTCCTCCTGAGATCCGACGGTCCAAAACTAATCGCCCTCCGCAATGGTTGGGTCCCGCCACATATGATCATTTTCGTTACATTTTCATTCATTTTAATGCATTCCACCTATTTTCATAAACCATTCCAAGGATTAATCTCCGCCGTCGATCTTCGTCACCAGACTATGATCTGACGGTCCACGCTCATTTCTCCACCAAAACCCTATTTGTCGTTGTTTACGCCATATTATTGCATTATCCACCATTGTTTCATCTAAAACCACCACCGTCGCACTATCACTTGACCTGCCCTCCATAGCCACCTCCCTATGCATGGATTTCATAACTGAGTTTCGTGTTCTACAGGGTTATTAGGTGGTGAAAGCTGCCATGATTCAAAATCTCTGTATAGTCACAAAGAAATAGGAAAGGACCATTTCAAAGAGCCGAACTCATGAAGAAAGGTCTGAGAGGACGTATGATAGGGCTCGCATTAAAGGGACAAAGTTTAAACTCTGTGAAGTCTTCCCCAGAGTCATTAAAGCATTGATTTCACAGTCAGAGACAAACGTGGAAGCGGCAAAGAGTATCAACAGGAAAATAGAGTGTTTAAGGCCTGTTATTGAAGATTTTGAGCCTTAACCCAATGATTTGAAGGCAGGAACTAGATCAAAGACATCATGGGTCTCTTAGAAGTTCCAGCGCACAGAAAAAAATGCTATTGGGTTTTCACATCAGCAGATTGTTCTAAAGGACCAAGCGCCCATATTGTTTCCTTTATTTACCGTGTTCCTGAAGAACATTCAGCCTTGACCACAGTCCTAAGCTATCAGAGCATTTGTTATGCAGCACGACGCACTTCACGGTCATTTATTTTCCTTTTTTTTTGTTTATTCACCAAAAGTACTACAGAGTACTACAACCAGAATGCATCAGAGCCACACCTGGAGTAAAGAGAGCCTGAAGAAGATCATTCCTTCGTCCAAAGGCATGCCAGAGATAAATGCACAGAGTTTAAAACTAAATGGGCTTCAGGCCCTCTTTATGTTCTAAGTTTAATGCTTCATTTAGTGTTTCACCTACCTCCTCTGCTCTCTTCAGCTATAAAACTCAAGAAGAAACTCGTTGTAAAGGTTATTGTTGATCAGTTATCAGAGAACTGCAAGCAGTTTCTTTTGAGACATAGTCTCTGTGTAAAGTCATAAGATAGGCTGATGAAGATGTTTTCAGAATGAATATCAAGCCATTGGCAATGTTGTACCTGACTGGTGTTGTTTTTTAATATGACAAGCACATTTCTTTGGATCCTGATTTAAAGCAGCTGGTGATTTTTTTTTATCTCTGTGTTTATTTCATTTCATTACATTTCTATTAGCTTGCATCATAGACTTGGCATAGGATTTACCCTTGTTAGGTACCCTATGTTTCTGCTCTCCTTTCCTTTAATGTTTTTCTTCTATATGTGTATCTGAAGTTTGATTTCAATGATTTAACCAGTGTAGTGGTTCCATATGCTGCTAGCTAATGTATGAATTAATGAAATATGATTTTAGGGAACACTGGGAGGTCTAGAACTGGTCTTTATCTCACTAGGATCCTTTTCAATTAATTGAGCCTATCTAAGTTCCCTCAAGCAGGAGGCCGAAGCTTTGAGAGTTCAAAGTCTCTCTCTGATCTCGGGTTTTCAACTTTGTGTTTTGAATCTTTAATGTTTCCTTGCTCTCACCTTCCCTCTTGCCTATCCTACCACACTATCATCTTTAAGATCCAATGCTTTATATGACTAGCCCAATTGAAAGCCTGCATATTGATTAGCAAGCAAATCCTTTCCTGAATCCATTGCCCAATGGTCTTGAATTTTCCCTGGAATTATCTCTCCTTTGCCTAAAATCCTCTTTTCTCACCCTTGTCTTACATTGAACCCTTATTTCCTAATTCTCAGCAACCAAACATACAATCAAGCAAACAAACCTTGTGCCTATAACTAGCCTAATATATTAACTTTGAACTTCAAAGACATATACCTTAGACAATCATAGAGAGATCCCTCTCTGGACCCAGGAGGGATAGATCCTAGGGTCTGAAAGTGGTTTGATGTTGTCTCATCTTTTGGTATTTCCAACCTTGCCAAAACATGGGAACCCCAATAGGTACCATAAAAAAAGCTATTTTTGAAGCTCCTATCTTAATGAGCCCTTCATTTTTGAAAGATTTTATGTTGTATACCTTTTCTTCTGATTTTTATTACATTATTTTCCTTACACAGAAAACATAACTTCATATTGAAATTCCCATTGCATTTATGATTTTTTATTTTAAGGGAGTTGAATTAAGATACCAAGTAATCGATAAATAAGCCTTCGTAGACTTTAAGGCTATAAAAAATTTCATATCTTACCTTCTGAAATCTAAAACGAAGGAAATAGTTCCTTATGCAACAAAATAATTTTTCTTGTGTAGAAAGAACTGTGATAAAAGGGCCCATTAGATGACGAATATCCAGGAATATTACTTTGATCGAAAATACAATCCTTTTGTAAGGAAATAATTTTTTCGAACCATGATATCCATGTCTATTCTGGAAACCACATGCTTGCATCTAGTTCCTTATGTTTCAGTGTTTTCCAGGCTAATCTGATCTAGTAGAGGAGGACAAGGGGAAAATCTAAACGAGAAAACCAATATCATAGGTTTTACGTATGCTTCTCTGAAGGAACAACCTCTTCTTGTGTCAATAATTTGGGATCTTTCTTCCTCCCATGAAATGAATAAGTGTCAAGGCATATTCCTATATAAAATAAATAAATAAAAGGGTGAAAGAAGAGAAAATCTTCCTGTGCAGGGAGGTGAGGAAAGAAACTTTGTTGGGGTACTGTTTAGGCTTGTTGGAAGCAGATAAATGGTTTTGTTCTAAATTTACCCTATAATATTACTTTCAAGGCCTCCTAGAAGTGGAGCAACGCCGAAGATGAAAAGCTATACTTTTAAAATATAAAGCCCGCAAATAACATTACCCTTCTTATGATTGGAAACATTATGATATCGCATGTCTTATGTTTGTGTTCAAGCAAGAAAGGATGAAGGGGAATATTTTTTAAAAATGAGAGAAATGGGGATGAAAAAGTAATCTGAATGATGAATCAATACTTCCTATGAAACTA
The DNA here is from genome assembly GCA_034641835.2 of Pinus albicaulis. Lineage (NCBI taxonomy): Eukaryota > Viridiplantae > Streptophyta > Pinopsida > Pinales > Pinaceae > Pinus > Pinus albicaulis. The sequence continues at coordinate 833,627,362 of CM076576.1, forward strand.
TACCATGCGCATAAAGAAAAACCAAGGCAGAGAAGCTAGAGTTTTACTAGTGTGTCACCAAGTGTTTTTGTTGCGATAACACCCTCAAAAGTTTTTCCTGCACTTGAATTCTGGAGCCTACTGTGGATCTTACAATCGGTCATTCCATAGTCACTTCTTGATTGAATTATGCTTTGTTAATTCTTTGAGTTCTCTTCTTGAATTGTAAGTGTCGAAGTCACTTTCTCACACATGCTTAGTCTGCAACAAGTTCATGAGCACATTATTTTACATAAGATTGAATAAGCATAGCACAATCAATCTAGAAAATTCCTGTGTGATGATCAACATATGTCAATGGTCAACACACACTCTCATTAACAGTCTCGCACTTTTAGCTGCAATTGTACTTCTATTTCGATGAGTTTTTCAAACTATTGCTTTTGCATTTCTTCGCTCTTGCAAGTGTCTCTTTCATGTTTTTTACTGTCACTTTTGATTTCCTTCACCTTAATTAGTGTCAGTTTCATGTTATGTTTTCTCTGGCATGTGTCTCTTTCACCATCGTTTTCATATTGCAAGTTTCATTCACACTTTTCTTTCTGTATAACAAATGTCATCTTTTGGCATGGGAAGTGTCTGTTATCATGTAAAGTGGAGTTTTGGCTTGTTTCAAAGCGTAAATTTGGTGTTCATGAGTCCTTTTAGTCATGTAGACATTCTTTACACCCATTCCAAAATATTTACGCACTGTTGCACAAGTGCCATCATTTTCGGTGCAAAGTGTGCCTTTTGTGTCGCACTTGGAGAGGTATGTTGTATAATCGTCACATTGAAGGAATCATTTTGTTCTTGTTTTCTGAGTGATAAATATTGTGTCATCGAATATTTTGAGTGTGTGATCATGATCCAGTTTTGTCTATATTCACCTGAGCGTCACTGATCCCACACTTAGCCTTATCTAGAAAATTTCACTCAAGGGAAATTTGACTTCACTTAACCTTCCTGAACTGTGCAATGTGCAGTATCAACACTCAAGCCCTGACCCTTCCTCTTGGGATTTCCCATTTTGCAGTCACAATTTGTAGACTCGACCCTTGAGTTCCAGAACTGTGTAATTTATGCCTTCTAGTCAGCCACAAGTGCACCCTGCATAGTGTCAAGCCTCAAGCTTTCAACCTGAAATGTTGAGTTACGCAGCTGCACAATCCATGTGATTTTTCTCCCTCAAAATTTTGCGTTTGTAAATTTCAAATCTCAAGCCTCAAGCTTGACCTCATGAGTCCCTCAACTGCATATTCCCTTAAGTCTCTCCTTCCATAACTTCCCCAATCACCATCCTTGAGCTCTTGAACCCCTCAAGTATGCAATCATTTGACCTTGGTCATACTAAACTGCGCATTGCGCAGTATCAAGCCTTTATCCTAGACATTTTCCACTGGAAATACACAATCTCTGATTAAATCACTCAATTAGTCACCCGATTCGAGATCTTAACAAATGTTTTCATGAAACATTTTAGATTAGGATTTTTCAAATAAATGTCATCTTGTCATGAGTGGTTTTCAGTTACATGTACCCTATCTTATCATGAAAAGGATGATTATGGAAGAAAAGTAGAAGGAGACCATGCTATAATATAGATATGGAGCTGAAGGGATAAGATGATCATTAGGTAAGAAGACGAAGGAACCCCAGAGTACAACAAAAGATCAAAGGTCAGGACCGCATGAGTACTCCATATTGAGTCACATCCCTTTGGAGAGTGGACATCAAGAAAAAAACATATCTCTCGTGAAGATGAAGTATTGGATACATCTCTTATTTAAGACAAATCAATAAGAGGAACAACATGGCACTATCACCTTATCCTGAAGTTAATATTATCATTTCCAAGTTGTGACTTATGAAAGTGTCACCACAATGTCATGTGTTTCCTTTTGTCTTGCCACATATCTTGTGGATGTAATTATGTAAATATCAAAATAAAAAGGACAAAATGTAATGTAAAGTGGAATTCCAAGAGTCATCCATAGAATTTGAAAAGTCATGAAGGAGTCAAAGATTCAAAGAGAAGTAAAAAAATCATGAGGGTCCTCCAAGAGTCACTAGGGAGGTGAATGGTCACCCCATTTCTTATAAATACACCCTCATGGATCATGCAAAGGAATTTTCACCTTGGCTACTCCTACTAGGAATTAGAGAAGAAAATAGTTCTTTTGTAGGAGAAATTGGTTTCTCCAATGCTACACTATTGGGGCTAGTGGTGTTCACTAATTTGATGTATCTTGGAATATTTTCTTAATTCAGAAGCTCACTAAGCCAACACACTTTCATGCGTATGTCGTAAATATTGTAATACTATTTTTTGAATGTTTGTGATGTATGTTGTTTTCATATATACTAAGGAAATTGAACTATTTCTGTGGATTTGACACTTATCTTGTTGAAAAAGGTGTGTTGTATGTGTTTTAACAATTATTTCTTCTACGTGAATTATTTCTCTAGCTGTCCAACGATTCATTTATATGTTATGCTCATGTGTCTTTTCTAGATCCGTACTATTACTTCTCTTAAAAGGCTCACTTTTCTCTCCCCCTTCAGTATAATAACCTTTATACATTCTACAGTTGAACAACCACAAGGCATGTTCACTTGATAATCTGAAAGCACATGTACATTGCTCTCTTGTGTTGAACTTTATAGCCAAGGAAAATATATAAGAATATATGGAAGTCGATCTTTAGTTCTAGAAGGGCTCCCACATGAAACTGTGTGAAGTATAATTGGGATTTTTCATTGGGGAGACCCCCTTGGTTGACGAATGTCCAACACTGTCAACACCTACTTAAATCCAAAATGAAAGCAATAGTTCCCTATGAAAAAGTAAGACATTTACTTGTGTAGAAAGAACTGTGTGAGAAAAGGTCCCATTAGATTATGACTCTCCAGGAATATGACTTGGAGATTAAACTTGCTCAAATAGTGAAAGGAAAAGGTCTCTGTAAGCTCTCTATTGAATTTTTTAACTCACCTAATCAAGATCCTTGTTATTATAATCAAATATCTTTGTTGCAAAATGAATATTTTTTTCATTGAGATGTTCCTAATCCTTGGAATATTGATATCATGTTTTATTTGTATAATGTACAACAACATCACATATTGAGTCCGAGAAGAAAAGAGAATTAAAGTTGAAATTAGAGTCTTATCTGTTGACACCTAATCCTAAGGGATTGGGAGAAATTGTAAATTAGTGTAAATTAGGAAGTAAGGTAGTCTAAGAGACATTGGGAAATGAATCCCAATGGTCTCACCTCCATGTATATATTCATGAGCACCCTCTATCAAATTCATTGTTCAATTTGTGGAGTTACCTCCTGGTATGACATGGTATATGAGCCAACCCTTTTATTGGCATCCCTTCCTCTGGTGTAACTCCCTCATATATTTGTTCTAAATTTTTTAGAGACTACCATATTCTATCATATTCCTGCAATACTGTTTGAAAATCTGTGCATTCAAAATTTTTTAGGGGCTCAGCCATTTTGGGGCTCACTGCTCCTCATAGCTCATTCAGCCACCTCCGTAGCTCACTGCTCCTCACTGCTCATTTAGCTCTCTCTGCAGCTCCCCGCATCGCATAGCTCTGCGAGATGACTCCTACCATAGCCCTCCATTGCCTCCTCTCGTAGCCCTCCACTACCTCCTCTCTCTCCCCACAATCATTGCTTATCTCAAATCCCCTCCCTGCTCCCCCTCCCGACTCCCCTCCTCGCATCTACAGTCGATGTTGCTCCCAAATTCCCTCCTTGCTCCCACTACCAAATCCCCTCCCCTCTCCCCTTCCCACTTCCCGCATCTATTGCTTCTCCTGACTCCCCTCCCTGCTGTCAACTCCCTTCTCCATTCTCCCTCTGCCCTCCCTTCGCACTCACCTCCTCCTAATCCACCTCCCCAGGTCGACCTCCCCTAGTTCTGGCCCTCCTTAGTTCAACCTCCCCTGGTACGATCTTCCCCAGATCCCACCTCCCCCTAGTCGACCTTCCCCAGGTCTAACCTCCACTGTAAAAAAAAAAAAAAAATACAATTTTTTTTCCAAAACTGGTTTTTACAGCAAAGTCCATATTTTGTACCAAAATTGAATTTTTTATAGAAGAGTGCAATTTTCACTCTAGAATTGAGTTTTTACAGCAAATTACATTTTTACACCAAAATTGAGTTTTTGTAGCAGAATACATTTTACACCAGAATTGAGCCTTTTTCCAGCAGACTCCTTTTTTCAAAAGTTCACAATGCATTATATCATATCTATTGTGGGATTTGTTATCTATGGAAAGGAGAAATATCCTGAGTGGTCTCAGAAAATCAATCACTCTCATTTTTAATGATTTTTGGAGAGGAATTTGTGAAGGAGAAGGAGAAAATCCACCGACAAAGCCCACCTCAGACAAGGAGATCACCATTTGGGAAAACAAGAATTGTAAGGCCTATGCCTTGATTGCAGCTTCTGTAAATAAAGAGATGAGTCGCCATGTTACACCATTTTCAAATTCCTATGAAGCCTTGAGAAAATTAAAAGAACTCTATAACTCACATTCCTAACTTGAAATTGTTCAATTAATGATTAAGTTGTTCAACCCTGAATTGAAAAATGACGACCCTCTTGCTTTAGCATCAAAAGTAAGATCTATCATGCATGAAATTAAAAATACTAGTGTAGAAGTTGAAATACCTCTCATAACTTGTGTTAATGTATTGTATCCCACTTACTCACATTACCTTGAGTCATTGCAAGCAAGTGGAAACCTCGTGAAGATCACCTTTGATTCGCTTGAGAAAAAAGTTTGCATAAAGAGAGAAAGCTTTTGGAAAGAAGACAACCCCTATGTATTCTGAAGAAACTGTATGTTTTGCACGTAGAAAGAAGAATCATGCTTAATATTCTTCCAGATGTATAGGTGGACGAAGAGGAAGAGGAAGAAGAAATTTTAGAGGAACGGGGGCAGACAAGCTCAAACTGAAAAATTTGATCTTCATTGCATACGCTGCAATAAATATTGGCATGATGCATCTACATGTAAGCTGCCTTAGGACATAATTGAGTATCAAATACATAAATAAAAAGTTAAAACTCATGACAGAGACAAAGGTAAAGCACCTGAATCCGCTCATTATGTTGTAGCACACTGTAACATTGGAGTACCTGAAGACTTATTTGATGCTTCACTTACTTTTTAGAGAAATGATTGGTTGCTAGATTTAGGAGCAAAATGTCACTTGAATTTTAGAAACTTATTTTTTGAATAATTTACTGACAAGGTTGATGGAGCAGTATACTTTGCAGAAAAATCTAAACTCAAGCCATCAGGGCTTGGCACAATCAGGCTTAAGTTTCCTGGTCTTCCAGACCATCTTCTACATGAGGTTCTATACCTCCCTGAGTTGAGGATAAACTTGATGTCCTTGGTCAACATCTCCCAGAAAGTACACTCCATTCACATGTTTGATGGAAATGTTAAGGTTAGAAAGCATCAGATCGCTCACTTGTCATGAAGGGAATAGAAGAAGGAAGACTTCTAAAGCTGCAAGGTACCTATGCTTATGCACAAAACTTTGCATTCAGTTCTCACCATGATGAAGGTACATTCCCATAAAGTATTTTATGGAATGCTAGTTTTGTACACTTAAAATATGACAACCTTCGATTGTTGAAGAAAAATGGTGTTACTGGATTGCCTATAATTCCTAGGAAACTTAAGCAATGTGATGCTTGTATTCTAGGAAATCATAGCAAACAGTCCTTTCATGATTCACATTCCAAAGCAATGAGCTAATTCATTCAAGTTTATGTGGCCCCATGCCTACAAATGGAAATAAATATATGATGACATTTATTAATGATTACACCAGAATGTGTTGGGTTTACTTATTGAAGAACAAATATGATGCTTTTCAAAAATTCAAGAATTTTCATGCATGGATTGAAATGATGCAAAAAATCATATCGTCTCTTTGCACACTGATAATGGAAAAGAATACACTTCAAATGAATTTTAAAACTATCTTCGCCAACATGGGATCAAACATAAAACAGTCGTGCCCTATAATCCCCAACAGAACGATGTAGCTGAAAGAATGAACATGACAATTTTAAATATGGTTCTCTCCATGATGTTTTTTAAGAATGCAAAATTGATGTTTTGGGATGATGAAATTATATGTGCTTTGTACATAAATAATAGGTTTCCTTCTAATACAATCAGGAAAAAAAAATCCTTATGAAATGTGGCATGGCCACATTCCTTCGATAAAAGCATTTCAGGGTCTTTGGTTCCACCTGTTATGCTTTTATACCTAAGGTACAAAGAAATAAACTTGGTGCTAGAAGTTGAAAATGTATCTTCTTGGGGTATTCCAATACTTCCAAAGGATATCAAATCTATGATGAAGTCAATAAGAAGTTTGTAGTATCTAGAGATGTCATATTCCTTGAATCTTCCAAAACTGGCGATGTTGTTGAGTAGAAAATTGATCGCTTGGATAGATTCACACATGCAAAGTCATTTCTAGAATTTGATAATAAAATTACACATCTTGAAGGGGGGGTTATTATACTGAATCAATCTATGGAATCGTCTTCCAAAGCACTCTCTCTCCCACATGTCGAAACAACCACGGACGACACCTTGAATGATGTGATTGATAGAATTGGGTGAATGAATCTTGATTCAATATCAACTCAGTCAAATGAGCAGCCCGAGCCATCTCAAAAAGGTCCCCCAAAATGGCTAACAAAGACACTGGAAAATGTTCATCCTTATGAGGTTGGAAAGATAGGAACAAGAAGTTCCACCAGGAAAAATGGAGGTGACGTATATAATTCTGATTCACCTATTGATATGGATATTTCTTATAATTATGAATTGAATTTGTCTACAGATCTTGAACCAACTTCCTTCAAAGAAGCCGCTTCTCATGTTGAATGGAATGAAGCAATGCAAAAGGAGTATGATTCCTTGATAAACAATGGCACTTGGAAGTTGGTTAATCCTCCATTGGGAACCAAACCAATTGGATGCAAGTGGGTCTACAAGAACAAGTACAAAGCGGATGGCTCACTTGACAAGCATAAAGCTAGGTTTGTGGAAAAATGTTTTGCACAAAATTAAGGGGTCGATTATGAGGAAAATTTCGCCCCTATAGAAAAATAGGCCACCATTCAGACACTCTTTTACTTAGCAGCTTAGAAGGGTTGGAGATTCCATCAGATGGATGTAAAAACCACATTTTTGAATGGAGATCTAAAGGAGAAGGTTTTTATGTCCCAGCCAGAAGGATTTTTTGTGAGGGGCCAAGAACACAAAGTATGCAAGCTTATAAAATCCTTGTATGGCCTCAAGTAAGCACTGTGATCCTGGTATGAGAAATTAACTAAGCATCTTCTGAAACTTAACTTCAAAAATTTTGATCTTGATGATGAAACTTTGTTAGTTAATAAAGTTTGGAAAAAAATTGTATATATTATGGTGTATGTAGATGATCTTTTGATGACAGGGAACAATGAGATTTATACTTCATCCATAAAGAAGGAGTTGAAGAAAGGTTTTGAAATCACTGATTTGGGCTATGTTCACTACTATCTTGGTATTGAAGTAACTCAACATCCTAAATTTATATTCCTTTCTCAAAAGAAGTACATTGGAGATCTTTTGAACAAGTTTGGCATGGATGAATGGAATCCTTTGACCACTCCAATGGAACAAAACTTGAGGCTCACATCCATTGAAGGGAAGGAATTTTAGGATGAAACGAAGTAATGGAAACTTATAGGAAGTCTCATCTACCTGACTACTACTAGACAAGACATCTCATTTGTGGTTGGAATCCTCTCCAGGTTTGTTCAAAAACCTTGTGAAGGAAATTAGTCTACTGTAAAAATAGTTCTAAAGTACTTGAAAGGGACTCAAGATTTTGGACTCAAATATACACAGGTGGGTGACTTCAGCTTGATCGGATACCCTGATTCATACTTTAATGGAGACAAAGAAACTAGGGTATCTTCTTCAGGTTATATTATAAGTCTTGGATCAGGATATGTATCCTGGAGATCACACAAAAAATCAGTTCCAACAAATTCCACAACTAAGGTAGAATATGTGGTAGCAGCTGAATTGACAAAGGAAATTGTGTGGCTAAGGAAAATCCTAGAAGTTTTTCATATGAAACAAATGCATTCAACTCCACTCATGATCGAAAAAACTTCTGCAATAAATTTGGTCAAGAACCCAAAGTTCCATGATCGAGCGAAGCACATCAATAAAAAATAACATCTGATTTGACATCATGTTGAGGCCAAAACTGTCCATCTACTTCATTGTTCCATGAATGAGCAGACTGTAGACATCCTCACCAAAGCGCTTGGAAGAGAAAATTTTGAAATATTCAGTACGATGCTTGGACTCACCAACATCTTCAGATTAAGGGGGGTAATGTTGACACCTAATCCTAAGTGATTGGGAAAAACTATATATTAGTGTAAATTAGGAAATAAGGAAGTCAAAGAGGCATTGGGAAATGAATCCCAATGGTCTCACCTCCATGTATATGTTCATGAGCACCCTCTTCAAATTCATTGTTCAATTTTTCGAGTTACCTCCTAGTCTGACATTAAAAATTGATTAATAATGTTATGTTTTGAAAGAATTATGACAGTGTATTTCTTCATTGTTTAGAAAAAGATGATGCCCAACAAGTACTCTGTGAACTCCATTCAGGACCTATCGGTGGTCATTTTGGCAATGACGCCACTACACAAAAAGTGCTAAGGGTTGGGTATTATTGGCCCACATTATTTAAGGATGTTTATGCCCTAGTACTTAAATGTCAAACTTGCCAAAAGATTGTTTTTAGGGATAAAAAATCAATGTTTTCCCTTTAGCCTATCACGGTTGAAGCTCCCTTTTAGCAGTTGGGCCTTGAAATTTTTGGTCCCATGAAATACCCATCCTTTCAACAACATAAATATATTTTTATAGTTACGGATTAATTTACAAGGTGGGTTGAGGCGATACCTCCATGAGTAGTTAATACCAAACACGTGATTGCATTTTTGGATTCTAATATTGTTACTTGTTTTGGGGTTTCAAAATCATTGGTGTTTGATAGTGTCTCTTACTTTGCTTCTCAGGAATTGGATTATTATCATTCTGATAAAGGAATTAAGATTAAATACTCAGGAAATTATTACTCTCAGGTAAATGGCCTTGTTCAGTTATCAAATGAGAATTTAATTAAAATCTTGAAATGAACCATTTATGAGCAATATAAGAACTGACATACTGCCCTTTTCAATGAACTGTGGGCTGAAAGGCTCACCCCTAAAGATACTATTGGTATCCCCACCTTTTTCCCATTCTATGGTAGAGAAGCCATCTTACCTTCTAATATTTTCCTTCCTTCTCTGCAATTGACCCAACAGGTCGAAGAAGTCAATTTTTTTTCCATGCATAATATGACTGATGCCTTACTGAAATTAGAAGAAGAGAGGGAATGGTCAAAACATAAACTGCATCAACCCTAGCAGACTGTTAAATTTTGTTTTGATAACAGATCTTCTTTCGGCAGAAATATAGAAGTAGGATATTTGATTTTAAAATGGGACAAAGACCATGAAGATAAAGGGGAACATTCCAAGTTTCTGAGGCTATGGTTAATACCATTAATTGTTACAGAAAAGATTGGTCCTAGTACATTTCGTATACAAAATTTGGAAGGTCGGGTAGGACCTCTTCCGATCAACGGTTAACTTTTGAAAAAGTATTTTTTTTAGTCCCTCCTAGGATTCCATATCATTATAAATATTATTTTTCCATGCATTTTTCAGTGTGATTTTTCTAATATTCTTTTGGATTGTTTTATTTATTCGACAAATTGAATATGATTAATCTTGTCATAAATTTGTTTCAAGAAAATACTAAAACTAATGATATTTATTCGTGCTTTAATAATTTGATTTGTTTGTTGTAGTATTAGTTAAATCTTCTGATCAATTTTACTAGAACTACATAAAATCTCTTTTTTATTTGATCTTTTTTTATCAAGATTTTCCTTGATATCGTCACCAAATTTAGTTTACTAAATGTTAATTTTTATGGTATGTCGTATGCTTGTAAAAATTACTTCAATCTCTTATCATGCCCAATGAAAATTCCACTCTAGATTCAAATATAAATCACAACATATTTCAGTAACAATCACTTTAGATCATCATTGACAGTAATTATAGATAGAACATCATTAACAAAATGCACAAGAAGACAAGCTAAGACAATCAATACAAATATTTAGGCTAATGCCAGAGAAAAATGCCAGAAAGGGGAAAACCAAATCAATCCTTCTTATTGATTAATATCAAATGTTCAACAAAGATAGAATATCCAATTTAGTACAATTATGACAAAGTCAAAGTCGAGACTTTGACTATCCAATATCTAAAACAAGAAGCCTGATATGATCTGTCAAAGTCTGGAATTATGAGATGAGTCAATAGTAATAAATGTGAATGATCCAGACTTATGCAAGAATGCAATAGAATACAAATATAAAAATAAACACAAAGATGCAGTAGAAATAAAACTTCATTTCATTAATACCAATGAACTGAAATATGCTTACATACAGAATGGAAATAAAATAGTTCGGGTGATTTTATCTTATCGCTGACAAGAAATGTGGTTGTTACATGCCTTTGAACTATGTTACAATGGGGCTTAAGGGAATTTTTATTATTGAACAACAAGGTAAAATCCTAAACAATAAAAACCTTATCGCATGATATGGAACACCAAGAGTTTGTGGTCCTCATTGGGATTAGTTGGGCAGCCAACTTCCCAGGGTCATAATGTTTTCATATTATCTCCATTTGGCATGTACGATACTTCATCGGAAATATATCTTTGAGTACTAAAGTATTGGACATAGGCCCAAGGCTATGGCTATGGACCTATTGTAGACCTCAAAAAAATTCCATTTAGGGGGTCAAAACTGCTCCGAATATTTAAAACCCGAAAACCTACTAAAAATAGTAAATGTTGCTATTAAAAGGAAACTGATGAAACCGATTGGGGTTCTAGGTGGAATAGGCGGGTGGCCACCAATATCCACCTAGATCAATCCTCCCCCCTTAGGAAGCAATGGTCCCCATTGTGTGCAGAGCCTCCATGAGGTGAAGAAATTTCAATTGAACTTGGTCCCTGGTGAAGGATTTGGCCTACTTTGGCAACTCAATATAGATGGATCCTCTATTGGAGAGTGTTCTTGATCAGTGTCTCCATGATCTTGTTAGTTGTTGTTGGGTATGTGTTATATTCTTTCCACGACTAAGCATGAGCGGGGGGTGATAGCCCCCCCTGTCGGGGTCCGGGGCAGCACCTCGACGAAAATTTTTGGTCCTTAATTTCCGGTGGGTAGGCCGCACCCATGGTTTTGTGCATGGTTTTGCACATGGTTTTGGGGAACGATGGTTTTCGACCCCTGGCATTTTTTGTAGATCCCATGAGTCATGGTTGATTGACTCAGGTGCATATTTTCACTTCACTCCCCATAGGGAGTGGTTCTGCGAGTATGAAAAATATGATGGTGATGTCTTCCTAGGGGATGATAGGAAGGCCAGAATCGTCAGACGTGGAAAGGTCAAGCTGAAGCTGCAAGGATGAAGGATTATAAAACTTCCTGGTGTTCTGCATATTCCTGCATTGGCTAGAAATTTGATTTTTGTAAGCAAGATGGATGATGCAGGTGTAAAAACAGTGTTCGAAAAAGATGCCTGCAAGATGGTTCGGGGAACACTGGTATTAATGTGGGGAGTTCAGACTAGAACTCTGTACAAGCTACAAGGTAGCACTATTATTGATGGGTGTAACAGTTCTATGGTTCTTGAAAGTGGAGCAGAAAGCCTAGCTGTATCTGGAGAAAAGACCATGCTATGGCATCAAAGGCTTGGACATATTAGAGAGAAGGGCCTTCGGATACTGCATAGAAATGGTATGGTAGAAGGGATGACTAGTTGCTCTCTAGATTTCGATTTCTATGAACATTGTGTATATGGGAAGCTGAATTGGGTGAGTTTTCCTTCTGGTGCTAAGAGGGCAAACAAGATATTAAAACTTGTGCACAGTGATGTGTTTGGACCTGTGTCAGTTCCATCACTAGGAAAGTCTATGTACTATGTTTCATTCATAGATGACTTCTCAAGGAATACATGGATATATTTCGTGAGGAAGAAATCTGAAGCTTTTGACAAATTTAAAGAATTTAAGGCTCTGGTGGAAAACCAGACAGAGAAGAAGATAAAGGCGCTGAGGACAGATAATGGTGGGGAGTTTTGCAAGAAGGAATTTGAAGAGTTCTGTAAGAAGTGTGGTATAGCACGGCAGAAGACTAATCCATACACACCTCAGCAAAATGAAGTTGCAGAAAGAATGAATAGAACGCTGATGGAAAAGGCAAGAAGCATGCTCAGTGGTACCGGGTTAGGACAAGACTTCTGGGTAGAGGCAGTGGAGACTGCATGTTACTTAGTTAACAGATCACCTTCATCAGCGTTGGAGGATAAGACTCCACATGAGGTATGGACTGGTAAGAAACCCTATCTTTCACATCTAAGGGTATTTGGATGTGATGCATATGTACATGTTCCAAAGGAGAAAAGGACCAAGTTGGATAATAAATCTGAAAGGTGCATCTTTATTGGGTATAAGGATGGTTTAAAAGGTTACAAGCTTTGGAACACGGAAACAAGGAAGGTTGTGTACAGCCGAGATGTGGTGTTTAGAGAGGTGAAAGATGTTGTTAAACATGAAATCATACCAAAGGAACCTGAGAAGATAGAGTTTGATCTAAAGGAGGATGAATCAGACTCTACAGCAGAAGAAGATTCAGAAGAGGAAGAGCCACAAACTCCAGCTTTGAGAAGATCAGTTCGGGAAAGAAGGCAACTAGAAAGGTATAGTCCATCTGCTTTCTGTTCAGGTTTTGCCTTAACTATAACTAATGATGATCCCAGAACTGTCAGGGAGGCAGTAGATTCAGAGGATGGAAAACTCTGGAAGGAGGCCATGGTTGATGAAATGGCATCCTTGCACAAAAATGAGGCATGGGATCTGGTGGAGTTGCCGGCTGGAAGGAAGCCCATCGGGAGCAAATGGGTGTTTAAAAGGAAGATGAATGTAGAAGGCAAGGTGGAGAAATACAAATCTCGGTTGGTAGCAAAAGGTTATTCCCAGGTGCCGGGAATTGATTTTGGTGATATTTTTTCTCCTGTTGCCAAAGTTACTTCTATTAGATTACTTTTATCTGTTGCTGCTGCATTTGATTTTGAGATAGAACATATGGATGTGAAGACAAAATTTCTTCACGGGGATCTAGAAGAGGAGATCTACATGAAGCAACCTGAAGGCTTTATGGTGAAGGGTAAGAAAGAACTGGTATGCAAGTTGAAGAAGTCTCTGTATGGGTTAAAACAGTCACCAAGGATGTGGTATCAGAAATTTGATACCTATATACGGGGACTTGGATTCACCAAAAGCAAGGAGGAGCACTGTGTTTATTTTAAATTAATTGGTGACCGTGTTATTTATTTGGTCTTGTATGTGGATGATATGTTGTTGATTGGAAATGACAAAGAAATTATCCAAGATTTGAAGACCCAACTATTATCCAAATTCGATATGAAGGATCTTGGTGCTGCAAACTATATTTTGGGCATGGAAATTAAGAGAGATCGGGCAAAGAGGATGCTCTGGTTAAACCAGAGGAAGTATGTCGAAACTATATTGTAGAGGTCCAATATGCAGGATAGTAAAACAGTGAATGTTCCTATTCCTGTAGGTGTAAAGCTATCTGCTGAACAATGTCCCAAGACACAAGAAGAGGAGGAGTATATGTCTCGTGTTCCATATGCAAGTGCAGTGGGTAGCCTGATGTATGCAATGGTATGTACTAGACCAGACATTGCACATTCATTGGGAGTGTTGAGCAGGTTTATGTCAAACCCAGGAAAGGAGCATTGGACAATAGTGAAGCGGGTTTTCAGATATTTACGTGGCTCTAGTGATCATGGCTTGTGCTACCAGGGAAGACCAGGATTGGAAAGAATGTTGGACATTCGTGGTTTTGTTGATGCAGACTGGGCTGGAGATCTGGACCAAAGAAGATCTACAAGTGGGTATGTTTTTAGCCTATTTGGAGGCGCAGTCAGTTGGATGAGTAAAAGACAGTCTGTAGTGGCTCTTTCAACTACAGAGGCAGAATACATAGCAGCCACTCATGCAAGCAAGGAAGCATTTTGGTTGCAGAGATTGTGTTCAAGTATGGGGTTGGTATAGCAAGCTATAAGGATATACTGTGATAGCCAAAGTGCAATTTTCTTGGCTAAGAACCCTGCTTATCATTCAAAGACAAAGCAAATTGATGTTCAATATCACTTTGTTAGAGATATGGTTGAGGCTAAAAGGGTGTTGCTGGTAAAGGTGGACACTTTGAAGAATGTTGCAGATGCATTGATGAAGTCTGTGAGCACTCAGAAGTTCCCTTGGTGTAGAGAAACAGTGGGTGTTGAAGAATTGGGCCAATGACTAAGCTCTCTTGTGGCCCCCTCTGGAAAGAAAACAACAAGTGGGAGAATGTTGCGTATGTGTTATATTTTTGGTCCTTAATTTCCGGTGGGTAGTCTATGCCCATGGTTTTGTGCATGGTTTTGCACATGGTTTTGGGGAACGATGGTTTTCGACCCCTGGTATTTTTTGTAGATCCGGTAAAGGGAACTACGGTTATGTTCTAATCCAAGGTTAATGGATTGGGGTTTATGTATGCTTCGGCATGTATATATATGTGTTGTAACACTAAAATGAATATAATGAAAAATCAAGTTGGTTGTCCCAATTTGGGATCCAGGGGAAAATCTCTGTGTTTATCTATTTTATATTTTATGCTCTCGCTATTGTTTATTTTCTGTTATAAGATTCGTGTGTAGATAATTTATGTTCAGGGTTAGAACCTACAGTTGTGGCCTATTCGACACAACTTTGGTTGAGTTCTGTTGGTGTAAGATGCTTGACAACGTGGAATGTGTCCAACAATGGGGGAAATTATGGTCGCAGTTAGTCCACATTGAATATTGGGTGCAGGCAAAGGAATGATGGAATTTTGAGTGTGAATGCATTGTCCCCTATAGCCTTAGTGATGGTGTATGGCCCATATTGGAGTGAGAAAATCTTGTGGTTGGGCCCAGGGATGAGCTCCTTCTGCAAATGTAACCAAACTTTATTTCCCACCTAGAAGTTGTGTGGCACCCAATGTTGATCATGACACTTCTTGTACTTAGTGTTGGCTATGTCCAATATTTCATGGACCTGAAATGTGATGAATGCACTCAATTAAGTTTTTATCCCTATTAGCTTCGGACTAGAAATGAGCCGAATCTTACTGAGTAGATACAAATGGTATGGCCACATAAATGGGACATAGTGGTTAGAATCCAAACCCCGCTTGAAAGGGGTTGTGGTCAGTTTAGCTATGGAGATATTTTTTGTAGTTGTGTTGGACATAGGGGAGGCTTTCATCCCATGCGCATGGATGCTTCAAGTTTTACATGTGCAGAATGTGTACAATCATCATATTGATGACCTCTGTTTGGCCATCAATTTGGGGGTGGAAAGTCGTGGACTTAGTGAGCTTAGTATCTAGCATCGACCAAAGACTTGACCAAAATGCACTTAGGAACCTACTGTCCCAGTTTGAGATAATGGACTGTGGGATCTATTGGGCCTCCAAAATGTCATCCTCTTTTACCCTTATTTACATAATTTTACCATATTTTGTAACTCTTTACCATATTCTATAGCTCCATAACATTACATTAATAACCATTTTCATGATCATATGGGTTTTTCAATATTATTTTCCAAGTCATTTATTTTAAGTATTTTGAGATAATTTATTATTAAATATTACAAAATTAACATGATTTCATATATATTTAAAAGTGGGATGAGTTTTATGATATTGTAGGCTTATTTGAAGATTCTATAAGAGCCTTATTTGGCCACTCAACCACAAATTCGAATTTCAATTTCAAATCATGAAGATTGTGGAATAATTGTGGAAGATTTGGATCATTGGCTAAGCATGTTCATAGGAGAAGAATCATGGATTTTTTGATATGTGTCTCCTATCAAAACTAGGAGAGAATTTTGAGAGGATTTGTATCTCATATTTTTAGGTGATTGGTTGTAACCACAAGAGATAAATGTGGACCTAGGAGAGATTTGCGGATCTACATTTATTGATTAGTTATCTTTAGTTTTTTGTATAAATAAGAGTGCATCCTTCATACAAAGAGAATTCTATTCCAAGATGTAATTTGTAAAGTGAGGATAGAGATGAAGAGAGTTTAATTATTGTAATATCTTTGGAACTTTTTGTGACTTCATTTTATGGAATATATGTTGTTGGTTTGATCTCCAAGCTTTGATAATCGTTCAGTGTGCTTGCTGAGGAGTGGAGGGCCCCCATCAACCGTAGCTTGTGCACCTCTTTATTTTGTTGTAAATATTTATGTTATTTCATTTATGTAAGTTTAATTTAGTTTATTTTATGTTATTTTGATTGATTTAATTTACTTATGTTTTGATTGGATTGGCACATTAGTAATCTCGCACTAGTAATTTCAAACTAGTAATCTCAAGGACTATAGATTTCATTTGTGAAGGTAGTATTCCTTGAGACAAAAAGTCACTAAAAAATAACATTCTTGAGACAGAACATGTGCACTTTATTTTCATTTTCTTTCATTATTTTCTTTGTAATTTTCTTCAATTTTCTTTCATTAGATTAATCTATTATGAGAAATAATCACCTAGTACATATAATACATGTATACCTCATAAGTTCACGAACCCTCGGTTGACAATTTAATGTCAGGGATTTAACTCACAATTAAATCACCCAACATTTTTGCATCATTTCTAGGGAGGTATACATAGGTGCTTATTTTGAAAGTTTAGAATAATCATGATAGTTGTATTCATTCTTAGATGCATGGCATATTAAAATCATTTATGATGCATATTAAATTTCAATAAATTTTCAATACTTTGTACTAATTTGTGTGCAAGATAGGAAGTATCAACCAGTTGGAGTATTTCACATAAAATTAAGATTTTGAAAAATGTCCTTCCAAGATCTTTCTCGGATCCTAAAAACAACTGGGATATCTACCTCTCAGGAACAATATATTTTAATTGCATTCAAAAACTTGTCTATCTCTCCACCTCCACAAGAATATCTTCAAGTCTTTTTTTATTCCTCTTATCAATATGTTGAAGAGACTAAGGAATCATGGAATATTTTTTATGGGGAGCAACCAGTAGAATCTAAGATTGATGAATGCATAATAAAGGAGGATATTCAATGTGATCTAAACCAAGAAAGGAATAAGGAATGCCATAGCTTTATTGGAAGATGGTTCCAATCATGGATCAATTCACATTACTCTTTCATTCTTCCTTATGTATTGATTGCATTATCAAAAAAAATGGTCTTTCATGCTTTGATGTACTTTAATGCATATTTTTCAAACTTAAGCATGTATATATTTTTATTCCTGTTACACACATGGTTACACTAAAAATATGCATACTCTTGAACCAATTTTTCTATTTCGAGTAGAGTAGGAAAAAATCGATAAATAAAACCAAGTTTGTTTATGTTTTTAAGTTATATTTTATTTTATTTGCAATTTTTTTTTGTGGTGCAGTAAGAGCCACTCACTTGCTAATCATTTTGCTAGAAAATATAGAAAGAGAGGAGAACAAACAAATTTTTGAGAGCCAAAATTTGAGGTTAGAGATCAAATATTTTTATTTTATTTTTCAAATTTTAGACTTCAAAAAAATAAAGAGTTGACAAAAATTCTAAGTATGCTCTCTTCTTTCGTCGTGTGCGACCTGGAAGATCAGAAAGGAAAATTGAAGAAAGTTAGCTTTGAAATTTCGCAATAGAACTTATAGATCTAAAAATTGAATAAGAGATCTAAATTCATTATTCATTCTAAAAATACTCAAAAATTAATCTCCAAATTTCAATTGGATCTGTCTCAAAATTTTCTTAATGTTTTTTAAAAATAAATTCTTTACTTTTGAATGAAAATTAAAAAAAAAAAAAAAAAAACTATTTAGATTTTTCTCTAAAAATTCTAAAAACAATTGTCTAAAAACAAAAAAAAAAGGAAAACAAAATAAAAACATTAAAAAAAAACAAAATTAAAAAAGAAAAAAAAAACAAAACAATAGAATAATAATTAAAAAAAAAAGAGCACAAAAAAAAATCAAATTAAAAACCAAATCAAACAAAACAAAAAAAATGATGAAAACAAAAAAAAATATATAGCAAACAATAAAATACCAACCATGTCCAGGCTATGGGAAATTTTAGGAGGCTCGAAATTTGAAAAAAAAACCATGCATATAAATGAGCTATGACAAATGAATGAACGAGCATATAAATGAATAGGGCCAAGAGCGAAACCCATAAAATAAAAACGGAAATGAAGGTGCAAGGTTGTGTTATTGCACAAAAAGACGGAATTATGGGTGAAATTTGTGATCGGACTTCGACCTTCAGCAAAACCTACAAATATTAAAAAACCAAATTGCAATAATTGACAAAACACCATCCGAGATTTAATTGCAATTTGTAAAGAAAAAAGGCAGTGCAACGATCTGGATTTTTGTTCACACAATAATTTAAATTGATATCAATTACTCTATCTTGTATTTATGCCTCAACACGTTGGTTTTGTAATTACGGTCACCGTTTTGTTTGGCGGAGTTCTTGTGATCGGCTGTGAATCAAAACTTTTTTTTAGCACGAATCGTGACTCACGCGTCTTATTCTCCAGTGGTTTTGTTATTCCCATATATTTTTGTGCCAACAGTGCGTGTGACTTCGACATTAGGTGTTGCATACCTGTCCATACATTCTGCTCTTCAACTGGAATCTTGGAACCTATAAAACCTTAGTTGTAGAATCGATGAAATTCGGTAGATGCAAAGTTAGTGATTAGCTGCAGAATTGTGGCAATTCGGTAGCTTGTGCATATTTGGCTTGTGGTCTATTGGTGAAGCATTAAGTTTGTTGAGAGTAGGTCACAAGTTCAAAATTTTATAGAGCCACATTGTTAACTATTCTACATTTTTGTAATTTTTGCCTAATACTGTGACAATTTGGACAAACCATCATTGCCATGTGGCACCCATGCACGTTTTTTTCATGTTTCATAAAAACTTTAAACAATCAAAACTCTTTCATACGGCATCAATTTCTGATGATTAAAATTCCCTTCGAAATATCCCGATGATATCTACGTGATGAGAGAGTTTTCATTAGCATTTGAGACAGTAAAAAATTTAGAAGTTACCAACAAAACACCAACAGGTAGTCCAAGGTACCACTTTCCAAATAGGTAAAAGTGCATTTAATTTTTCTTCCTTGAATTTATTTTATTAGTACTATTTATAAGTTTTTTGTGTATATATCAGATGAAGAGAGACTAATCACCTCTCTCTCTCTCTATAGTCTTACATTTTATTGCAAAAAAGTGTAGAAAATCTAACCAAGGGATTCAATTTGATCTTATAATGTACTAAAATAAGATAATGAATCCTTCTACAATCTGTGGAAACAAAACATCATCGCACAATCACATAATATGTAAGAGAAAGAGAAAATCAATCACAAAGCACAATATGTATCTGGGGAAAGCAAAATTTCTAAAACCCCGCTATCTGTATATTGTATAAAGTCAATATCATGAAACAATACAATGCTTTTCTCGCTCAGAGAATTTCCTGCACTCTTCCAACTGTCTCACTTTGATCTAGGAAAAATAATTCAATTAACTAACCAATTCTCAGCCTCTACTCAACCTACCTTGATCACACATCCTTGAAGGAATTTTGTCCCTATTAAATAGGAAATTCCTTCTAATTGATTGCACAATGCATCCTTGGCCTCCACATGACTCTATAACTGACCTGTACAATTTTCTAATTATACAACTGTTATATATCATCCATTTAACATCAGTCTCAACTAGGCCTTACTTAGAACTGACACAGAACAATTATTTATAGCGAATTATCAATTAACGTATTGATCACTAGTAAATTAAATCAGATTTAATTCACTCGACCTCTCACTATCTCATCACTGAGTTAGATCTACTTCAATTGATTTTAGCTCAATTTCTTGAATTAACTAATCATAACTCACAAATAACTATAAATAGACCCCCTTAAATCATATGAGAACTCTACATGCCTCCTCTCTGACCCTAAAATCGAATTTCCTAAGCTAACTCAGTCATTTTGACTTAGTTAATTAATACAAGTTGTCATGATATGAAATTACATTCTCTCTTCCAATTTAATTAAGGTAAAATTAAATTAGAATCCCCCTTTTTCATGCCATTTCAACACACCCTCTCAATAAGAAATGGATTATCTGCTACCCCAATCCTGCCTCTATGGAATTCGAATTTGCTTCTTTCCAATGCTTTCATCAAGATGTCTGCATCCTTCTCCTCCGTGGGAATGTACTCTGATGGCATAATCCGCCTCTAAACACAATCTCTGAGATGGTGATACCAAATATCAATATGGTTGGAATTGTAATGGAATAATCGATTAACTAAGAGTTTGATGTAACTATGGTTATCATAATGTATCACCGTCAGATCCATCTATTGACCAAACAAACCAACAATTATCTTTCTCATCCATATGGCCTAACATGTTTCCTGATTAGTCACCATATACTATGCCTATGTTGAACTGAGTGCAACTAATATTTGTTTCTTTCTATACCAAGAAAATACTATTGATCCTACGTTGGAGATGCCTCCTGATGTTCTCTTCTTGTCAGATGGAATCCCTGCCCAATCCACGTCGGTGAAGCCTTGAAGCTTCACTTTGTTTATCCATATGTACCATAATCCATACTTTGTAGTGCCTCTGAGATATCTCAACACATGCTTCCTGCCTTTCAAAAGATCTTCGTAGGCTTAACCATAGCTTGGCTAAGTTGGTTAACTGCATAGCATATGTCGGGTCATGTGTTAACCAAATAAATGAATGAACCCACAGAAAGCACCTATAACAATAGAATCCACTACTTCGCTCGAAGTAGCGTCCTCCTTCCTCTGTTTCCAACGAGAGGAGTCTCCATGTGTTTGTTTCCTTCCATGTGGAACTTCCTCAGAATATCCTTGTCATACTTTCCCTGAGATAGAAAGAGATCCCTATCTCTTTTCCATATTTCCAATCTAAGGAAATAGTGCAAGAGCCCCATTTCCTTCATCTCAAATTACCTTTCAAGATCCTCTTTGCAATAATTATGAGTTGCTCATCACTTGTGGAGTATCATATCATCAACATAAAGTACAATAATTAAAAAGCTTACCATGAATCAAATTATGATATAGTTTCACATCCGCTCCACTCTTGGTGAATCCCAACCCGGTGAAATATTTATCGATCCTAGTGTACCAAGAATAATGTGATTTCTTCAGTCCATACAGTGCTCTCCTAAGTCTGGACACATGTGATTCCTTGTCTAAGGTCTAAAAACCTTTCATCTCCTCAATGGACACTTCTTCCTCAATAACTCCATTGAGAAAGGTTGTCTTTACATCAATATTATGTATCTTCCATCCCATTTGTGATGAGAGTGCAAGGATGGATATAATAGATGAGTACCTTGCGACTAGTGCAAAAATCTCATCATAGTCAATCCCCTCCACCTAAGAGAAACCTATGGCCACAAATTTGGCCTTTTGATTCTCCACACTCCCATCTGCTACCAACTTGTAGACCCAACTGAATCCTACAATTGACTTCCCCAATGGTGTTGGGACAACTTCCCATGTATTGTTTCTGATGGTGTAGTCATACTCCTCAACCATGGCATCACTCCACACTATTTGTTGCATTGCTTCCTTAAAAGAGGATGGTTCTATCTCAATACCTTTTATCATAAGAGAAATGTATCCAGTGTACCTCTTTGGGTACCTTATTTTCTTGCGTTGTGATGCAGGTGATCCCACATTATCTCTCGCATTTAGCAATAATCTATCAGTCTCTCTAGTGTGCTTCCTTCCATCTCTGGTGGATGGCTCTACATGAGCATTTTCTACCACTCTATGTTCCTCTGATTGTGGCTGCTCCACATCTTGATGTTGATTCTTTGGAACCAAAATCTCCTCAACTGAATGCAACTCGAACTCCCTCTCAAGGGAAAATTGTATGGCTTTGTCTTCATCAAATTTTACATTTCTTCTTACCATTGTCATCCTATGTGATGGCAAGTACACACGATAGTTGTGAGGTTGTAATGAATAAAATATTTAATTAGTGATTAAATTAGTTAATCAATAATTAGGTTGAAAGGCCATGTCTGATAATACATGACCTTTCGTGGAGAGGCACTTGCATAGGTATATAAGCAGGCCTCACTTGTAACATTCAATCATCTATCTATCTCATATATTTTATGATATAATATTTTTATCCTCATGGATATCTTTGTATTCCAAGTGTTCTGGAGTATTTTAACCTAAGAAGGAACTTTGTTTGCTTCATTTGGTATTAGAGAAATCGATCTTCTGGCCGCTCATCGCTGCACAGCTACGCTCCTTGATCCAGGTCTTTGACCGTAAAAATCGTCAACCTTGTTGTTGTTGTGATTGAAGCATTTCACTATCAATATTGGAGTTTCTCCATTTTCGCCACTAGGCCTTTGGCCATAATAAAAAAAAAAGGTGGAAAAAACAAACTAGAGAATTTTTGAAAAGAAATATAAAAAAATGGGGAGATTAATTTATATAAAAAAATTGAAGAAATATTAAAAAAGGAAGAATTTATAATAAAAGAGAGAAGAAAAGCCAAAGTATATTAAAAAGAAAAAAAAGGGAACATATATAAATAAGTACATATACGTACATACCAAGACAAATTAAAATTAAAAAGGAAAAAGAAATAAGGAAGAGTAGGTAAGGTTATTTTGATTATTCTTTCAGTGGTTTACAAGCTCGTGGTTTTGGAAGCCCATGGTAATTGCCCATGGTATTTTCAAGGTAAAATAAGAAGTAAAGAAATAAAAAATCTCTTGTGAATGGTAAGTTTACTTTTACGTGGAGAAATACACATAAGTTGACATATATTTTATAGGTGAATATATGTGAATAGCCACTTTTCACTAGGGTTGTAACCTTTCAACAAAAAAAAGAGTTAAAAAAAATCATTTGGTAAAAGAATATATATATATATATATATATATATATATTAAATTAATTAAATTATTAAAAAAAAAATTGAAGGAATAATAACTTCATTAAAAAGAAGAAGAGAAAGTTAGGAAGGGTTACCTTAAAAACCCTAAAAACTCAATTCAATAGACAAAATGGAATCAATCATTGATGAAAAGGAAATTGAATCTAATTTGGAAAGGAAAGAAAGAATATTTCCTAAAAATTATAGTATGTTTGTCTGTGCGCTAATTAGAATTAAAGGGTCACTTGCAGGAAAAGAAGTTCTTATATCTATCTATCTTAATCAAGAGAATAATTATGTTAGTACTGAATGTGCTAATGAATTAGTTATCCCTGAATCAAATATAATGGAAAAAAGTTCATTTCGCGAAAATGAAAAACAACACGACATAGGGAATTTACACCTAAGTATTGGGGACTATTCCCTTCTCTCCCAATTTATTAAAACCTTATTTTGTAACGATAGTGATATAATTCTGGGTCCGCTCTAGATGGAATCACTAGGGTCATTCATCCTTAATACAAAAAATAATTTTTTAACATTCTCCTACAAAAATAAGAAAATAACGCTACAGGACGTTAACTTAAAGGCAAATTCAATGACACCTGAAGACATTCAAGAAATTTCAAAAGTAATTTCTCAAGAAGGAAAAAAGGTGATACAAAATATGTAGAAGGAAATTGAAAAAATAACCACTAATAAGAATGATGAAGTTCCTTGCCTTAAGGACCAAAACAAAAATTTCTAACACAAATTAAGAAATTGAAGAAGGATAAGAAGTCGTTGGAAAACAAGGTGCAACAAATTGTCGAAAAAATGAACATTGATCTAGTAAATGTCTCAACTAAAGAAGATGACAAGCAAGTTGCAGAAGAAACAAAAGTAGATGCCAGACGAATGAGGAAAGTTCTACGTGAAGATTCTATAACCATCTCCATAACATCCTCGTCAGGTGAAAATCAAAGAGGTCAAACCAAAACAATTCCCTATCGACATCCACATCATGGGAGCAGACAACTCAACCAAGCTATGTATTCAAAACAACAACAGGCTGATAGTCTGAAGAATACTAACAAGTCATCACAAGTTTCCATTCGTCGTAAGATTGCACAGAAGATTGATTTAGGATGGTCCGATCCATTCTCAGTGCGACAATTTTGTTTGTCACTTCGAGGATCATATCAACTTGTATCGACAAGGATGACTGCCCCGAGACGAGAAGATGTTCGTAGCAAGAAAAGAAATCAAGGCCTTTCATCGACAAGCTTTGAGGACAAATCTTTTTGAGGGGAAGGAAATGTAATGAATAAAATAGTTATCAGAGGTGTATCAGTGTACCCCACAAATATCCCCAACTCTATTGTTGGCTCTAACTTCTTCTTCGCATCTTTGGTCACATGGCAATAAATAGATGAACCAAAAATTCTAAAATATGACACATCTGGTCTCTTACCTGAAAATACTCCTCTGGTGTGCTCATGCCAAGTATCCAATGAGGACTTATTTTTTGCACTAATACTGTTGTATTGCATGCTTCTGCCCACAGATGCAACGATAGGCCCTGATCATGCAACATAGCTTGTGTTTCTCCCATAATATTTATGTTCTTCCTTTATGCAACCCCATTCTATTGTGGGTTATGGGGTGCAATCAATTCTCTTTTAATTCCTTCTGAGGCACAAAAGTTCTTGAATTCGTTAGAGATGTATTCCCCACCATTTTTTCTCCTCAGAGCCTTCACCTTCTTCCCTGTATCTTTCTTGACAAGTGCCTTGAACTCACAAAAATTAGAGAATGTCTGATCTTTCTTCTGCATGAAGAAAATCCAACACTTTCTTGAAAAATCATCAGCAAAAATAACATAATACTTGTGCATTATTGTGGAAGCTATCGAGAACAGTCCACACACGTCTTAGTGAACTCTCTCAAGGATAGCCTTGGATCATCTTTCCTTATCGTGAAAGGTGATTTGGTATACTTCCCCAATGTACACCTTTTTCATGTGTCTCTATGTGAAAGTGCACCCTTTGGAAGTCCTATAGAAATATGTTACATGATATTCAAAGTGTCGTGGTGTAGATGGCTCAACCTATTGTGCCATAACTCACCTATGTCTCAAATTTCCACCTTCCCTGCTTTACTACTTAGTTCTGCACAATCTTCTACATAAATTTTATAGAGATTATTTACTTGAACCCCAACATTTTTCACTTGTCCCATGGCTTTGGATGAAGGAACACCTTTCCTTCATTGAAGATCACATCATAGACACGATCTTCAAACATAACAACAAAAAACAAATTCTTCTTTAAACCAGGAACATACATGACATCTTTTAATGTGAGTGGATTACTTGACTCCCTCTTAAAGGTAACTGTACGTACACCAATATCGTTATACCTCTCGGCGTCACCCATCTCGATGTGCACCTAGAGATCCTTCTCCTCCAAGCTACTCAAGAATTATTTTTTTTCGTTCATAAGGAATGAAGTTAAACTATCCAAGTACCACACAAAACCCATCACTGATAACACCATGCATGTAATGAGGGTGAATTCCAACTCGAAATGTGAAGCCAATGCTTCACCTCCTGCAACTTCTGAGGCATTCTTATTGTTCTTCTTTGGTGGAAAATTGGTGGCATAGTGTCCATGCTCATCACAATTGAAACATTTTACCTTTGAAAAGTCTCGCTTATTTCCTGCCTTGTCGGACTCAGATTTTGAATGGGACACCTTCCCTTTTCCTTTATTCACCTTTCCATCCAAGGTACAGTTTTCCTCTCCATCAATCTTTGATGAGGATCCATCTCTGGTGCTTCGCTGAATTTCTTCTTGTGCCAAATTAGACGATAGTCACTCCCAATCCAGTAGATTCTCCCTCCAATTCACAAATTCCTAGTAGCTATCCCAGCTCTTGTGAAGGCCTAGAAGAGCTAGGCTCACCAAATTATCCAAGGCAATAGTTATCCCAATACTTCCAATCTCATCTCGACACTGAGTGAACTTTGTCAAGTATTTTTGGATCGTGTCGCCCTTCTCCATTTTGATCTTCCTGAGCTTGCCTATTAGTGTTAGTTTCCCGTGGTCGACGTTATTCTAATACAAATTTTTCAAGGCTTTCCACATCGCATATGGAGTCGCCTTCCCATGGAGACTCAAGAAAATATGATCTCGAACTCCCTCTAACAATATCCTTCTCACCTTTTCTACATTCATCTTACATACATCAAGAAGTTGAGCATTTGCTGTTGCAATATGCCAACATCAATATCTATGAAAGACTTCAGTCCACTGTCCTCTAGCACTGCCTCCACCCTGTCCTTCCATGAAATGTAATTTTAATTCCCCTCGAGTTCATATTCGAGTCTCAAGAAATAGAAATACATCTTGATTTGTTGCTGGATCCTGAAGAATAAATCTAGAAATTAGAACCTGGTCAAAACAAAATTTGTTATTCTCTTCTTATTGTGATTCCTTTCGCTATGATACCATGTATAAAATATAACCAAGGGATTCAATCTGATCTTATAATGTATTAAAAAGGATACTAAATCCTTCTACAATTTTCGGAAACAAAACACGATCGCACAATCACATAACAAGTAAGAGAAATAGAAAATCAATCACACAACACAAGATGTATCTCGGGAAAGTACACTACCTAAAACCCCGCTATTTGTATATTTTATAAAATCAAGATCATGAAACAATACAATGTTTTTCTCTCTCATAGAAATTATTGCACTTTGCCAACTATCTCACTATGATCTAGGCAAAATCAGTCAATTACTTAACCAATTCTTAGCCTTTTCTCATTTTTCCTTACTCATGCATTCTTGGAGGAATTTTCACCTATTACATAGGAAATTCCTTCTAATTGATTGCACAATGCATCATTGGCCTCCACATGACTCTATAACTGACCTGTATAATTTTCTAATTATACAACTGATAATTATCATCCCTTTAACCTCAGTATCAACTGGGCCTTCCTTAAAACTGACATGCAACAACTATTTATAGTGAATTATTAGTTAACTAATTGATCACTACTTTTAAATTAAATCAGATTTAATTCACTAGACCTCTCACTATCTATCACTCAGTTAGAACTAGTTAAACTGATTTTAACTCAATTTCTCGAGTTAACTAATTACAACTCACAAATAACTATAATTTGACCCCCTTAAATCATGAGAGAACTCTACATGCCTCCTCTCTGACCCTCAACTAGAATTTCCTAAGCTAAATCAATCATTCTGACTTATTTAACTAATTCAAGTTGTCATGAGATGAAATTACAATTTCTCTTCCAATTTAATTAAGGGAAAAATCAGAAGACCCCCGTTGGAGTGCCATTTCAACAAAAAGTGCTAAGTTTTTGCAAGTTCCAAGACGATGAAATAAGATAACTATATGCATGAGTTCCTTTTAAAGACCAAGTTTATTTCAGAAGAACATATTCAGTCCATGTCAAATCAGATCCATTAAACCATTGCTTCTAAGGCCTCTCAGATACCAATTTTACCATTGCTACTCATTATAAGACTACAATCAATCCATAAATTTCCATCTCCCTACTACCAAACCACGATTTCAAAACTCATTTTCCCTTTTCAATTTTCATACTTTCCTACCTCATTTAAACTCACCCTTAACCCAAAAATAAACTCATTCAACTCCCTTACAAATTTGAGTCACCCCCTTTCCCTCTTCCTTTCAATCAAATAAAACTTACTTCATAATGCAAATATTTCATCTATGGCCCTTCAAGTTATCACTTTATACTCGTGTTAGATGATGGAGAATTCATTAAGGCCTCCCTTCTAACAAGTATTGACCCATCGACTCTGACACATCGTCTAGGATCAAGACTAGAGATATTTCAAGTACCTTGATGCTTGCATGCCTTAATGACAAGTTCTCTCCCCGGTGAATAGTGGGAATACATCAATGTCCCATATTTGTCAGATCTTATAGGTGACATGACTACGACACATCTATTCGTACCTATTAATATGTACTTAGGCATCTTAACTCTTATCGACATCAATGGTGAGTAGTCTTGTGTTGGTTAATGACATTAATTAATGGCCAGTAATCCAACATTTATTTTTTATGTTTGACATCAACACATCTATTCACATAGATAAGAATTATGTCACTGAGTGGGAATGAATGAAGACTTTATGATTTCAGAAGCTTGCAGCAGCATTCTAATAAATCACGACTCAACTCCAGAATTCAACAGTCATAGCAACAAATATTCGAATTTCGTATCAGATTCATCCTATTTTCATACAACCAAGAGAAATAAGAAGCATATAAGATTCTTTTACTTAACATTCTATGATCCAACAACAACAACCACACTCTTTTATATACACAACTTGTCTAATTTTCAAGTTGGTGAAGGTATGTAGTTTTCCAGTCTTTAATAATATAATTCCTTAAATGTTGAAATTGTGATTTTGGAAAATACCTCACCACGTTTTTATTCCCTTTCTCATTTTCCAAAAACTGAAATCACCTTTAGATGGGAAGAAGGGATCTTTATTCATATTCACATTTCATGTCACATGTCACATTTCATTTTGTCCTAACCAACAGATTTTTACTAACCAAATATTATTTCATTTTGATTCCGAAACTTTATACTTTTTGAAATGATTAATTGATAAGCACATTAAATGGCTGACAACTGCTATGGGGCCTTAAAAATGAATTCTCAATGTTTTCAAGTATTTTGATGCAACAAAAATATGAAAAAATATTTTTGTACACAAGAACCAATACTCATAAATTTTTGGTTGTCACACAAGAACCAACCATAAAAAATATGTTGCAATCAAATGTCTTTCAAAGTATAATTTTCAAAGAGAATAAAGTTATCAAATGATATTATTATGAAAAGTTAAAAAGAGAATTTATACAAAGCCAAAGTTCATATATAATAAAAACATTTCAATAGGATCAAATTATGATTAAGGGAATCAACGCAAAGTCGCATGAGGACATGCAACATCTTCAGTTAGGGGTAAATGTTGGGCCTCCAAAATTTCATCCTCTTTTACCCTCATTTCCATCATTTTACCATGTTCTGTAACCCTTTACCATATTCTATAGCTCCATAACCCTACATTAATAACCATTTTCATGATCATATGGGTTTATCATTATTATTTTCCAAGTCATTTATTTTAATTATTTTGAGAGAATTTATGATTAAATATTAGGAAATTAACATGTTTTCATATATATCTAAAAGTGGGAACGAATTTTATGATATTGTAGGCCTTTTTGAAGATTCTAAAAGAGCCTTATTTGGAAACTCAACCACAAATTTTAATTTTAATTTCAACTCATGAAGATTTGTGGAATATGTATGGAAGATTTGAATCATTGACTAAGCACATTCAAATGAGAAGAATCATGGATGTTTTGATATGTGTCTCTTATCAAAACTAGGAGAGAATTTTTAGGGGATTTGTATCTCATATTTTTAGGTGATTTGTTGTAACCACAAGAGATAAATGTGGATTTAGGAGAGATTTGTGGATCTACATTTATTAATTAGTTATCTTACATTTTTTATAAATAGGATTGCATCCTTCATACAAATAGAGTTCCATTCCAAGATGTAATTTGTAAAGTGAGGATAGAGATGAAGAGAGTTGAATTATTGTAATATATTTGGAACTTTCTCTAACTAAATTTTCTGGAATATATGTTGCTGCTTTGATCTCCAATCTTTGATAATCATTTGGTGTGCTTGATGAGGAGTGGAGAGACCCCATCAACCATAGATTGTGCGCCTCTTTATTTTGTTTTAAATATTTATGTTATTTCATTTATGCAAGTTTAATTTAGTTACTTTTATGTTATTTTGATTTCATTAATGTTGTTTTTATTAATTTAATTTCCTTATGTTTGGATTGGATTGGGTTTGGAGTGGATTTGCACATTAGTAATCTCACGCTAGTAATTTCAAACTAGTAATCTCAACGACTATAGATTTCATTTATGAAGGTAGTATTCATTGAGACAGAAAGTCACTGAAAAAGAACATGCTTGAGAAATAACATGTGCACTTTATTTTCATTTGATTTCATTAATTTTTTTGTAATTTTCTTCAAGTTTCTTGCATTATATTAATATATTCTGAGAAATAATCACCTAGTACATATAGTACACGTATACCTCATCAGTTCACAAACCTTGGTTTGAAAATTTAATGATAGGGATTTAACTCACAATTAAATCACCCAACATGATCCAAAAGTGTACCCACACTCGTTCAAAGAAGAGCTTCACAATGGCTTCTACTATGATACTCTTATTGCAGGCCGAAATAATGGCCATCTTAGAAAATATGTCGACAACTATGAAAATGCAATTTTTGCCATGCTTAGTCGAAGGAAGGCTCAACATGTAATCCATGGAGATGGACTCCCAAGGTCGACTAGGAGTAGGAAGAGGAATATATAATACTTGCTTTGTAATGGTCAATTTGGCAATGGCACAGGTAGTGTAGGATCTGATGTACTTCCCAACATCATGTCGAAGGTTCAACTAATAAAGATATTTTTGCAGCGTTTCCATTGTTTTCTCTACCCTGAAATGTCCAATGACCCAACTGTAGTGCGCCTCCCAAATCATCT
The DNA here is from genome assembly GCA_034641835.2 of Pinus albicaulis. Classification (NCBI taxonomy): domain Eukaryota; kingdom Viridiplantae; phylum Streptophyta; class Pinopsida; order Pinales; family Pinaceae; genus Pinus; species Pinus albicaulis. Next base: position 833,658,394 of record CM076576.1, read on the forward strand.
TTGTGTGCTTGATTGGAGGAACACAAAGGTGTCCCAAGTGGCATAACAGTGCATCTTGGTGGTGGAAATTTGAAATTTTTTTGCATCCCAGGAGTGTTTGGTATGTGTTGTTGAATTCAGGATCACTTTTTTAAAGATGCAGCCACTCTAGAGTTTTGTTGCAACAAGAGTTAATCACATTTTTCAGCGCCATGACAGATGGTCTGTTGAGGTAGTCTAAAACATTGTTGGTGTTTCCCTTCTTATACTTTATGTTCAAATGGAACTGTTGCAGGTATGTGGACCATTTCTAATGGCGATCGTTCTGCAACTTCCCTTGTGTATAAATGAACTGCACGGGTCGGTGGTCAGTTTGGATGACCATTTCCTTCCACATAATGTAATTCTTCCATTGTCGACAGACGTGCACAATGGAATACATCTCTTTTTCATAGGTGGGATACTTTTGGACTCTGTATGAAAGTGTTTCACTATGATATTCCACTTGATGCCCCAATTAAGTAGCAACTGCACCAATAGCATAGTTGGAGGCATCTATCTCAATCTAAAATGGTTGTTTCAGGTCTGGTAATGTGAGTATTGGTGTAGAGAATAGATGATGCTTCAACTCAGTAAATTCCTTCTACCGAGATTCAAACATAAATAACTTTTTTTTCACTCCTCCCTTGGTGACTTGACACAAAAGCCAAGTGATATTAGAGAACCCCAACACAAACCTACGGTAGAAGTTGGCAAGACCTAGAAATTTGTGGAGCTATGTTAGAGTGGTTGGGGTTAGTTAATCATGAATAAATTATATCTTGGGTGGGTCCATATGCATATCCCACTCATCAATGATGTACCCCAGATACTAAACCTTGATCATACCCAAAGTGCATTTCTCCAAATTAGCACACAATTTGTGTTTCCTTAAGGTTTAGAGGACCTGTCGAATATGGTGGAGGTTCTCTTCCCAACTCTCACCGAATATCGGGATTCCATCCAAATAAACCACCATGAATGAGTTGGTGAAGGGTCGCAAGATGTTTTCCATTATCCTTTTGAATGTTGCGGGGGATTTCGTCAACCCAAAAATCATGAACAACCATTCAAAAAGGCCCTCTTTCGATTTGAAGGAATTCTTCCATGCATTAGATTGTTCGATTGGTACCTGGTGATAACCAAACTTAAGGTCAATCTTGCTGAAATATTTGGCCCCCTTGAGTTGGTCCAAAAGGTCATAAATCCATGGGATTGAATACCGATTTTGGAGGGTGACCTTGTTAAGCGCCCGATAGTCAATACAGAGTCTCCAAATCTCGTCCTTCATATGTACCAACATGGTCAGCTCCCACAAGGTGATGAAATTGGCCTGATGTTCCCTTTTTTCAATAACTCTTGAACCCACCTTTTGATTTCATCATTCTACAGAACGTAGTGTCGATAGATCGATCCATTAGGTAGTGGCACACCCGAGGTCAGATCGATGGATTGCTTGAATTGACAGTGTAGAGGTACCCCTATGGGTGAGGTGAAGATGTCCCTGTACTCCTCCATGACCTTATCCATATATTTTTGTCTTGAAGAGTAGCCCTTTCTAGAGGTTATTGCCACAATATTCTTCTTTCCCTAAGGGAAAATAATAAGGAAGACAAATTTCTCGGTCTCGGAAATGATATGACTGCATTTCTTCATAGTTATTAGAGAGATAACGGTAGGTGATGCTACCTCTGGTATCCTATACAAATTATTACCCAAAGTAATAATAATAGTGTGAGGCCTAGACTCATATACAAAATTTCACTTCCAAAAATATGGTTGGCCAAATAATACATCACAAACTTCAAGAGGAGAAATATCACACAATACCTTAGCTGTGAAGGGCTTGATGTTGTAGGGAAGGAGAAACTTGTTAGCTATCGTGGAGATCTAGTCCTTGGTGAAGCCACCCGGTGGTGTACAACTGTAGGTGTGTTGTGGTCAATAGGCCAAACCACTTCACGACCTCTACTAAAATGAGGTTCATTTGGCTCACACTATAGATAATGAATTGAAACAGAGAAACCTTCACCCACATCTATGAGAGGAAGAAGCGCTCCCCCTCCTCGGGATCTTCGAGCTCATCCTTCTAGATCTTGGTGGTGGAAACTGTGGCATTGGTCTTCGCGTCAATGATATGCTTCCCTTTGTCATTCCCCTTGTCACGTTCTGACTTGGTGTCAGAACATGCATCTGATTTGGAAGCCTTTAGCTCAGCCACCAATGACTGCTTGGCCCAATGCTCACTTGTGTTGTGAGTGGGGTTTTTATGGTACTCACACCATTTTATCATGTACTTCTTTTTCTTCGTGGTGTTCTTATTTTCTTGTGGCTTCGACGGGTTGTCTTGGGTCACCTCACCTTAGCTTTTTATTTTTTTCTATGGTTTGGGGGCAACATTCCCTTGCTTCAGATCCACAGATCCAAAGTCTTTCTTCTTCTGCTTAAAATTCTGCTCGATCTTGACAACATATCGATATGCGACACCAAGTGAGGATATGTCCATGAACTCCATTTCTTCTTGGATGTACTTATGTAGAAAAGCGCAGTACTTGAGTACCAAATGCCGATCAAAATCCTTGATACCCAGCTTCGTGCGAAGGGCATGAAAACCATTTAAGAACTCCAGCATACCTTGGTCCCTTCCCTGCTGCAACATGGTCCACTTTATGTATTTATCTTAATAGCTACCGACACGGTAATATTGTTCCTCGATGGCGTCTCAGAAATAATTCCAAGAGCGTGCGGCTGAAAACAATGAGGATTCCCTCTCATCCTTTTGCTCACAATAGGTTTCCCACCAGTCCTTGACATGGGGGGTGGCTACGAGGAGTGAAAAATTAATATTTTCCTAATTGGAAAAGTCATGAACTGAAAAATATCCTTCCAATGGATTTAACCATCTATCTACAATGCCTACATCTATCTGGTATTCAAATATGGGAATGTCAAAATTAACTAATACCTTAAAAGGAGTGGCGCCTTGAGAGTGACCGATAGATGAAATGTGTCACCTGTGGGTAGCTGTTGAAGGATGGGAAAATGTATCCATCATCACGTTCCTATGTTTCTCAAGGGCCTCCTCGAGCAATATTTTGAAAGGATATCTTGCTCCCTCATATTTCTTTTCTTCTGCCATGGGAGGTCATTGGGGTTTGCGAGGTTGATATTTCAAAGGTTCAACCCGTTCGAGCCTTAACTCCTTATACCCTAACCTTTTTGGGGACATGCAAAGAAAAACAAAGAAAGAGAAAATCGCTCTAATACCAATGTTCCATACTTATGTAGGAATGCAATAGAATACAGATATAAAAAAAAAAAAAAGATGCAACTGAAATAAAACTTCATTTCATTAATACCAAAGAACTAAAAAATAAATATTGTGGATATTCCGAGTTCTACATCCCAAAATCTACACCACAAAAACCTCCAATCTAGAACTGAAATTTTCTTACATACAGAATGGAAATGAACTAGCTCGAACAATAGTAGCTTATCACTGAGAAGAGATGTGGAGGATACATGCCTATGAACTTTGTTACAATGAGGCTCAAGGGAATTTTTATTATTGAACAATAAGGGAAAACCCTTAATAACCAAAGTCCTAACCCCAGGAGATGGAACGCCAAGAGTTTGTGGACCCTATTGGGGTTAGTTGGGTAGCCAACTTCCCAGGGTTGTAGCTTGGTCATATTATCTTCATTTTTCCCGTACGATACCTCGTCGGAAATATCTCTCTGAATACTACTCGATTTTTTGTATGACCATACCTATGGTTATGGGATTGCCACAGACCTCAAAAGAACGCTATTTAGGGGGTCAAAATTGATCCGGAAGTTCAGGACCTGAAAAAATACTAAAAATAGTAAATGTTTTTATAAACAAAGAAAATGATAAAACTGACTGGGGGTCTAGGCGGAATAGGCAGGTGCCAACCAATATTCACCTGGATCACTGTCCTAACACTACAAGGAAAATACCTTCGAGCAGAGGTTATAAAATAGTTTTTTAGTGTTATAAAATTGGAAGAAACTATCAAAAAAACATTCACTAGAAATTTTTTTTGTGGGAACAAATTTTTTAGTGGAGCTTATAATGGGACTTCATCACAACTGAAAAAATTTGGGCGGTCAGAGATTTTAGCAGACGTGTTTTTTTTGTACGCTTTAAGGAACAAGCATCCACGGTGTGCTACTTATAGAAACACACCAAGCTTCATACATAATTAAAAGCACCAACTCATTTAATTCAAAGAGCATCGTCTCCTGAAATGTATACCACCGTGGTGCTTATAAAAAAAAAACCAGTGTGTTTAACTCAAAAGAGAAACAGAGCTTGAAACTTATACCACGTCGGTGCTTATATAAAATTATCCTTGGTCATTCTTTGATGAAGGAACAACTCCAGGGCACCCGAAAGATAATTCCAGTACTGATGGTTTCTCCTAAACACACAACACCAACACATCTTGGTTGTATAAATGCACCAGTGCATTTGTGATATAGAGGTGTCAGCATTGTTAGTTATAATAGTGCATCGGGAATGGAAATAATATTTTTTAGGACCTGGGGATGTTAGTTATATGAAAAAAATGGTGCGTCAAGAGTTAAAATGCACTGGGGCATTAATTAAAGACAATACCGGTGCTTGAAGTCCTAAAAGCCCCGGTGTTGTCTTTTTTTGAAAAGGCACCGATTATGCTAAAAGATGATGTCACAATGCTTTTATCTAAAGTAAAGCGCACATGATTTTTTATGTTATAGGCACATCAATGTTTTTGTATGCGATTTTCTTTTTTTTTGGAGACATCAACCTATGACAGTGCACTTATTGTAATTTTTAAAATTTGTTATTCATTGAAAAATCGACATATATGATATAAATATATTCATATAGTTTAATGTTTGTTTAGTGCATTTATATATGACGCTTGGATAAATTTCTTATATTATCAAATTTCACATCTCTTCATTATAATATTTTATCCTCCATATATTTCATCAATGGTGTAACATTTCACAATGACATTGAATAACCAAAAAAAAAAATTTTAAATGTAGTTTATTATATATCAATAAGAGGCTCTTTTTCACACAAAATGGGAGTGTTATTGGTAACCCCTTTTCTTTAAATTGTGATACTATGTCCACGATTACATTAAAAAAAACATTTGATTTTCACAAACAATTATTTCAAAAAATACAATAGGTTGCATTTATCTCCAAATAGATCATCATTCGAGCTACATCCATGACTTGGGTTATTTGGAGGAATTTTTTGTTGATTGCATCAATTGTTTTTGTCTTCTTGAACTTGTTCCATTTGCAAACATTAAAATAAGGTGTAATGCGTGTATCTACATTGGTGAGAATAATTAAAATTGGAATAAATAATATACATCGACGTAAATCAAATAGCAATGTACCAAAGAAAGAAGTGACTAATAAAGTATGCATGTAACCAAAACCAAGTCTCATTCCTTGTTGCAACAACTCTTCTGTTGGCGTATTTCCATACTTTTTTTCATGCATGTTTTAAACCCCATTATAAACCATATATTTAATATAAAGGATTTTTTTTGTTTTATTAATTATAAACTCAGAGAAGTAAAACAACATAGATACTTACAAATTCCACAATTAATTTTTGATATGCAAACGTATACTCACAACCCTTATTTAACCCAATGTCAATCAATTCTTTCGATGGCTCTTCTTTGTATGTTAACACCTATTTGAAGACATTCAATGATGGTTGTTGTAAAACAACTTAGAATATACAAAAATGAGACCCTGAATTGTTGTAAGGAAATATTAACAATTACTCACAAACTTTGAAATCCACCATTTTCTTCCTTGTCGTCCTGTTTTATTTGTTGAATGAGTTCCATCTTATTTTCTTTTTTACAGGAAAATACTTGAAAATTAATACTTAATGCTAAATATTTTTTTATATTGTACAAATTTAATCATTATTAAATACATTTGAAGCACATTATTTTTTAGATGGCTCCTCGTGTGATGCAATTATGTCCATTTCTTTGACCATATCCTTATACAATTTTTTGGACATTCCTACTAGCATGTTTTATATATTAGCGTGTTGATCATTTGGGATTTTCATAATATTCCTGAAAAACGTAATAAAATATTTTTATAATGATATATGAAAACTAAATATAATAAAATCGATATTAATAAATTAATGCTTTGTAGTAATACATACATATAATTATAGAAAATCATTTTATACAACTAGGAATATTACCTTTTGAATGATTCCTTTTTGTTGTCATATGTTTTTGCTATTGCAATTTTGACATGTATCATTGACCATTACTGTGGAAATGCTTCATGTAGTTTAGATATAATTTCGTGCTTAGAATCATTACATTTATTTTTGTATTGTAACTGGAAAGTACATCTATACATTCATTTTGTTATATCCCTCATATTTTTGTAAAAAAATCCCCCTTTTCATTAACCTCCAACACCATTCCTGATGAGCTAAGTATCAATTCATCGTCATTTACATTTTCCATTATTTTTCTTTTCTTAGAATGACATTGATCTTTTCCTTAATTGTTTCTCCCTGTATAAAATTAAACATATATGAATTAATAGATTTTTGAAACATGTTATCTAATATTCTTAAGTATATTTTTAATGAAAATTCCAAAAAAAAATCCTCATATTGAATAGTATTTTTTCATTCACTCGATTCATCATTCTGTAATTTTTCTATCAGGATTTTACGCTTTTCTACACTTAGATTAGAAATAATTTTATTAACCTTGTTCATTTTATGGCTCTGCATGAAAAACACCAAATAATAAATATTATTTAAACTTACATATAGTTCAAACATATTAATTTTGTAAAGAATTTACAAAAAAAATCATTCTCTGATTTTTCAGATGTGCTTTCATTATGTCAATCAATACTTTTGTTGCTTGAGACCTTCCGAGACATTTTTATCAATATACAACATGTAACATTCAATACATAAGCCATTAGATATATTTTACAAATAAATCAAATAATTTTCATCCAAAAAAGGATCTAGTCCCTGGTGTGTATATTTGAATAAACACACTAGTGCGTTTATAAGATTAAATGCACCAGACGTTTAATTTTTCAACACCATCATGGAAAAATAACTTTTAAAAATATTTTTAAATTAAGATGGTGCAATTTATAAGGATAAATGCACCACATTGATTTAACAATGCTATTAGGAACAAGCGCACTGGTGGGTTATATTACACTTGGAGCAACGATGAACAGAATGAAAAAAATTGAAAGTGTTATAATATACCGGTGCGTTGTATTACTCTCGTAGCCCCAGTGTGTTATATTACAGAGGGTACAATGCAAAACATATATTCTCTTCTAAAAAGAAAGGAGAGGGTTGATGGTGTGATTTTTAAGGCTAAACACAACAGAATGATTTAACGGTGCAACTACGAATAGGAACATTGGTGCATTATATCACACCGGGTGCAACGATCAGTATACATGATAAAATCCAAAGTCTTATAATGTGTCAATGGGTTATGTTACTTAGGTAGCCCCCGTGTGTTATATTACATATGACACACCGCGAAACATATAGACATTGTTTAAAAAATCATAGGGAGTTGTTAATGTGATTTGTAAGGCATGATCGTGACAACGATTTAACGATGCTATTAGGAACAACCGTGTCGGTGTGTTATATTACAATGCGAATAAAATAATGAATAGACTAGACGAAATCGAAAGTGTTATAATTTACGAGTGCATTATATATTACTCAGGTACCAGCGGTGTGTTATGATACAGATGGAACATTACACAACATATAGATTTTTTTTAAAAGAATAAAGAGGGCCGACAAGGTTTGGATCTAATTAAATAATTGATTCCCCTACTTTATATGTCAAACACCCTGTATATAATACGTACACAAACCCATTAAATCGAAAATGTCTAAATTGAAAAACCATAATTGTGAAGCAGGAGATAAAGGTAAACCCTAAGGTGAAATTTTGCAGGAAGAAGCAAGGGTTTAAGGTAAGTATTTATTTATTTATTTATTATTTTTATTTTCCTGAATTTTAATTAAACTTAGATAGGAACAAAGATCGTAAAAAAATTTACTAGTAAAATCTATAGTAAATTTTTTATTATACAAGATTTTTAATTATTATTATTATTATTTTTATTTTTATTTTATTTATTTATTTAACTTTATTTTTTCTGAATTGTAAATAAATCTAACAGAAATTGTAAAATATTTTAACAGTAAAATTTAAGTTTCTTGCTATCCAGGGTTTTGAGTGAATCACCATACCTTTCAACTTCTGATCTTTCAGCGGATCCAAAATATTTTGCAGCTTTGATCTGATCTTCTCTTGCAAATGATCTCTCTTTTAATTAAAACCTAACAAAAATTGTAGATTTTTTTATTAGTAAAATAAAAAATAAAATTTAAAACTTACTATGCACGTTTTTTGGTGGATCACCATACCTTTTAGCTTACGATCTTCTGAATAGTTATATTGCTCCAAAGTATTATGTTGTTGTTGCATAATGCTCCTGGTATATCTATCTTGCAAATCACTCCCTTGAAATTTTGGGTAAAATAATGAAATGGTGAATAAATTTTTACTATTTAAAAAAATTGATGTAATTAGATTTCAAAAAATCAATTTTCCCTAGTTTTTTAATTTAAAAAAATTATTACCATTTTTTTATTCAATTTGTTTGCACATCGATGCATTTGATAATCAAGCGCACCCGTGCGTTTATATAAAAAGTTAGCCAACTTTTGCAGGGCACCATATTTTTTCAACTCACTAACATGATTACATTATTATCCATTTTCGAAATCCCGAAATGGTGCGATTATTTTTTTAATGGAACAGTGCAATTTATATTTAAAAGAGTACCAATACGGTTGAATTCGTTTTTATTTTCTAAATTCGAGAAATAGTTATGTACTGCTGTTTTTTTTTATGTAAACATACCAGTGTGGTTTTATGTGAAAGAGCACTAGTATGATAACTTATTTTTTATTTTTCTGGATTGCCAGAAACTGGTATGAGTATTATTTAATCACCCCAGTGCTCTTATTATTTAAGTGGGTTGATGTGGTTTATTTTGATAAGCACACCAGTGAGGTTTAAAAGCTATATGAAATTTTATTTTCATATTAAATGGCATATTATTCTCAAATTATCCTTTAGTGCACATCCACATGAATTACAGTAGTTCTAGTATACATTTTTTGCTTAAAGTCGTATTGTTCTTGAAAAATTGTTTCAAAACTATATTGAGATTCAGATTGTGGTTATATGGTTCTCCAGATTAATTTTAGATATTCACAGAATATTTTATTTTTTATTTTTCTCAAATACAGGGATAAAATATCAATAATATCAAATGACCAATTCTTCGAATTCCAACTCATTCCATATTTCTAATCAAAGTCCTTCGCGTATTTCTCCCTTTAAATCTCGAGTAAGTTTATATTTATTTATATTTCGATTAAATAATTGAATTTATTTTTTATAATTCATGTCATTTTGAATAAACATGCATGCAAATTATTTGTAGGATCTAGATTCAAAATTGAGATCAGATGAAAAAAATATTACTCCATATTATTTTCAAAACCCCCGGAAGCTCTTATCATAAGAAGTATATCGCAAGAAGTTGTTAGTTGAAAATGGACAACCTCTTCACCCTGCTGATTGGAACATGGAATCTTCTGGTCGCAATCCTAGATCAATGATGTTAATAATTGTTTGGTATACTAAAATTTCAACAAACCAATTGCATTTACATGCTTACAAATATCATTGATATTGTATTAATGACATTCAACATTTTTTGAAATTAGGATTCTAGTGATGATGGGTGACCCGCCTACCATCTTCCAGTGCACCCCACTACAACATCAAATCAAGATAAGGTTTAATTAACAGAAATACTCAGAGAGGAATCATATAAATAATGGTTGAAACAACCACCTATTCAATTCCCACTACATCTATATTCATTTATTAGGAATGACTACAACAATAGTAGTTCTTCATCACAAGTTGGAAATTGAGGAAATTAAATGGAGGTTGCTATGGCTGATTACTTATGGGATATGACTACCATGGAGGTAATGTTGTTAGATGAATTCCAGAATCATGAGCTAGGGGATGATGCTCATATCACGGATACCTTATTCAAAAGCTTGAAATCTGCTTCCACCACCCCTCTCTTTGGGCCTCGAGGAAAATCAAATTATACTCAGTTAGGGACAATAATGTTGTTGTAAAATGTGAAAGCAAATTTTGGCATGTAAAATACATGTTTCTCAGAAATATTGAGGTAATTTACTTGCATTATCAATCAAGTTCCTTATATTGTGTCACATAATCAAATTTAAAAATTGTCAATTTTATGAATGTTAAATATTGACATTGTACAACTATATTCTCAACCAACTATAGGATATTCAAAGATAAGGTTCTTTCAAGTGATAATGTCTTTCTAGGTAGCGGTGAATAGGCAAAGCAATTATTGAAAATGTTGGGCATTGAGTACATATCATATCATGCATGTCTGAATGAATGTATTCTATATAGAGAAAAATATCCATACAAAGAGATATGTCTGAAATGTGGGTATCATAGTTACTGTAATTAAAAAAAATGGGTAAATCACATGGTCCTACTCAAAGGATATTGAGGCACATGCTTATAATCCCAAGGATTTAAAGATTCTTTCATTTAGGTTTCATGGATGGCATGCCTCACACAAAAGTGATTTGGGAGTTGTGATTCCCAACAGATTCAATAACCAAGAAGCATATAGAGGATACATGGCCTGAAAATTCAAGGATTAAGTATGAAGTCTATGACTCGGCATAGCCATGGATGGCATCAACCCATATTCCCTCCAAAATATCAACTATCCTATTTGGCATGTAGTAGTGATCAATAAAAATACCCCCCCATGGTTTTCCATGAAGAATGAGCATCTTATGTTGGGTCTCATAGTCCCTGGTAGAACTAAAGTGAAGAAAATGGATGTCTACTTACAACCATTGGTTGATGAATTTAAAGAATTATGGGAATGATACATGTGTACGATGTATCAAGACCCATGACAACGAAGAGAAGTTTTACGTTGTATGGAATATGTGCTTACACCATACATCATTATCCAAGATTAGGAGTTTGTTTTGGTAAATTTCATTCTAATTGATTTGTTTAGCAATAATATTATTTCGCATATTAATTTAATTCACTGTAATTATTTAGATCTTCATGGTCGCTAACATGTTGCCCCGTGTTATCGCTCCATCAGATCTCCGAGGCTAAAGAAGAGACCATCAAAGGTAACCACAGACCAATATTTTTCCAAGTAAATAGACCTAATAGGCAGGAGATGGCTCTCTCCAAGAGATCACAGTCAATATGACTAGATAAATGATATTTTAGGCTAGGTATAGTAGCACTAGGGTTTGGTTTATTGATTTTGAGTGCTGGATGGTGAATAGGTGCAGGAAAGAAGGATCAGAATTGCAAAGATCTGATGGGGCAAGGTAGGTAAGAACTTTTACAAATTAAGGTATCTTGATGGAGTGGATTAGACTGCTAGGGTTTCAGAAAAGAGGATGAAAAACATGAATTCTTTTCAATTAGAAGAAAGTGAACATGAAACTATAATAATTCCTCCAAAACAAAGCATCAACTAATGAATTTTGTCTATCTAACTTAGGATTCATTAGAATTTAGAGATGTAATGAATATGGAAATCATAATACATTGAAACATTTGTAAACATAAGAAGCAACAATGCTAAAACACATTACCACAAGAATCCCACCAAAATAGTTGCAACTGAGTCTATCTACCAAAAATTCTAATTACACTAGTGTTGAATGATCAATTACACAACATCCAACCATTGCAATGACAAAGGAAATGAAATATATAGACTAAAAAATTTTTTTCCCACTCTTAGGGGTCGAATCCATGACTTGTGGAGATGTTCCCCAAAGTCCTCAACCAAAATCCGAATGACTAGGGAGGTCAACAAACTCATCCATATCATTCATGAAACTAATTTACTTGACCCAAAATTACATATTTACCTAATTTATCTACCTCTAGTAACTATTACTGACATAATTACATTACATTTTTACAATTGCATCAGTAAATCTCCTTGGAATCCATAAATCAACTGAGAAATTTTGAAAATTATGAAGAAATCAGTCAACTGTAAAAAGCGCAGCATGCTTGGGAAAAGCGCAACGTGCCTGGTGAAAAGCACAACATGGGCCTTCAAATCCACTTTTGAGTGAATTCCTGAGGTCCAAATTGGGCCCAAGATGGCTCATTGGAAATATCTTCCAGTCTAGTTGTCAACAATGTGCTCAAGCTCTGAAAATGGTTGAGTAAAGCTCCTCAAAAATGCAATCTCCCAATACTACTAAAAAAAGCGCAGCATGAGGCTGAAAAAGGAGGCAGAAAGATGTTTTTTGAGAGTTTTTTTACCTTTTCCACCTATCAAAATCTTTGTTTTCATGTGCCAGTAGTTAAAATTTGATGTAGGCATAATTGTCTTTCCAAATCTACAGAGTTTTTCTCATTTGGAGGCCTCCACGAAAAGCACAAAGTGGCCAACGTTGTGCTTTTTGTAGGCTGACTGTGCAAAAATACTATTAAATTTCACTAAAATACTCAAAAAATTCAAAACTTTCCCAAAAATGTTCAAAAATGCTGGATGAAGTGGTGATGAAGTGTCTCAAGAAACCAATGAGGCATCAACAAGTAACTCAAGTTTATCCTTCTCCTTTTGAGTGATTTGGGTGTCCTTGAGTTTTTCCTTCAATTACTTGATCGTGATGTTGAAAATATTATTTCTGGTGTTGTATCGGTCAACCATGTGCCTGAGCATTTTATTATCCTTGTTGGCCTTATGAAGGAGCTTCTAAAGGTGTATGTTCACTCTATCAAGCCAAACCTCTCGGTCATCATTGATTTCTCTTCTTATTCTTTCCTCAAAACTGAGTTGTTCTACCTCATGTTTCTCCTGCTCTAATGCTCTCTTAATGCCTCTTGTTTTTGGTATTTTCTTGGTGTTTTGGGCCTCATCATGATCAGACTCATCAGGTGCCATCATTTATTTTCCTTTGGTGTCTTGCCTCTTGGCCTTCAACAACTCCAATTCCAAGAGTTTTTGTTTGTCTCTCAGCTGCTTGTTTTCTTGTTCAAGGAAGGAGATGAAAAATCGTTCTCTAGCCATATTGTCCTACAAATCTTTGATTATGGCATATTTATCTTTGATGATCAAGTTTGATGTTTCATGATCATATTATACATCCAAGTCCACCAATTTAAACTCCTTTTCTTCCTCATGGTTAGGGTCTTCATCCTCTTGAAAAACTGCCTCTTGTTGCTTTTGATATCCTTGTTTTGTTGATGTAGAAGGCAAGGTCCCTTCCAAAATATGTGGAGAAAACACTTGTCTATATCCTCTCTAGTAGGTTTTAACCTCTTTAAAATCTTTGGTTTTCTTCACTGTAGCCCTGCTAGATAACCTAGTTTTCTTTTTGAAACTAATGCTAGTGGTGGAATAGGTATAACAGGCTAATTTGGTGTTGTAGTAAAGACATATACCTCAATGAAAGTCTCCCATGCAATGTTTAGCTACTTGAGGTGGTGAAGGAAAATGATTTTAATGAGAGTGATGTGAGAGATTTTTCGTCATACTCTCTATTCTGCACTATGTAGGCCATCTTATCAATGCTTTTGTACAAGTAGTAGGGAAGGTTGAGCAATTTCACCCTAGTGAAATGCATGAGAAACCTGATGTGATAGTTGTATGACCTCGAGAATATTCCCTCACAAGTGAAGTATTTCATGATGATCTTCATCATGGGGGAAAAACTGTTCAAAAACTAACCAAAAGGAAAGATATTTTTGATGTTATATTTATAAGGTGCCTTGAGGTAAGGTTCATAAAGCTGGGCATCCAAATCTTTAGTCTTGAACCATTTTCACCCACATTAGGCATCCGTGTTGTTGTTGCAATTATGTGAGTAGAAATGGTGAAAGTAACGCCTGCTATGGTAACTTGATCTTTTTGTAGGTTTTTGATGAAAACCATGGTCAAAGTAGTATGGCTTTGCACTCTTTGTACCATCTCACAAAACTCAAAGCAACCTACATGCTGGAAACATTTCACTACCAAGGGTGATGCCATCAATTCCCTAGTGTCTAATGGCTCTTGTCTCAATATTATCCCTCCTCTATTATATGTTTTCTTCTCTTCTTCTGTGGTATTTATTTCCTCCTGCAGTATGTTATGTTTCTTATTGAAACGCTAGGGAAGAAGGGGAAGGGAAAGGGAGCAGGACTGTAGGTTTAGGGAGTTGGGATGAGTGAGGGAAAATTTTGGGAAGTGTGTACGAGAGTTAGGAAGCTTAGGGAAGTGATGGGGGGTTCAAATTTCAAGGGAGATAGGGTAGGAAATTCAAATACAGGGAGGTATCTAGCTGCCTACAAAAACACAGATAGGGGTAGGTGTTTTAGGAAATAGAGCTTGGGAATGGGAAATGAGGGGATGTAAGGGTAGTGGGGAGTGAATTAGGGTGTAGGGAAGGTAAATCGATCTAGGGGAAAGCAATTGAAAATTCCAAACTATGAAACTAAGGTTTAATTTCTTTAGAACATGATATGGAGGGAAATGATGGTTTGCATCAAAAACTTATGACCACAAGCTAAAAGGAGGGGCTATAGAGGTGCAGCTTACTTGTAAATAGATGTAGAAACCCTGAACTTGTGCTTAGAACCTCTTCAAGGAATATTTGGAGTCGTGGATCTCCTCTGCAAAAAACACAGCGAAGCCCTGCGAAAAGCGTAGCGAAGCCTTGCAAAAAAAGAAACGTGATTCTGAAAAGCACAACGCCCCTTCTACAAAAAGCGCAACGAAGGTGCGAGAACTCATTTTTCTGAAGAAAAAATTGATTTTTTTCTTGGGGAGGTTGAGAGCTTGATGCTTGAGGATGCAAATGAATGACTTTTTGGTCTTTGGGGGTCTTTATACTTGG
The DNA here is from genome assembly GCA_034641835.2 of Pinus albicaulis. Lineage (NCBI taxonomy): Eukaryota > Viridiplantae > Streptophyta > Pinopsida > Pinales > Pinaceae > Pinus > Pinus albicaulis. The sequence goes on from CM076576.1 coordinate 833,673,514, forward strand.
ATAAATGTCATTAAAAAAATTGGTACCCACATTTCCTTTCTTGAAATTAACTTTATATTTCTTCTTTACCTTTTATTTCTGAATTTGATCTTTGAACTTCATCTTTTGGTGGCTTAGGAACACTGATTTACTTTTTGGGAGCTTTGCTCTTTTGCTGATGGAACTTTGATTGTGCAGCTACTTGGAACTCTGAGAATTTATTACAAATTAGGAACATAAAATTACATTTTTCTCTGAAATCAAGTTTACAAATCAAACTTACTGATGAAATTTCTTTATTGGCACTACTTCACTTGCTGAGATTTATGCATGAAATGGTGTTTTGATGACCTTGGAAACCCTAAGACCTAATGGAGACTCCAACTGAATGAAACCATGATAAAAAAAATTTGAAATGATGATGAAAACTCATGACTGATGGTAAACTCAGCAAAATGGTGAAATGAGCCAGCAAATAGTAAAATTTTGAAAGGAGTGAGATCAGACGTAGACCTACATCTAGTGACCAAATTTTTTCATGATGACCTAATGGAATGACAAAAACATTTTTCATGATGACCTAATGGAATGCCAACAATTTCAAAATGGGACCCCAATATGACATGATAAGAGTCTATTTGACCACTAGTGGAAGGATGCAAAAATTGACACTAACACCCTATATATAATAATTTCGAAAGTTTTTTAAACAAAAGGGTATCATGGATGTAAATTTTGTGGACCTTATCTAAAGGCTAGGTGGTCTGACCACCTACAAAATCCATTGTATGACTACTCCGGGGTATTTCTCCTAGAAGGACACCCTTACAAAATAGCAACATCTGATTTCAATGGTAAACCACAGAGAACCCAAAGGCCTACAATAATGATACCATTTAATTGTCTTAGAGCATATGAGATAGAGAAGGAGAAGGATTTTGTATAAATGTTCAATTCAAATGGGGAGCCTATGTTCGATGATCTATATTTATTCGACACCTATATTGAGAAATTTCCCATTAGGATGAAAAGGAAAATTTTATTTTATGAGATCCCATATTGGAAGCATCTTAAGATTTCCCACTTACTAGATCGCATGCATATATTTAAAAATGTTTCATATTCTTTATGGATACACATATCATCGAAATAAAGTGACACATTAGTTGTTAGGAGAGATATTATTTCTTAATAAACCAAAAAGAAACATTAGCCGAGACAAGAAACTAGACCAGAGGATGGCCCCTCTTGGTCTTTCAAAGAAGATGATCTCCCATGGATTTTGAAGAAAGATGATCTTTCTTTGGCAAAGGAAGTTAGAATGAGTGTGAGGGTGCCTTCTTTATATGTGTCTTCACTACATTTCTGCTTCACTGTGGATGACTATTTGTTGAGGTTCAAATTGCATGACTATTTGAACCTTCTAAGAGTACATATGTCGAAAACATGATTTTATTGTTAATTTTTATTTTTATGTAATAGGATATTTTATAATTAATTTGTATAATGTAGAGTTTACTATGCATTGTAATTATCCTCTGCTCGTGTGTGGGTGTGTGAACCATGACTTCCCCCAAGACTTATGATGTGCCATATTGAAATTATCTGCATTTGTACGTTGGATCACATAAAAGGAGACTTATATGGCTAGCACTCGATGGTGGCATCAAGAGATAGTTTATATTGTTTGTATGTTTGAAAAGGACCTACTCACGAGTTTCATGGTATTGCAATTTATATTTTTTGTATGTTTGAGAAGGACCTACTCACGAGTTTCATGGTATTGCAGATTCATCTTTTAATTCACCTGTTAGATGAGTTTGAATTAGTTGGGGTCATTTATTTTCAATGGATGTTCTTCTTAGAGAGCTACATGAAGAAATTGAAAGGTTCTTCTCGACAAAGGGAAAATCCCAAGGGGTCTATGGAAGAGGGGTATATATCGTATGAGTCTTTCTAATGCTAATGAGTACATAAAGCAGATCGACAACACACTAGGTGCGATGATTTGCGACGATGAATGGGATGAAGACAAAAGAGAAGGTAAGCTTATTAGAAATGAATGAAAAGAGGCACATGAAAAAGAGTAAGTGTAGGATTACAATTTGTCAAAATACTACATAGTAGCTATTTGTTGGACATTGGATAAACCAATGCTCCTTGTGTGTTTCATGACATGCAATAATCGTCTCTCATGGGGCAAAATGTGTCATGTAAGACATTATGGGATGAGACCTATCTCATACATGGATATAAAGTGTCTTTTAGCACATTGATGATTTTCCATTCAAAATAAATTTTGGTATATAGAACCTTATGAAAATAAACATAGAAGTTTGATATATTATGAAGATTATATTACCATAAAAGGCTTGAAAATGAAATTGGATATCTATGAAAAATCTTATTATTGCAAAAATTAGATGTTATTTCCTCCCATGACGTTGTAAGTATGTAATATTATTTAAACTTGATAATATTAATTTTCCTTTTTAAAATACATACCATAAAAATATAATGCAATATATTCTAATTTACGGTTTATGATCTCCTTATAAATTTTAATTTGTTACTTATTCTTTACCGTGGCCGTAAGTTTATTTTTAGACACTTTAATATTACACATTATCATTTTAATTATTTTTTCTTATTATTATGGATTCCACTTGTTGTAATCAATTGAAAATTTTCCATTATATCTTCTTAAATTGAGAAAATATGGAAATGAAAAATTAAACCGTACTTTAGAATTTATAAATATTGATAAGAAATGAAATTTTGTTACAACTCTACATATATAAAGGCATACATCTATATAATATATTATAATTTTCACTAGTATTAATAAAAGTTTTACAGTTTTAAAACCCTAGAGTATTGTGATCCTCCATACGTGTGAGTAGGATAAGAATTGTGACCATTTCAAGTAAGATAAACTAGTTCTAAAATGTTATACCTTATTAAATAAGGTTTTATGAGATTGTAAGCATTAAATGGAATATGGTCTCATTAAATAAGAACCACTAGATAGTTAGCATTTGGTCGCTATAAAAATGAAGCTGGATTTATCCACAAGCATGTATAGGAATATTATTCTATTGGAGGTTAGTTTATTGGAAGGTTTTCTTTCGAAGAGACAAGTGAACATGAGTTGATCTTTCTAGAAAATGATACTTGAAAGATGTTTAGCTAACTTAATGGTAATTTGGTATATGGAGTGTTGAATTTTTTTCATTTATTATTATACATATTATGTGGGATTGTATTTTATATCTAAGATAACTACATAAAGGCCTATATTTTAAATGGAATCGTCTTCTCAGCCTAGGTTGAGAATCCATAATTCAACTAACAACCATGGTCTTAATTTAGAAACATGAAAGATTTTCTATCAGTCATACAGAAAAGGCTTAGAATCTCAACAGGGATGATGGGTGGAAATTGAGTAGGAGCCGGACTCCAACTCTCTCTAAATGATCTCGTCGTCTTATGTTCATGATTTGGTCTTTGAATTTATTTTTCCTTTATTCTGCTTTTTCGTTTTTCTTTTTCTTATTTTTTCATTCCTTATTTCCTCTTAGTTACAATACATTTTATTTTATCTTATGATTTATATTCTCGATATATAAATAAGAGTTTGTTATAAAACTTTATTAAAATAAATTATAAATTAAGAAAATCCTATTATAATAATTTATATTAACATATTATAATATTAAAAAACTCTCTTTTATTTAAATATTAATATTAAATTAGGTTTTACCATTTATATTATCTTTTACTGGGGAAATTTTAAGGATGGAAATGTAATTTAAAGTTTAGAAACCTTGGGGAATCTCACTAGTACATAATATGCAATTTGTAAAAATTTTGGCAATATTTTTGTAAAAGCATTCAAATTTCTAATAGTTTTATATAGTCTCTATATACAATTTTGGCGATTTTTAAGGTAAAACAATTTTATACTATAAAATTTGGGCGATTAATTTTTAGAAAAATTGGAAATTAACGAATCTTTTTTTTTGGGGGGGGAGCATGGAAAATTAGCCCACTTGCGAACATTAGGCCCTAAAATTTTCCCTGCTTATGACTTATAATCTATATTTATGAATAAGGGTTTTTTTTTAACTTTTATTAAAATAAATTACAAAATAAACTAATAAACCTTATTTTATTTAAATATTTATTAATGTTTGTCCTTTATTACCCTATTATAATATTGATAATTTTATAATATTTTTTAATCGATAAAAATCATATATTGTAATTAAATTTTCTAAGCTAACTTTACTAATTAATGACTAGTTTTTAATGGCTAGTTTTTAACGGCTAGTTTTCAACAGCTATTTCCGGGCAATGATGCATCCTCACTATTTATTCACTAAGATCGATCAACTTTTTTCACCTTTTCCTGAGGATGAACCACATTGCATGGTTCGAAACGTCGACCAAATCCTAATGATGTGATTAATCCGAAAGACATTTATCTAATTAATGGATCACAAAAGTCTTAGATCTGACATATAGAAAAGGCTTAAATGGGATCTCAAAAATTCCATAAAGGCTTATAATTGTTTAGTCATATTCACGATAAAACTACACTAGTTAAATAAATTCCCATTAGGAGTGGAAATAGTCTCATATGGGTAATGGAAGTGTTAACATGGGACCCAAAAATTCTAATAACATGGCCCAAATAAGGCCTGTGAAATTTTCACTATGCTAAGAACACCTCCTTCTATTTTTTATGCATATTGTAGGGAAGAGATTCTCATTGTCTACTACAAAACACACATGGTTTGTGAGGAAATGAACACTATTTACTAGAAATCATGTAAATTACCATTATATTCGCACCATTCTACCACATTGATGCTATAATTCCCCTTATATAAACATATTATGACATGAATCCAATGATATACTATCATCCTAGATGATTCTTTAAGGAGGTGGTATATTTCCATTTCTTTCTTCATAAATTATTAGCATCGATGATCTAGGATATATTGCATAAGATTGTTTGGAAATTTTATCTTCTTCTTGATTAGAACCTTTTTATATGTTGTGTAAATTAATTTCAAAGAAATATGCTTTGAAATTTTTGACATGTTATAGATAAATATGAAGTTCTAAGCTCCTCTAACCTATAAAATCTTCCATCCACTCAATGACTAGATGGAAGTCGATAAATATGTTCCTCTTCCTCATTTGATTCTCCCTATATAATTTTGTTAGAATGTAAACATCAATCACCTCAAGTTGATTGGTTTCTCCTCGATCTAGTGAAATTTTAAAAAGATATCATATGAGGAAGATATAAAGGATTTTCATAGCCATATAAATATTGGGGTATATATTTGATCCACCAAAAAATGACCCTATTGAATGGATGTATCAATGTTAGTGGAATTGATCCTTTTTTCTTTGCCTTAATTTTAAGATTTTCAAAAATTGACATACGATCATTTTAATCTATAGATATATCATATAAGGAAGATGTTCGTTCATTGAAAAATAGGTATCATTCCTAGCAATCCACACATTTCATAAAAAAAAGTTGGAAAGGAGTGATGGCAATTTATTACTAATATATCCTATAGTTATCCATCTAGAGATTCTTATATAGAGGCTCCTTACCATTTTCCCTTAATTCCCTTAAAGAGATATTTTACAGAAGTTCATATTTATTGATTCAAGTGACAATAAACGAAGATTTTATTTCCACACTTTAAATTTACCTTACAAAAGTAACATAGGGCAAGGTTTATTAAAATCTCTTCTACAAGCCATCCTTAGAATAAAAATTATTACTTAGGATTAACCACAAAATACTTTGGACTTTAGGTGTGCTTCTTATTTCTCTATGAAATGCCACCTCTATGGTATAATTTGTGTGAGACAACCCAATTCAACATTATACATTCCCTTAGAATTACTTATTTCCCATATAAGATTGTCAACTTCATCGTTCAACCTAATTGATTTTGATTCAAGGGAATCATTATATAGGCTCCATTCTTATTCCCAAGCCCCATGCAACCTATGAAATGTGTCCTTTTCCACCACAATGTCCTCTAATTTGAGGTTTCCTTTGTCATATCTATATTTTAGATGATAAATATTTTGGAAAGAAGATGAACGAAAATACCTAGAGAAATGATAGATCTCACTTTCCCACTTGGTGAAATGTTCTATGCTAATTTTAACATGTTCTACATTACCAATGAACCTGAAAGGTGATCCCATATGATTAAATAATATTCCACTAGATATTCATTAACCTTTGGTTCACCTTTTGAATATTTCCTAGGAGATATTATCCATTCTTACTTGGTGAGGGGAACTAAGTAGTTATTCATCATAATGTTCCTACAAAAGCTTTTATATTTTATAATCCTAAAAATACTCTTGTCTACTAAATTTATGAACAAAAAGAGGATATCCTTCATCTCCATATTGTTTCCTTTTTGGCCTTGAGATCGTCTACCACCTCAATATAAGGATTTTTTTTTTCTTTCCAGTAAATATTTAGATCTTACCTTATTTATACCTTTTTCAACACAAACCATTGTCATCCAAAACATGGGTGATGTATCTACCACAATATTTAGGTGGGTTATACTTTCCCGCCAAAGAAATCCATCTATTTCACAAGTGATTAAGATTATATTTTCTATCTTCTCATAAACCTACAACTACTCTTTGAATGAGTATTCATTTTCTATATGTTGAAACCATAAGTACTTCATACTTTTGTAAAAATATTCCACTCAAAATGGAATGGATCCTTGAAGTATTTCCTTCAATTGATCTTTAGTGATAGGCCAAAGTGGAATTTTGAGAATTTACCTCCAAAAGATGTAGCTTATTTGAGCCTACAATTTCTAATTAGCAAGAAACCATATACAAAAAAATGAGATTACTATTTTGTATATCTCTTGCAATATACTTACACCTTCAATTTTCCTATTCTCCTTCATTTCATTCAAAACTATACTGAGGATTTCAACTAGAATAAGAAAGCACATATAGGAATCCTTTCCTTGGTCCCCTTTGAGGCTAATAGAATTTTGTAGGTGATAAATTCACTAATATGTCATATGCGATAGTGGACATACGTTCAATAATCTAGTTCACTATGTCGGGGTTGCAAATAGTATGCATAATAATCAACCTAAAAAAGTATTGGTTAATACAAATTATCATAAGGTTTGGAGATATATATATTACAAATAAAGAAATATTTTTTTATGGCGTATAAGGTATCTATACTTGTACTTATGCATCATGGATCAACCTATTCGCTAGCAACTTGAATTGCTCCCAAGATATTATGATGGAAATCATGGGTTCAAGTCTTTTGGATGGGACTTCAGAAAAATTTAATAAATGTAGTTCTTGTAGAGGGATATATGTTTATAATAATAAAAGAACATATTATTTTCCTTTTCTACAATAGTGGATATGAAAGTAGCATTAAAGGACGATAAAACCTCCATGATTCCATAGACTCTTCAATTACTAAGATATTTTCTTTGCATATATCATCATAGAAACCCCTAAATAATTTTATAAGGAAACCATCTAGCATAGGGGCTTTATCTACCTAAAATCTCGTAGTAATTTATTTTAACTCCTTTCCAAAATGATGGCCCATTAGAGTCTTTTTTTGTCATATTTATGGATAATATTATTGAAAAGTGAGAGGTTTTGAAGGATTTCAAAAACATTATACTTACCAAGATCAATGGATATATTCTTGAAGTTACTTGGTAACTCTTTTGATACATCCCAATAAATTTGAAGGGTCCCATTCCTATCCGATTATCCCAAAACGGTTCCCAATGCTTTCCCAACTCAAGAAAACCTATGAAAAAACTTAATGTTTTCTTCTACTTTAGCCATGCTACTCTACTCTTCTATATCCAAAGAAATTACTCTAAGGGAATGAGTATTCATATATGCTTCTAACTTTCTAATGATGTTTCTATCATCTCTGTATATCAACACCTATTTTATATTTATATATATTAATTCCATTTTCTCTCATATTTCTTCTAATTCTTGATGCAGTTGTATTCTTCTCTCTAATCAAAACCTTTTCTATTAATTTAGATCTCTTTAGTTTCTCATTATAATATAAACACATCCATTCCTTTTAACATTATCTCTGGATTCATCATTTAGTTGCTTATATTAATTGAATATGAAAAGTAAGGACTTTATATGGAAACAGCCCCATGTACCTTATATACAAATATATGATCTAAAAATTACCAATTTGGATGAAAAGCTCTCTTGGAATGAAAAATAGTCCAACCTTTTTGTTAGCTCCCTATATTACTAGTTTAGTCCCTTATTTTTATTAGTGTAGCCCCCTTATCTTTATTTTTGTACCCCTGTAACCCCAATATTATTATTATTGTGCCCTTACATTGTTATTGTTAGGTCGGCTAGGATTATATTGTGGGCCTATGGACTCCTATATATAGGAGGTTTTGGTCATTTGTATCATCCAAGAATTGTTCATTTATGTAATATATTGGAGGTTTCCCCCTCGAAGTGGATGATTTCTAAGACTTTGATCTCTCTTTTTTTCTATTTTTGGAGCTGGTTTCATAACATTTGGTACCAGAGATTTGGATTCTAGGGTTTCGATGCTCCAAACAAGTCATTGCAGCATTTTCACAATAACTTTATTTCTATGAAGGTTCAGAACCTGAAATTGGTACAATGTGAACCTGAAATCCTAACGCACATGCTGTAAAAACTTTAGATCTTGGTTCACAATATTTTCAGAGATATGATCTGGGGAAGTTAAGCTTTTTTCATGACCCCGAATTTCAACTAAAATAGGTCATCGTGGAATTTTTTCTATAACTTTTTGTATACACAGTTTCAGATGCTGAAATTCTCATAGTGCGAAGAAGAAATCCTAAGGAAACTCTTGTAACAATTTTAGATCTTGGTTTGCAACATATTTTGAGATATGATCTGCGGAAGTTAGGATTGTTTCAAGCTCCCGAATTTCATCTCAAAGAGGTGACCGTGGGAAAAACGTCATAACTCTCTCTCTGAGCATCAGATTGGGGTTCTATAAAATGTGCCCACAAGTACACGGACTGTAGTTTTCATTATATCAGTTTAAGAGCTGAAGGAGGAAACAGTGACACATGGAAAGTCGTATAAGTTTTGTCTACTGAACCAGTCCATAATTAGATCATCGTGGGAGATTGGGCATAACTTTGCCTTGAAGAATCCAAATCAGGTCAGACCTATGGAATTCGAAAGAAGATTAAGAGGGCTACTTCAAGGCTTAATTTCAGATATTGAAGATCCATCACAAAGATAATTCAGTTTCAATATGGATCTCCTCAAAAGCAAGAAAAAGGTGTGTATTTTTTTCGAATTACATAAGTCTCATTTGAAAAAAATTAGTTTGAATTTATTCCAAGGGCATGTTGAAGAATTGATATCAATATTGGGTTCTAAAATGCCCCCTAATAATAATTCAACACCCATTAAGCCTTCAGAAGGCTCTACTATGACTCATGAAGATGAAGAAACACAACATGAGATATCAAAATTACAAAAGAGAGAAAATGAACGTATGATTATAGATTCAATCCCTATGTCCAAAAGAGCGAAATTGAACGTATGATTATAGAAATGTTAGAGGTTGGTATAATTCAACCTATTCAAAGTTCTTTCTCTGCTCCAGTAGTATTGGTGCACAAGAAGGATGGATCATGGCGCATATGTCCGGATTATAGGGAGCTCAATAAGCTCACCATTAAAGATAAATTTCCCATTCCTGTGATTGATGAATTATTTGATGAATTACATGGAGAAATTTGTTTTACCAAGTTGGGTCTTCGTTCAAGATATCATCAAATTAGAATGAAAACTGAAGATATTCCGAAAACAACATTTCGAACTCATGAGGGTCATTATGAATTTTTTTTCATGCCTTTTGGCCTTACCAATGCACCTTCTACATTTCAAGGGTTGATGAATTCCATTTTCAAACCCTTCCTTAGAAAATTTGAGCTAGTATTTTTTGATGATATACTAATCTACATCAGGTTTTGGAAGGATCATGTTCAACATGTTGACAGGGTGCTCAAACTATTGCAGGAGAAACAATTATATGCAGAAACATCCAAATGTTTCTTTGGAGTACAAGAGGCGCAATATCTGGGTCCTATTGTATCTCACAAGGGTGTTAAAGTAGACTCTAACAAAATTAAAGCCTTAAGGAATGGAAATTCCCCACAACCATAAAGAAGTTGTGCGGATTTCTCGGGTTAATAGGGTATTATCGCAAGTTTGTTAAGAATTCTGGGAGAATAGTAGCACCTCTAACAACATTATTGAAGAAAGATGCATTTTCATTAACTCCTAAAGCAACTAAGGCCTTTTAACATCTTAAAGAGGTAATGTGCCTAGCACCGGTCTTAGTTACGCTAGACTTCACAAAAACCTTTATTGTGGAATGTGATGCCTCAAGAAATGGAATTGGTGTTGTTTTAATGCAAGAAGGAAGACCCATTGCTTTTGAAAGTCGTCCAATCAAAGGAAAGTATTTACAAAAATCTATTTATGAGAAGAAAATGTTAGAAATACTACATGCACGAAAGAAATGGCGACCTTACCTAATGGGAAAACACTTCGAGGTAAAAGTTGATCATGATAGTCTTAAACAATTTTTGGAGCAAAGACTATCTTCAGAAGAGCAGTAAAAATGGGTCACAAAGATGTTGGGTTATGACTTTGAAATAATCTACAAAAAAGGGAAACTAAATTTTGTTGTAGATGCACTCTGAAGAAAGAATGAAGAGGTGGAAGCATTTCTTTGTGCCATTTCTATTATCCAACCAGATTGAATAACTGAAGAAAGGGATGAATGGAAGAAGGACGAAGAAGTGTGGACACTCATTCAAAAGTTGCAACAAGATCCTAGTACATAATATACATTTAGTTGGAAAAATGATTCCTTATGGTCCAAAGATCGCTTATATCTTTGTAATAATTCCTAACTAAAACAAAGGATTCTTTTGGAATTGCACACTTCTCCTTTAGGAGGACACTCATGATTTTTAAAAACTTACCACAGGGTGAAGAAAGAATTTTTTGGGATGGCCTTAAATCTGATATTCAAAAGTTTGTGGTGGAATGTTTGGTTTGCCAGCAAAATAAAGTTGTGACAATTAAGACCCCGGATCTTCTACAATCTCTATCCATTCCAAGTCAACGTTGGGAGGAGATTTCAATGGATTTTATCATAGTTTTACCTAAGTCCGAAGGAAAGAGTGTCATCATGGTGGTAGTTGATAGACTTACCAAGTATGCACAATTTTGTGCATTATCTCACCCATTTAAAGCAAGTACAGTTGCTACTACATTTATGGACACAATTCCAAAGCTACATGGAAACCCAAAGGTTATTGTGAGCGACAGAGATCCCATTTTTACTGGAAGTTTTTGGATGGAGTTATTTTCTTGTTTGGGTACTCAATTAGCTCATAGCTCATCTTATCGTTCTCAATTTGATGGTCAAACTGAGATAGTGAATAAATTTTTGGAAGGATATCTTCATTGTTTTGTATCTGATAAACAAACACAATGATTCAAGCGGTTAACTCTCGCTGAGTGGTGGTATAACACTTCCTTCCATATTGTAGCAAAAATGACCCAATTTATGGCACTTTATGGATATCATCCACCGTCCATCACATCATCTTTAAGAGAAAATTCTAATGTTCAAGCATTGGAAGATCACATCGAGCATCAACAAGAAGTTCTCCAACTCTTAAAGGATAACCTAAATTTGGCACAAAATCGAATGAAACAACTGGCAGATCAACATCGCAGCGAGAGAATTTTTGATGTAGGAGACTGGGTATTTTTACGGCTACAACCATACAAACATATGTCCCTCAAGCAAGCTAAGAAGGATAATAAATTATCGCCAAAGTACTATGGTCCTTACAAGGTGTTGCAAAAGATTAGTTCTATGGCATAGAAATTGGAGCTTCCTGCTTCGTCACGAGTGCATCCAGTTTTCCATGTTTCGTGCTTAAAGAAGGTTATAGGTGAAAATCTTCCAGTTCAAACAATATTGCTAGAACTTGATGAGGAAGGAAAAATCATATTGGAACCCAAAGCAGGCACAGAAACAAGAACTCGACAGCTACGAAATCGATCAATTTCAGAGTATCTCATCAAGTGGAAGAACTTACCCACTGAAGATTCTACATGGGAGGATGACAATTTTATACAGAAGCACCCAAAGCTACTAAAGCGCTGAGGAAAAAACTTTTTTGAAGGAGATGGGCATATTAGGTCCCTATATTACTAGTTTAGTCCCTTATTGTTATTAGTCAGGCCCATTATTGTTATTATTGTGCCCTTACATTGTTATTGTTAGGTTGGCTAGGATTATATTGCGGGCCCATGGATTCCTATCTATAGAAGGAGGTTTTGGTCATTTGTATCATCCAAGAATTGTTCATTTATGTAATGTATCGGAGGTTTCCCCCTCAAAGTGGTTGATTTCTAAGGCGTTGATCTCTCTTTTCTTCTATTTTTGGAGCTGGTTTCATAACACTTTTTGCTATGAATGCCTCCCCTATCCTTTGTTTATCCAAGTGGAGGTTAAAACTACACCTTCTAAAGGATTTAGCCTTCCATTAGCTACCCACATATCCCTCTTACATAGGGCGAGATTTAAGTGTCCACATCCTTTATTACCCCCACAATTTAACAGAGGAGGGATATATTATTCAATACTTTCTCCTAATGTCCCTTTGAGTTATATCATGGTCCAAAAAAAATCATGGAATTAAGACCATTACCATATTTCAAAATACGAGAGAAAATAATAATAGTATAAAAGTGAGTGATTCCTATGCTTCTATTTTTGGGACAAACTATTACCAAATATCATAATCTTTCTATTGTTATCACCCTAATTTCACTCACATATATCATTTATTTGGTGTACTTGAAAATAGTAGTATCAAAAGTGAGTGGCCTTTATGCTTCTATTTTTAGGACCAACTACTTACCAAATTTCATCTTCTTATTTTTATCGCACTAATTTCACTCTCATATAACATTTATTTGTTATACTTGTAAACATCACCAATTACTGTGTAGCTAACATAATGGAGCTCACGTTATGAATATATTTTTTTTCACCCTAATATGTAAAGCCAAACCTTTAACTCACCCTTAATAAGATTACATGAAATGTCACATATTTATGGAAAGCAAAACCTTTTACTCACCCTTAATAGGATTACATGAAATATCAAGTATTTCTTTCATTGATGGAAGTCATAATCATACAACCTCATAAATGTAAATATACATACAGTATAGATTTAAACTTAATAAAAATACTATATTTTAGCAACCCAACTAGTCATCATAAACATAATATTTTCATTTGCTAAAAATAATTTATTTTTTACTTTTGTAATATTTAAGAACATATAATTATTTTTCATATTTTAAACACTTGCACCTCAACCTTATCTATCCAAGATCTTCAACCTTATCTACACATGATCTTGTACTTTATTTTTATTTTTTTAATTTATAAAAAATAATTTTAAAATTCTATAAAAAAAAATATAAAAATAAATTGAACATGTTCCTCAACCTTATCTACACATGGACCTTTACCTTATCTTTTTCCATAAGATTCCAAAATTTGTTCACATTGCTAATGTTGTAAACCTCAAATCCTCTATGTACCTTATCTACTTTATAACCTTATCTAGACATGGACCTTTACCTTATCTTTTTCCATAAGATTCCAAAATTTGTTCACATTGCTAATGTTGTAAACCTCAAATCTTCTATGTACACATGATCCTTTACCTTATATTTTTCCATAAGATTCCAAATTTTTTTCACATTGCTAATATTGTAGGCCTCACGTCTTCTACGTACCTTATCTACCTAATAGAAATACCGAAAATTCTGGCGTTATTATTTATTGTTATATAATGGGTGCACTTTCTAAATTTCAAATTTTATAGTTAAATTATTATACAATTCAATTATTTTTTTCAAAATTTAATAATATATTTTTTTTAATATTATAATATTTCTATTTTTTAAATAAAAATTAATTTTAATACTTTCAAAATCATATAATTATAATTTCAGACTCCTCAACCTTATCTACTCATAATCTTTAGCCTTATATACACATTTTCTTTATTTACTTTCATGAAGTTTTTTAATTTTAAAAATAATAATTTTAAAATTTTGTAACATTTTTAAAATAATTTGAACACATGTTCCTCAACATTACCTAAAACATAATCCTCTCCCTTATCTTTTCCTATGTTCACATTGTTAATCCTCTAGGACTAGTGTGTTCTAACTAACTTATCTACTTTATACATATATGAAAAAAATAATATTATTAATGCTATATGTTAGGTGATCCTTTTTTAATTTCATGGGTAATTTATTTACTTTATAAAAATATAAAAAGCAATATGGTCGATTTTTTTAATAATTTTATTATTAGATAGAGTTTAGTCCTATAATATTTTGTAATATTGTGATTGTTTTTATTTAAATGTATTTTTAATATATTAAATAGATTCAATGTCATAAAAAAATTCTAAAATATTTAGATGACATGTAAATTACACAATTCAAACTTATGATTCTAACACATTTTATTATATTTTAAATATTTGTTTTCAAATAAATATAATTGAAAGAACAAAACATTTATCTATAAAAAATAAATAAACTACAACTTAAATTATAAATTGTGTTTTAATTTATATTATGTTTTATAATAAAAGTAAACACAAATTATGTTACTATTTATACCAACAAATGTCAAATGGATAGAAAATGACATGAGCCATAAATCCATAACAACTTATTATACATTTCAGGTTTCTAAAATTTAAAAAAATTCATAAGAATTAACTAAATTATAGCTTTATTTTTATTTTTATTATTATTATTATAAATCAAATTATATATTATATATTTATTCATTTGAAAATGACATGTAACAATGGAGATTCTTAATTTTAAATAAGCTTTGTTCTTAATTTTGGGTTAGAAAGACCATATGTCATAACCCATCTCATTTCATATGACACTTGATCATCTTGCATTTTTTAATTAATTAATTTAATTAAAAAGACAGAAAATGCATAATTACTTTGGAGATAAATCTCAATGTTTGATTTGTGTATAAACTACTAAAAATATCTTAAAATATTGTGTGAAGATTAAATCTCAATCATCCACATAATAATTATCAATAATTAAATTAAAATTATAAAAACCCTACTTCAAAATAAATAACCTTATCAAAATATTAATATTTTATATTAAAATTATATTTTCCAATAATATTTTTTTTAAAAATCATTTACAATATATTAAATTTTAAATAATAATTATTTATTACACATTTATTCATTATATAAAAACTCAACAACTCATAGAGAATCATTTTTTAATAATTACATATTAACTTTTACTTTTACTTTTACTATGTTATCTTCTTCTTATTTTTACTTTTTTATCTCTTTTTTTTAAGTTAAAATGTATTATCTTATTATATTAAAAAATATATTTATTAACTTGATATCTTAAAATAAATATTTAATTATATTAATAAATAAATACTTATATATATATATATATATATATATATATATCATTTATTTAAAATATTAACATTTCACTATATAAAAAATTAAATTCTATTTTTTTCTTTTTTTTCTATTTTTATAAATAATTAAAATAAAAAATTTATATTTCTGAGTTCAATTTTTTGTGATTCATATTTTTTGAGATTGTTATTTCAGATTAATCACAATGTTAGTTTTTAGTGAAACCTTTAGAACTAGCTAATATAATTTATCATAAAAAATATATAAAAAATTTAATTTATTAAAAGATTTAAATAATAGAAATATATAACATTAAAAAATAACAAAATATAAACCTTGAAGAGAGCTAAAAAAATACTTTATAAAATTTTAATATTTATAAAAATAAATTAATAAGTTTTAAAAATCTAATAATCCATATATAATCAATAGGTTTGAAAACATTTAATATAATATTAATCAAATAAATAATAACAATAATATAATATTATATAAACTAATATTTTAAAAGTTAATATTTTATAATGTGTAGCTTATTATAGAGATTCAATATTTATTAAAGTATATTAATAAATTAAGAAATCTCACCATTATATTATAAATTTAATATTGAAAATATATATATATATATATAACTGTTTATATTAGAAATTTAATATTTAATTTATTTTTCTCATTCTTTTTCGATGATGTTTCTATTTATATTAGCACCTATTTATCTTTTGATATATTAATTTTCTTATTCTTTTCTATTTTCCTAAGTCTTGATACATTTTTTTCCTTCTCTATTTTTTAGATTTTTATATGATGAATTTATAATTTATTTTTTCACATTAGAATTTAAAGGTGTCTATTCATTTTAAAATATTTTTGGATTATTTTAATAAATTTATTAGAAGGGGAAATGTACATGTTTTGTGTTTTAGCTATTTGGGTTTAAGTATTTGGAGACATGTTGTTAAGTTGGATTTTATGTCATTTATAAAGTTGTACAAAAAATTTATGGATGTTTTTCCTCTCATTTTGTTTATTTAGTGGCTAATGTTAGGGTCCTATGAGTATAGGATTCATAATCTGGAATTGACCTTTGATAATCTTGTAAATATGTACATACTTTGCTTTCTGCAAGTTTTTTCCCATATTTTGTAAAAAAATAAAAAATAGAAAATCAAAAAGAGGGTAAAAGTCCTAAAAGAAAGATCAAAGGACTTATAAAAAATAATATACCCCAAAGAAAAAGAAATAAAATATGAAAGTGTGCAAATTTAAATGTCACTACTTTTTACTTTGTTACTGATGATTATGGCAGAGTGTCAATAAATGCCATAATCCATGATGAGTGGAATTGTTTAATCTTGACTTGTCATGTTTCAATTTACATGTTGTAGATACTGAATAAATATTAGTCAGACTGTTTAATCCTAACTAATTAGTAGATAGGTAGAGAATAAAGAGGAGCTCATCAGTTTATCTGAGCCCTGGGATGATATAAGGTAGATTTAGATAGTTTTTATGCTTTCAAAGGAATAAAATTGCTAAGATTACTATAGATTTTTGCTGATACATTGGAGGCCTACATGTGTTGATTTCGAAAGTAGCAGACTGAACAAAGCTAATTAGACATCATAATTCAGGATTCTCGTGATAAGTTAAAGAGTAAAGTGCATCTATCTTGTCATTGTTTATTTTCTTAAGTTCCATTCATTTCACTATGTGTTTGTTCTTTCTTAATGAGTAACTAGGAATATTACTTCAGGACTAGCTTATAGCTCCCTGTCTTAACTAAGTTACCATTTAAATGTTTTCAACTGATTTCTGGTGTTACGAATTCTTAACTGCTCCTACTCCCGTTTGACTTCTGCCTCCTTCCTCTATTGTCCAGATCAAAGGATCCTTCATTTCCCTTTGTCCCAACTTCACCATTTCATTGAAAACCTTTTATCCAAAGCTCTAAGGGTTATCTATCTTTCCCTAAATACATTTGCATCCTTTTGGCCTTGCCTTCTAGTACTGTTATCTAGACTTAGACTCCATTAGCCCAAAGGTCAAGTATATTTCTCCCTAGTTTAACTTTAAGTGATGTTTTCCCACCAAACCAAACATCTTAAAACAAAACCAAATTGAAATATCATAACTAGCCTAAAACACTAAACAAAAACAAAGTTAAATCATAAAGAGAGAGCCCTCTCTGAAATTTAGGAAGGCTAGATCCTAAATTTCCAAAGTAGATTTTTGGTTACCCCTAGTTCTCTTAAACTAAAAAACAAAAGCCCACAATCTTGAGAAATTACTGTGGTGATAACATACTGGCGGCCATACTGGGGACTAACCAATCTCGAGTTTTAAATTTAGTCTTAAAGGAATATCTTTCATTTATCTTTTTACCTTAAGATTATTTTTAAAGGGTTGTGGGTATTCATAAATAGTCATTCTGGCTTCTAGGGAAACCTACTATACCAAGTCTAATCTGGATCCTAAGCCTGCAGTTATAGTAGATAACCCAAAATAGATTGGAAAAAACAAAAAGAAAAAAAAAATTGTCAATTTCGAAATTGAAGTCCCATTAAGAAAAGCTAATTCTTTACCCAAAGAATTAGTGAGCTTATCTGATATTGATTTTGATTTCAAGTTTGAAAAATCATTGTTTAAAAATAAATCTGAAACTGATTTAAAAGATACTATAATAGATCCTATTTTTACTTCTTTCTTGAAAGCAAAACATAATATTATTTCAGAAAAAATAAAATCAGATAAATATGAATCTCCAAGTCAAATAGAAAGGATTAATGTTACACTAATTAAAGACATTAATGAAGCTATTAAATTAGCCCATTTATTATCTCACATTAAGCCTCCAGTTTCTTAATTGCACACAACAATAATTCCAGCAGTAGATTCAACTATGTACGCTGTCACCTCATTTTTAGATTCCACTGCAAGTTCATCCACAGAAAAATTTATTCCTAAGTTGCCTTTGCAGCCTAGGATATTATTTCCCTCATTCACTCAATCCACTACATCCACTAGTTTCATAAGCACTACATCCTTATTTCCAAATAGTTCCATATATATACCATCCTCTTTTCCAAGCTCTTCAAGTACAGTTTTTAGCTCATCAGCTACTATATCCAGCACGGCTCCTATCATTACTGTTATACCTCCCAGTTCAGCAAAAATTCAAGCCATGGCTGCTAGGTATGCTCCCCTTGTCTTACCCCAAAACCTCCATGATATGCCCAAAGATTACCGGAAAAATATACCATTATTTGATGGCCTATCACAATATACTGCTCAACAACATGTCAGAAGAATGACGGACTATTGTGAAATCTATGAAATAGATGATTCAGATGTTCAAATGAGGTTTTTTGCTCAAATTTCAACAGGAGAAGTTAAGAAATGGTTTAAAATTTTAGCTACTGGTAGTATAGCTAATCTAGCTGCATTTCATAGAGCATTTTTAAATAAATGGGAAAATAAAAAGAACCCCATGCAAATTTTATCTGAGTTTTATGCTTTAAAAAGATCTCCTAATGAGTCTGTTCAGGATTATTGCACTAGGTATAACAGTGTCTATAATTCTATTTCTGCAAATCTTAGACCTACACCATATTCTGTACTTCTTAAATTCCCTGACGGATTTGATCCAGATATGGCCTATAAACTAAGAGAAAGAGATGTTGAAACATTAGAACAAATGCAATTAGATGTTGTTAGTGTAGAAATTAATATTCTATCTAGAAAAGCCAGACTTAGGAATGAAAGGAGAGTCACAATCAAAGAAGAAACATCAAATTCAAATGCTAAACTAGATTTCCTTTCTAAAACTTTAGAAAGGGTGGTTGATAGATTATAAAATATTGAGAGAAAACAACAATGGGATAACCAACCACAAATCAGAAATCCCAACTTCAGGAAAAACAATAACCCTGGAAAAGCTAAAGAAGTTGCTCCAGATCAAAACATTAGGACCCCACTTCAAGAGAATTATGTTGAGAGTTCTCATAATAATGATGAAGATTAGGATAACATCAATCTAATAATGGGGATAGATGAATAAAACACTATTTTCCTCACTCAAGAGGATCAAAAAAATTTTGAGCTTCAACAACTCAAAGTAGAATCTAGTGAATCCTTTGATTTAAAACAAGGTTATGAATTCGCTATTAATGAAATTCACAGTCATTATAACCTTAGAAATAGAAAAAACAATGAAACTTCTACAAAAAACACTTCTCAAAATCAAACTAGAAAGAATGTAGAAGCACCAAAAACAAAGATTTTGCAAATACTCCTAAGGGAAAACAAGAAAAATTCCAATCCTCCCAGTCCCAAAAAATTGCCAAGTCCAAAAATTGTTGACATCACTGAAGAAGTGGCCCAATCCTCCAATAATTCCCAAAAGGCCAACACTACCAAAGCCCCTAGTTCAGTAAAATCAGCAATTTCTGATCCAAAGAAGAATCTCGCTAATTCTAAATCAGCAAATCCTAAAACTATCAATAATAAAGCTTCTGCTGAAAGTTCAAGATCTGAAAAAACTTTTGTTACCCCTGAATCTTTCCCTGAAAAGAGAACTAAAGACAGCAAAAGTCAAGAAACTCGGACAGAAAATAAAAGAACAACTCAAGGTAAAAGTACATCTGTTGAAAGTCATGAAAACCCCACTCAGGTAACTGTCACAAAAGATGAACTAATTCAGATTAGTAAGTCTCAACCATCATTTAATATTCAAAATAAAATAGCTAAGTTAAAAATGCCAATTCCTTTAACAGAATTGGTAAAAAAATGACTTATATAAATCAACAATTACTGAAACTTTGAATATGAATGATGGTGAAGATTCTATTAATTTAAATGATGATCAGCCTGAATTAATTTTTGGCCCTGATGTAAATGGTAAGCATTCAGATGGATCAGTTCCTCCTTTCTATATTAGTCTTAATATTCACGATCAGATTTTACACAATGCAATGTTAGACTCAGGAGCTTCCCACAATTTAATGCCAAAAGCTATCATGGAAACTCTGAATTTAGAAATAGCAAGGCCTTATAAAGATTTATTCTCTTTTGCTTCAAGCAAGGTTAAGTGCATAGGATTGATAAAAGACCTATGTGTGAATTTGGTTCAGTATCCTGGTAAAAGTATGGTTATGGATATTGTAGTAGCTGATATCCCACCAAAATATGGTATGCTTCTTTCTCACTCATGGGGAGCTAAGTTGCAAGGATCTCTACAATTAGACATGAGCTATGCCACCATTCAGTGTTTGGACAACCTAAGAAACTTTATAGAGAAACTTTAATGAAATGCATGGTTAGCAGTGCTGAGAGATTAGTAAATTACCCAATTTACTCAACATCAACTGATCTTGATTCCTTCATTTTATGTAACTCAGATAATAATGAAATCCAAACTGAATTAATTGACATAAAGCCTAAACCAAACAATGATAATATTTTTCATGAATCCCTTTAGCACTTAGACTTTGATGGCTCAGTGAACAAGTCAGGAGCAGGAGGTGGAGTGTGGATCACAAACATTGAGACCAGTCATTCGAAAGGACATGCTTTTAGACTCAATTTCAAATGCACCAACAACATGGCAGAGTATGAGGCACTTATCTTAGGCCTCCAAATCATCAGAAATTTAGGAGGTGAGAGAATTTTAATTATGGGATATTCGGAATTAGTCATTAAACAAATAAATGCTAAATATTCTGTTCATAATCCTAGATTAGCCAGATATAGAGATGCAGCAATTGATTTGGTTGATGATTTACTAGAATGTAAGTTTGCTATTATTCCTAGAAATCAAAATTTGCAAGCACATTGCCTAACAAATTTTGCTAGCACATGTAATTTTCCTTTTCAACCAACACATAGATATACTTCTGAAGTTAAATATAGACCCATTGTCCCAAACAATGTCAAATACTGGAAGATTTTCTCTGAAGATGAAAATATTTACCATTTTTTGAATGATGAGGATGAATTTCAAAATTGTAAGATAGACACATATGGAAATTTAGATTCAGATGTTAATTGTGAAATAAATAACATAGATGCACATAAACTTACCAAACCCACTGTATTTACTCAATCTGACATAGATAACTTAGAGAAGGTAGATATAGAGGAAATAATTGAAGATGAAATTGAGATGTTAGATTTAAAAGATAATTTCTTACCTAAGGGTTTAACTCCTTTGGAGGACTTGTTTGATTCCAATGATGTGCCCAAAAAGCCTAAAATGGAACCAGTCAAGTCTGACATTGAAGAATGTAACATTGGGACAGAAACAAAACCAAAAATGATCAAATTGTCAAAATCTTTACCCCCTCAAGAAAAAGAAAAATACATTGAACTTTTAAAGGAATATGAAGATGTGTTTGGCTGGAGTTATGAAGATTTAAAATCATATGAAACAAACATAATTCAACACAATATTCCTATAAAATATGATCAGAAACCATTTAAAAAAGAATTGAGGAGGATTAATCATGTCTTATTACCTTTGATTGAAAAAGAAGTTAAACGCATGTATGATGCTCAAATCATTGCACCAATCAGATATTTTGGTTGGGTTTCTAACTTAGTACCTATAAGAAAGAAAACTGGTGAAATCAGATTATGTGTAGATTTTAGGAATCTTAATAAAGTGTCTTTGAAGGACAATTACCCTTTACCCAAAATGGACCATATTTTACAAAGGGTAGTTGGTTCTTCCAGGATTTCTTTATTGGATGGTTTCCTAGGATATAACTAGATACTTGTTCAAAAAGAAGACCAAGCTAAAACTGCTTTTACCACTCCATGGGGCACTTTCATGTATGTGAAAATGCCTTTTGGCTTGATGAATGTTGGGGCTACCTTTCAGAGGGCTATGGACATAGCCTTTGCTAAGGAAATACATAAATTTTTGGTTATTTATTTAGATGATATTACCATTTTTTCTAAGACAAATAATGAACATTTGGATCATCTGAGACAATTTTTCATTAAGTGTAGAAAATTTGGTATATCATTAAATCTTAAGAAAACCCTTTTTGGAGTAGAGGAAGGAAAAATATTTGGACACATAATTTCAAAGGAAGGTATTAGGATAGATCCAACAAGAATAGAAGCCATATTGAACATTCAACCACCTAGGAACATCAAAGAGTTACAAGAAGTTTTAGGTAAAATTAAATTTTTGAGAAGATTTATATCTAATCTAGCAGGAATCATCAAAGAACTGAACAACATGTTAAAAAAGGACTCTATTTTAAAATGGAAAGTTGAAGAAAAACAATCATTTGAATCCATTAAACATACTTTAACAAAAACTCCAGTCCTAATCATTCCAAACTTCAAGAAAGATTTTATAATCTTTTCATTTGCCTCAGAACATACCATAGCTGCAATTCTACTGCAGAAAAATGACCAAGGTTTTGAATAGCCTATAGCATTTTTCAGTAAAACCCTTAGAGATGCGCCTTTGAGATATAACATAATGGAAAAAAAACTTTAGCCTTGGTTAAAGCCATAAAATATTTCAGAGTGTACATTCTTTACTCCCAAATTATTTCCTATGTCCCCAACGCTATTGTCAAAGATATTTTAACACAGGATGGGCCAGATGGAAGAAGAGGAAAGTGGATTGCCACTATCCTTGAATATGACATAGAGATTAAACCAACCAAGCTCATAAAAGGACAAGGTTTAGCCAAACTAATGGCTCAATCCAATTGTAATGCTTTAGATATAAATTTTATTGCCCAGGTTGATGACCAGGAAGAGATGGCGACTCCATCGATCAGTGAAGCCTTTCCAGATTCACCATGGTACTCAGATACTATCTTTGTACTTACAAATTTACAAGCTCCTCTTGGATTAACTAGAACTAAAGATAGATTCATCAAACTTAAAGCAATGAGATATTGTATTGTAGATAATGTACTTTATCGGAAAGAACAAGGTGGGACATTACTAAATTGTTTACTAAAATCAGAAGCTGAGAAAATTCTTGGAGAATTTCATGCAAGTGATTGTGGAGGACACTTATACTGGAAAAGTACAACAGATAATATTCTTAGAGCTGGTTTCTACTGGCCTACCTTATTTGCTGATGTGAAAAAATTTGTTACTTCATGTCACAAATGTCAAATTTTTGAAGGAAAAAAGAATTTGTTACCTTTACCCCTCAAACCTATTTCTACTGAGATGCCTTTTCAACAATGGGGTTTAGACTTCATTGGAAAAATTCACCCTCCATCCTCTAACCAAGACAAGTGGATATTGACTACCACAGATTATTTCACCAAGTGGATTGAAGCCATTCCTACCAGACAATCCATTGATTCAGTCATTATCTCTTTCATAGAAAACAACCTTTTATCTAGATTTGGATGCCCACAGAAAATAATCACTGATAATGCAGTTGAATTTAAATCTAAGAAAACGATTGCCTTTTGCCACAAGTATAATATTACCCTATGCCACTCTACTGCTTATTACCCTCAGGGTAATGGCCTAGCTGAATCTTCAAATAAAATCCTTGTGAGTATCATCAAAAAATTACTTGAAGAAAACAAGAAAACTTGGAATAAAAAGTTATTCTATGCCTTATGGGTAGATAGACTTACTACCAAGAAGTCAATTGGAACGTCTCCTTACCTGATTGTATATGGGATGGATGCAATTTTCCCATCATCTTTAGGTGTTCCGATAATGAAAATTATCCAAGAATAACAAGTAGAACTCAATGATATACAAAGAAGGATAAATCAAACTATCCATCTGCAACAAAAAAGGGAAGAATTATATGAAAAATCTCAAGTCAATCAAGAGAAAATCAAGAAAATATTTGATAAAAGAACTAAAGAAGATGAATTTTCCATTGGAGGTAAAGTGTTGAAGTGGGATTCCAAGAGAGAAGAAAAAGGAAAGCATGGAAAGTTTGACTTTCTATGGAAAGGGCCTTATGTCATTTATGGGTACAAATGTAACAATGCAATTTTTCATCAAGAATTTGGATGGAACAGACATTCCAGAAGGACCACTGAATGGTAGAATTCTCAAACAGTACTATTCTTCTAAGTTAACTAATAGTTAGTCCTAATTTCCTTTTACATCATTGTAAATATCCATTGCAGTTTGTAGATTGGATTGGATGTTTTCTTTCCAAAGTTGAAGCCCGGAGTGAAGGCCCTAAGCTTTGAAGAGTAAAATGTCATAAGTATGAGTTTTTGCAGAAAATAGAAGACAATTACTAGATTATCAAGTTCAAAATTGAAGGCTACTAGTCCTATAGTTCTTGACATTTCACCAAGAAATGCCATCCCCATGTGAAGCCGCTGTTACGGTCCTATGAGTATAGGATTCATAATTTGGAATTGACTTATGATAATCTTGTAAATATGTACATACTTTTCTTTCTGCAAGTTGCTTTCCCATATTTTGTAAAAAATAAAATACAGAAAAACAAAAAGAGGGTAAAAGTCCTAAAAGAAAGATCAAAGGACTTATAAAAAATAATATACCCCAAAGAAAAAGAAATAAAATATGAAAGTGTGCAAATTCATATGCCACGACTTTTTACTGTGTTACTAATGATTATGGCAGAGTGTCAATAAATGTCATAATCCATGATGAGTGGAATTGTTTAATCTTGACTTTTCATGTTTCAATTTACATGTCGTAGATAGTGAATAAAGATTAGTCAGATTGTTTAATACTGATTAATTAGTAGATAGGTAGAGAATAAAGAGGAGCTCATCAGTTTAATCTGAGCCCTGAGATGATATAAGGTAGATTTAGATAGTTTTTATGCTTTCAAAGGAATAAAATTGCTAAGATTACTATAGATTTTTGTTGATACATTGGAGGCCTACACGTGTTGATTTTGAAAGTAGCAGACTGAACAAAGCTAATTGGACATCATAATTCAGGATTCTCGTGATAAGTTAAAGATTAAAGTGCATCTATCTTGTCATTGTTTATTTTCTTAAGTTCCATTCATTTCACTATGTGTTTGTTATTTCTTAATGAATAACTAGGAATATTACATCAGGACTAGCTTATAGCTCCCTGTCTTAACTAAGTTACCATTTAAATGTTTTCAACTGATTTCTGGTGTTAGGAATTATTAACTGTTCCTACTCCCGTTTTACTTCTGCCTCCTTCCTCTATTGTCCGGATCAAAGGATCCTTCATTGCCCTTTGTCCTGACTTCACCATTTCATTGAAAACCTTTTATCCAAATCTCTAAGGGTTATCTATCTTTCCCTAAATACATTTTCATCTTTTTGGCCTTGCCTTCTAGTACTGTTATCTATACTTAGACTCCATTAGCCCAAAGGTCAAGTAGATTTCTCCCTAGTTTACCTTTAAGTGATTTTTTCCCACCAAACCAAACATCTTAAAACAAAACCAAATTGAACTGTCATAACTAGCCTAAAACACTAAACAAAAACAAAGTTAAATCATAAAGAGAGAGCCCTCTGTGAAATTTAGGAAGGCTAGATCCTAAATTTCCAAAGCAGGTTTGTGGTTACCCCTAGTTTTCTTAAACTAAATGCCAAAAGCCCACAATCTTGAGAAATTACTAGGGTGATAACAGTTAATATGAATTGAATTTGAAATAAGGGACTCTCTTCTTTAATGAATTCCAATTAAAGTATCATCCAAAAAATCTCAATATGGATAAAGGACTCCCTTTCACAATTGTACAAAGTTCCCTATGAATGATTTCCCTATCATTTTGTTTAGTTGGTGGCTAATATGAATTGAATTTGAAATAAGGGACCCTCTTCTTTAGTGACCTCCAATTGGAGTAGGATAGGGAAATGACCCAATGTATGTTCTATATCTATATATGATCCAAAAATTCTCAATATGGACAAAGGACTCCCTTTCACAACAAAAAAAAATCAATCGTTTCCCTATCATTTTGTTTATTTAGTAGCTAATATGAATTGAATTTGAAAGAAGGGACTATTTTCCTCACTGACCTTCAATTGGAGTAGGATAGGGAAATGACCTTATGTTTGTTCTATATCAATATATGATCCAAAAATTCTCAATATAGACAAAGGACACCCTTTCACTACAAAATAGTCTAACTTTTTCCGTATGTATGCTTTCACTATCATTTTGTTTATTTAGTAGCTAATATGAATTGAATTTGAAATAAGGAACTTTTTTCCTTACTCGCCTCCAGTTGGAGTAAGATAGGGAAATGAACCCTTCCATATCAATATATGATCCAAAATTTCCCAATTTGGAAAAATGACTCTCTTTCACTACAAAATAGTCCAACTTTTTCCCTATTGATGCTTTCCCTATCATTTTGTTTATCCAAGCGAGGGTTCAAAATACACCTCCTAAAGGATTTGACTACCCTTCAACTCTCTATTAGGTTCCAACCCTAATCCCTTTAGTTATGTAATAAGCCCGAGGGGCCTAGTCAAAGTCATGGTTACTTAGTTGATTCAATAAAGCCCACAAGTGGGTATCCGCATTAATATCAATTGTAAGTGTTTGACCTGCATTATAGAAAAGGGACCACAATTAGTTATAAATGGGCCATAGTTAATAAATAAGGTTGTTAACTAGTATTATGCAAGGGATCACTAGTAGTTAGGGTTTTGAATTTCATAAAGCGATAAATAGTCTTAGATATCAAGGGAATAATCATCGAGTGTTATTGTAATTGAGCTATTCTCTATTGGAGGTTGGACCCTCGAACAAGCAAGTGAACATCACATCCTACTTCTGAATAATAAAATATATTTGTAGTTTGTCCCAATTCATGTGATATTTCTGTGTTTATGGAAATATTGTTTGTATTTCTATCATTTTTTATTTTTGAAAGTGATCAGGTTCTCAGTGTAAAATCTCAAAAATGAAAGTGCTCGAAATTGAATGGAAACTGAATGGAAAAGAGGAGATCGTCGCTAGGAATATAACACAATTTGTTTCATGGAAAATGGAGTTTATATGAAGGAGATAGAGCATGTTGTTCGTTTTCCTAAACAACTAAAAAATTTGCAAAAGTGACAGGTTTGTGACATGGCAACCCAGTCAGCAAATTTAAGTATATTCAGGAAATCTTCTTCAGTTTCTCCCAATGACACTGTGACAAGTGTCACTGCAGGATTCACCAGTTTGGTTTGAAGGTGAAATTTTTTGTGTGTTGCTCCTAAGGTTGAAGTTGATTTTTTTTTATATGGTTGGAATGGTCCAACTAGAGGTGGACACGTGGTGCAGCCTGGGGCCGCCACGTGCCCCCTTTGGTGGACCTTATCCAAAGTCCAAAAATTGAATTCCATTTTAACATATGGCTGAATTGATATGATTTTCCAAATTCTAAATACATATATGGCCACATTTTATTTAAATGGAAAAGTTTGAAGGTTTATGTTAATAATGGTGGAGCAATTTATATGGTGGCACATTTTAAGATTTATAAAAGGTTTTATATATGGTTTATGGTGCAAATATCTACACACAAGCTTGGTGGAGGTCGGGGTTCGACCCCACAGCCTCTCCCACACCAGTAGTGCTCCATGCCAATACACCACAAGGTTCAGACTTAATGATCTATGATCTCCGTGTATATTTGATATCATATGTAATGAGCGGCGGGGGTTTGGAGGGGGCCAACCCCCTCCCCATAAGACCTTACCATTTGACCAAAGGGAAAAGCGTAATACAATGTGCAGGATTAATGTGTTAAGTGTGGGTTATTATAACCTAATCACCATTGTTTATGCATTAATACGTGTCATTAATTCGAGTTTATGTTAAATCATGTTTAGCGCTAATCTCATACTTATCCCATTTTAAATTGCACTTAATTTAATTAAACTCATAGTTTAATGTGGTGGAATTTTCGGCAGAACCACCAATTTAGGAGTTGCCCCCAAATTTGACGGTACTAACAGGAGTCTTCTCCAATTTTGGAGGCAATTTACTACGCAAAATTGTTTTGGCCATATTTTTGGCGAAATTCGACCAAATTGAGTGCAAGAAGAGTCATTTTTGAATGATGTGGACATTTTGGACACACTGAAGCAGGTTTCTGGAGCAGTAGGTGAATATAAACAACATTTTTTTCACTTTTGAGCAAATACAAAGGCCCAAGCCATGGAAGCTAACTAAGGAGATGTAGCCCCGGAGGGGTGAACTCCATAAAAAAATTGTGTCAATGGATCAATTATGATGGTTTTTTGTCCTTTTTATTTTTGTTCGGCATTTTTTTCATGATTTATGCTCTTTAATTTAACTTAAAAACTCAGCTCATTTACCTATTTGACACTCACAAACACCAAGGAAACATATTCACATAAAGCAAGAGATCATAATTTTTTTTATAAATCTAAAGATGAAATTAGAACAACAAAACTAACATTCAAATTCAGATCTAGTTGGTATCAGAGCAAGGGTTGCAAAGGTTATTTTCTTGATAGTTGCTTGAGTTTTGTGCAAGTAGGGTTCTAATGGTTTCAAATTTGTGATGCTTCTAAGGTTAAAGTTGCAGAGAGGAGAAGGGAAACTATTGGTTGCAAGTCCTGATATTAGGACCAGAAGAAGGAGAGCCACAAGGGCACCATATTCACCCAAAGTTTCACTCCCATCTACACTTGAAGCACCTCAATTTTTATCTCTAGCTGAACTTGAGAAGGTACAATTTGCACCAGAAGCTGAGATTTAGGAGGTACAAGTTGCACCAGAAACTGAATTTGAATCCATAGCCATCATGTCAAGTGTTCAAGAAACTGAAGTTCATTCAAAAGAGGATGATGTCGAGAAAGACTTAAATGACATAAAGTGGATGGTCAAAATTATGTTTGATGTATTTAGTGTTGGGATGGGAGGAGA
Source organism: Pinus albicaulis (assembly GCA_034641835.2). Lineage (NCBI taxonomy): Eukaryota > Viridiplantae > Streptophyta > Pinopsida > Pinales > Pinaceae > Pinus > Pinus albicaulis. The sequence continues at coordinate 833,703,030 of CM076576.1, forward strand.
AGGTTCTAAGCCTCCACATGGAGAAGGAACTTCAGATGATAATAAGGATAAAGAAAAGGATTCAAACGTTAGTGCAGGAAAGCCACCTCCATATCCACCATATTCATCATCCTCAGCATCACCATCAGCATCATCTTCCACTTCCACAACCAAAACTACCCATAGTCACTCAAATACCACAAGAGGGAAAACTGCCTTACTCAAACTTGATGTCAAATTTGAGCTTCCCATGTATAATGGTGAGGTAAATGCAGAGAGGTTGGATAATTAGATAGGTCAATTGGAGGTGTATTGCAGAATTCAGAACCTTCATGAAGATGACATAAAGATTTAATTGGCTTCTTTGAGGATGGAAGGTTCAACACTTGTATGGTGGGAAGCAAGGACTCAATAAGAGATTAAAAACTACGGTAAGATCTTTATATCTTGGTCAATTTTTATTTCTTCCAGTAAAAGTAAATTCTATCCATTATATTACATGAAAAAGGCCATTGTGGACTAGAAAAATTTTAGACAATTGAAAGGGAAAAGTGTGCAAGATTATACTCATGGATTTAGGAGAGAGCTCTTATTTTGGGTATTAATTTGTATTCTTAAGAAAATTTGTTAAAGTATATTTGGCATTTGCATAGTTACCTGAGGCACACTATTTTCATGTTCAATCCCACAAACATAGATGAGTTTGGTGTTCAATCCACACATTTAGAAGTAAGAAGGAAACAGAACATAGATGAGAAAAGTGATAGTGAGGGTAAAGGAAAGGGAAAGTTTTTTCGAAGAGGAAAGAGAAATAACTCTGTCAAAAGAGAGAATGAGAAACTCACATGTAAACATTGTTTGAAGAATGGGCACGATGAAGACCACTATTAGCAACTTCATCCACAGTTGAAGCCAAACAATCTGAAAGACAAAGAAAAGGAGAAAATTGTTGCTATAATTGAACATGATTTAGGTTCAAATTTAGGAGATGAAACAAAGATTACAACCATGGTTTTGAAAGGTAAGCAAATAGCAAGCACTATTTCTTCAAATTTTTCCAATGTCACTCAAGATGAAGATACAATAATTGAACTTTTCCATATTAGTTTCGTCTCTAAACATACAAAGATAGACACACTTTTTGATAGTAGGTCACAAGCTAACTTGATTTCTAAAGACTTGGTTAAGTAGCTAAACCTTGAAACTGTTAGACATCCAAGACCTTATCATTTAGGGTGGATATGCAAGAATGAAAAATTCCAGGTAACAAATAAGTGCATACTAATATTCACCACCAATTAAAACTTTCTTGATGAATTTGAACTTGATGTCATGCCGCTTGATATATTAGGTATTTTTTTGGGAAGTCCATATCTTTATGATAGGAAAGAAGTATTTCATCGCCATGAGAATAAGTATCACTTGTTTAAATATGGAATTGAGTACATAGTTAGAGCACATAAGAATAAGACAAGATTGTCTCTTATACATGTAGGAGAAATGAAGAGGATAACAAATGCAAGTCAGAATTTGACATTGTTAATGATCAAACATAGAGATGTTTTGAATCAAACCTTTCAAAAAGATGCATCAAATGAAAATTTTGATTTCATTAAAGTTTCTTATGCTTGTAATGAGATGTTTCACGACTCTAACAATTTTAATTTGAAAGGATGTGAACAAGATGTAAAAAAATTGCAACAGACAACATCAGTGTTGAGCAGTGTTGGAAATAAGATGCTGATGCAAGAGAGTGCAAAGGTCAAGGAGAAAGCGACAAATCAGTTTGAAAAATAAGGCATGGGTTCCACAAGTGCTTCTTATTGGTTTCCAAAAGGTACATCGCAATGGTGAAGATACTTGGTCAAGAGTCGAAACAATTACAAATCAAGATCAGTTAAGAATCTCCATGATGACAATGGGCAAGGTGAGATAGTTTTTAAGTTTCCTTTGATTAATGACTGGGGTAGGAACAAGATGGTTTCTGCAAGAATAACTTGCTACTCTACAAATTCAGGGAAATTGTATCATGGCGGTGTCAACAACAGCAAGAGAGGGTTGCAAGAGTCAAGGAAAAAGTTAAGATTTTGTGAAAAGCTCAATTTGATGAAAATGGGAAAATTTCAGTGGATAGGGACTGGAAATTTACCATTTTTCCAAAAATTAGATAGGGACTGGCAATTTACCATTTTTCCAAAAATTTGACCAAATTGAGTGCAAGAAGAGTCATTTATGAATTATTTAGACATTCTAGACACATAGAAGCAGGTTTCAGGAGTAGTAGGTGAATGTAAACAACATTTTTGCACTTTTGAGCTAATATAGAGGCTCGATCCATGGAAGCTAGACCAAGGAGATGTAGCCCAGGAGAGGTGAACTCCTTCATCAAAAAAATGTGTTAATGGATCAATTATGATGGTTTGCTGTACTTTTTATTACTGTTTTTCAACATTTATTTTTCATGCTTTATGCTCTTGAATTTAACTTAAAAACTCATCTCATTTACCTGTTTGACACTCACAAACACCAAGGAACATATGCACATAAAGCAAGGGATCAACAGGTGTTTTATAAATTTGAATATGAAATTAGTACCGTAAAACTAACATTCAAATTCATAACAGTAGTTTAAATTCCTGACAGGTTGTATTTGAGCACTTTCCAGGGCCAGTTGTACCTCCAATTTTCGCAAAAAAAATTCTAGTCTAAATACGTGTTCCAACGTATTTAAACCATGGGATTTGTCATTGTGTGCATAAACCTGTAGATTTTTGGAGGCATGCGTGCAGGAATTACAAGAGGTGGTCATGCTTTTTGGACTCCCTTGTAACCCATGTGGGTAGTACCCCTTTTGTAGTAGTGCATTAAACAAAACCATGCACAGGTTGCTCTTCCACATACCCTTGGGTATATCGGAAGCCTCGCTAGAGTAACTGGAAACATAACCTTAGATAAGTAGTCAATCATATTTCTGCTACAATACACTAATAACAACACTCAGGGAGATTACTCGCACGTAAAATAGGGTAGTCGGGTACTACGACTAAGGGTACGGTCGATCATCCTTAGTTAGCACCCTAAAATATTGGGTCGAGTATTATTGTTGGACCCCTGCATATATTGCAATCTATAACACTTGAAACTCTTTTGCGACCATAGTTCCCTCAAGATCGGCCCCTACCTTATTGTCCATATCATATCCAGCAGTTGGGTTTTGGTCACTGTTGTATAAATCTAATCTAACAATTGGGGTTTTTTCACCACAGTACAGATCAGATTCTACAGTTGGGGTTTTCACAGCATAGATCAGGCTGTTTTTGCAGTGAGGGTTTTGGCTTCCATAGTCCATATCATATTTTCACAATACATTCTGCAGTACCAAGACCTTGGGGTTTCTGTTACTCTAGATTAGGCCCAATTTTTGCAGGATATTTGGCAGTATCAAGCATTTTACAATTCGACCACTGTAGTATTGATTAACTAGGAGTAAAACTCTTTTCAGATAAAAAAATTGTTTGGGGCCATCACGGGACTCTTGCAAGAGACCTAGCCCATACTATTCAAGATGACAAGTTGATCACAGTAGTATCATTCACTTGTAAGCTCCCAATTTTTAGGTGGTCCCAAATTTTACCCGACGCGGCTTCAAGTGACCCACATCATTAGATTCCTGATATTTCCCTCTTTCCAACCATACTACTCTTAAATAAGCTCAAATTTTGATAGGGGATAGTGTATGCCCAATATCAGGTCTCAAGTTATGGATGTGAAAAGGTTCATTGAGAAGGTCAATGGCCTCAAGAAAAAAATTAATGAATTCTAGGTGTCCATTACCACCCAACTCACACAAGTATTGGAAGCTATAAATATGCCTCATGAACCCATAAGGGAAGAACACAATGTTGATGCACATATAGAAGGAGAATCCAACCATCAGATTCATTTCCATGAAGATCACCAATCTTCAAGCCACTTGACACCCAATCTAGACATGTACAATTTTGATGTCTCTAGCCCCGAAATATGGGAGGCATAAATGGCACAATATTTCCTATTTAATAATATATGGGAGGATGTTAATAAACTATATGTGGGATCCCTTTTCTTGGACCAATAGAGATGGCAGTGGTGGCAGTGGCATCAAAAATTCTATTCATGGAGACCAACTTGGACCATGTTCACTAAATCCATTTTCAACCACTTTGATCAGGACTCTCACTTTACGGGTCGTCTTACTAAGCTCAGGAAAAGAAGTACAATAGAAGACTACATTGTAGCCTTCAAACAATTGGTCATCCAGACAGAGGGACCAATAGATGCCTTTTGTTTGGAGTGTTTCATCAGTGGCCTAAAGGGAGGCATACAAGCCCATGTCTGAATGTATCACCCAACTACATGGTTGGAAGCATGTTGCAAGGCCTTAGATGCAGAAGTCACTTTAAATTCCTAGCCTAATCCTTAAAATTTCATCACACTGGCACGTTCCACCCCACCTATAGGTCCCACCCAAACACATAAGGTTCAAAAGGTATCACCGTAAAAAAATGGCTAAAATCTGGAGAGAAGGTCTCTGCTATTACTTTGATGATAAATATTCCCTGGGACATAAATGTAAGGAACCAAAATTATTTCAAAACGATGTTACTGAAAATAGATTTGTCGATGAAGCTACATACAATGAACTATCTAAGGAGGAAGAATGTGAATGCCTAACAACGGTGAACACTTATACTACAACTACTTCAAATGATTTGGTTATCTCACTCCATGCATTGATCGATATTTCTTCACCCTAGACTCTCAAAATCCATGATTTTCTTAAACATCGGCTAGTAGTGGTGCTGATTAATAGTGGTAGTACCCATAAGTTTGTACATAATAGAGTATTAGAATTTTTTCATTATTTTTTCATAGCGGTATCTAACTCCCAAGTCCTTATGGTTGATGGGGGGACCATGAAATATGAAGGACATTGTGAAAATGTTAAGCTTCAAATGGGGGATTATCACCTCAAAACCCAAATGTTTACCATTGAAATGGGTGGTTGTGACATTGTATTGGGTTTTAATGGCTCTGCACATTGTGCCCTATCACAATGGACTTCTAGGAGTTATATATTAGATTTAACTAGAATGGCTACACTCATACACTGCCAAGACTCCAGGCAGGTGCTCCTACTATCATCAGCTCACAATGAATGTAGAAGCTTTTAAAAAAGGGTCATCATGGGATAGTAGCATAATTTAATGACATCCATGCCATTGAATCCACTCCTCCTCCCATTCATACTAATATGTAACAAGTATTAGATCGCCACCAATGGGTATTTGACAAACATAAAGAGCTCCCACAATCTAGGGGTGAAAATTATCATAACATCCCTCTGATCTTGGTTTCCAACTGCCAAATGTATGCCCCTATAGATATCCTTTTTCACAAAATAATGAAATTTAAAAAATCATCAAGGAACTCCTCGAAGTTTGTGTTATTCATCCCAGCGCCAACCCTTATTCATCCCATGTAGTCATGGTTCTAAAGAAATATGATGAATGGAGCATGCTTCCATACTTATGGGCCCTTAACAAGCTCAATATCAAGGAAAAATTTCATATCCCAACATTGATGATTTTCTTGATGAACTACAAGGTGCAAAATTTTTGACCAAGTTGGACCTTCTCTCAGGCAATCACCAAATATGAATGAAGGAAGTTGACATTCCCAAGATAGCCTTTCAAACTCATGAAGGCCATTATGAATTCTTGGTCAAGCCATTTGGTCTCTGTAATGCCCCATCGACTTTTCAAACCCTCATGAACCACCTTCTAAAACCATATCTCAAACAATTTGTCCTGGTATTTTTTTATGACATTCTCATCTACAACATAACATGGGCCACTCGCCTTTAGCATGTTGAAAAGTTATTGCAACTGCTCCAAGATCATAAACTATTTCTCAAATTATCCAAGTTCTCCTTTGGCATGGAATAAGTAGAGTATTTGGAACACATTGTGGGGCGTGAAGGAGTGAGGTTTGATCCGAAAAAGATTCATGCAATGTAAGATTAGCCCCAACCAAAAATATTGAAGGGTTTGTGGGGGTTCTTGGGTATCACAAGATATTATCGCAAATTTTTCCACAATTATGGATGCATTATCCGACCCCTCACTAACATTCTCAAGAAAAATTCAATTCTCTCAACTAACGTAGCTCAATAGGCCTTCTTGGATCTCAAACAGTCCATGTGCTCCACTCCAGTATTAGCTCTACCATATTTTAAAAAACCTTTTGTGATCGAATTTGATGCTTCAGGTATGGTCATTGGTGCAATATTAATGCAAGAAGGTTGATCATTAAATTTCACTATTCAACAACTTAGTGACAAGAATCCGGGTTAATATACATATGAGAAAGAAATGATGGTCATATTACATGCAGTAGACACATGGCGACCATACTTACTGGGGAATCGTTTCCAAATATACACTGACCATCATAGCATAAAATATTTCCTCGAGGGGCGTTCATTGTCACCACAACAAAATAAATGGCTCACAAAAATGTTTGGATATGATTATGAGATCATTTACAAGAAGGGGCGTGACAATGTGTTGGTCGATGCCTTTTCGCGCCAATTTGAGGATGAGGGCACCCTTTTAGCCCTCTCTCTATCCATACCAGATTGGATTGAAGAATCTTGACATGAATGGTGTTCCCACCCCTCTCTATCCCAACTCATTAATATAAAACAAGTTGATCTTAGGACCTACTTCCTCAGAGAACTACTCTTGGAAGGATGAAGTTCTTCTCTATAAGGATAGGTTAGTACTATCTCCAACCTCCACCCTCAAAACCCACATCTTAGAAGAGTTTTACTCCTCTTCGATCGTAGGACATTCAGGCTTTAATAAGACTTATGCATGAGCACGCACTCCTTCTTTTGGACCGAAATGAAGAACGAAATTCTTAATTTTGTAGTGGAATGCAACGTATGCCAATGCAACAAAGGGGAAACGATCAAGCTTATCGAAACCTTACAACCCTTGCCACTTCATGGTTTTGTCTGGAAAAATTTCTCCATTGATTTCACTATAGGTCTCCCAAAGTGAGGCAAAAAATCAGTCATCATGGTAGTTGTTGACAAGCTTTCCAAATATGCTCATTTTTTCGCTCTACCACACCCATTCACCCCAACATTGGTGGCTCTAGTTTTCATTGACCAAATCTTTAAACTCCATGGCATGTTGACTTCCATTATCTCTGATAGAGACTCCACCTTCACCAAAATATTTTGGAAGAAAATTTTCAAGCTATAGGGCATACAACTTCAACTAAGTACAAATTATCATCTCAAAATCGATGGTCAAACAGAAGTAGTAAACAAATGTTTGGAGACCTATCTATAGTGCTTCACTTCATACAAGCAGTATCAATGTGTACAGTGGTTGCCTTTAGCTGAGTGGTGGTATAATACCAACTATCATGAAGCCACCAAGATGACACCATATGAGGCAGTGGATGGAAAATTCCCACCTTCACCAACTTCTTATATTCCTGGAGCTTCCAAAGTACAGGAATTTTATCAACTCTTGCTCATCTCAACTATAATCTACATTAATCTCAAAATAGAATGGAGCAACAAGTTTACCAACACCGTTCTGAGAGGTCATTTCAAGTAGGTGGCCACATGTTCTTGTGAATTCAACCTTATAAGCAAACCTCTCTCGAAGAAAAGGGAAACCAGACCAAAATTATATGGGTCTTATCAGGTACTTCAGCGTATAAGAGAAGTCACTTAAAAATTGGCCTTGTCAACTACTTCAAAAATCCACCCAGACTTCCATGTGTCTTGGCTCCAGAAAGTTGTGGCGAACAATTACACGGTTCAAACAGGTCTGCCAAAATTGGATGAGGAAGGTTCATTTTGGCTCCACCTAGAATAGGTCCTCACTACTCGTGAAAGACATCTCTACAGCCGCACGATCATGGAAGTCCTCATCAAATGGAAAGACGCCTCCCCAAAATATGTGACATGGGAACCAACCACTATTTTTCAACAATTTCCGCAGCTTCAGCCTTGAGGACAAGCCTACTTTTGATGGGGGAGGGAATGTTAGGGTCCAACCCTAACCCCTTTATTTATGTAATAATCTTGATGGACCTAATAAGAGTCATAGTTAGTTAGTTGAGTCAATAAAGCCCTCAAGTGGCTATCCGCATTAATAACAATTTTAAGTGGTTGACCCACATTCTAGAAAAGGGACCAAAATTAGTTATAAACAAGACAGAGTTAATAAATAAAGTGGCTAACTTGTATTATGCAAGGGACCACTAGTAGTGAGGGTTTTGGATGTCATAAAGTTATAAATAGTCTTAGATAGCAAGGAAGGAATCATCGAGTGTTATTGTAATTTAACTCTTCTCTATTGGAGGTTTCTCCCTCGAAGAGGTAAGTGAACATTGTATTCTACTTCTGAATAATAAAATATCATTGCAACTTGTTTGAATTCATGTGATCTTTCTATGTTTTTGGCAATATTGTTTTGTATTTCTGGCATTATGTTATTCTAACAGGTCAAGTGCATAACGCTCCCCATACATTTCTCTTACTTAGGAAATCATTTAATTCTTTGAATCCTCTATTACCCCTACAATTTAACCAAAGAAAGATATATCATATGATATTTTCTCTTGATATCCCTTTCCATACATCTATCTTACTTAAGAAAAAATTTGTATTTGATTCCTCTATTACTTCTACAATTTAACCAAAAAGAGATACACCATCCAAGATTTTCTCTGACTATCCCTTTATGGCCAATAAAAAAAATCACTAAATTTAATACCTTCCTAAGATCTTTCATATTAAAAGAGAAAATAATAATTAATTACAAAAGTGAATGATATATATGATTAAAGTTTTGGAATTAACTAATTACCGAATCTCATGATCTCCCTTAAGCATCAAATGGCTATAAAAAAAAATCTATTTCTTAACTATTATTTTACTCTAATTTCACTCATAGATAAAATTTCAGTGGTCTTAAAAATGTTCCCAATTAATACCATCATAATGTAGCTTTGGTATGGGATTTTATAGTCATTTTCACCAAAGTAAATAAGGTCAAACCTTTGATTCACGGTTTCTAAGATAACATAGAAATATCACTTATTTCCACTATAGATGATAGTCAAAGTCATACAACCTCATATATTTAGGAACACTATGCAATTGTATAGATTTAAACTCAAACGCAAGGTGATAATAATTACCCACTTCAACAATCTAATATGCCACCAGAAATATGTCTTTTTCATTTATCAAAAAAAACATTATTTTCATCTTCTATAAATTAAACAACATATAATTAATTTGCAATTTTAAACACACAACTGCTCAACCTTATTATAACTACTGCGGCAGTTATATATTGTATTCAGTTTTTACTTTGACCAGCTATTAGTTTGTTTTGACCCAACAAATTTACACATTTTTCTATAGTCTAACCATAGAATTGTTTGCAATAATTGCATGTGTATTATTAATGGTTCTTCTCGTCCCTTCCTCCTCTAGTGCTTGTAAAGCACATTGTGTGTCTCATCGTTTATGATCTTTTCAGTGATAATGTTAAGTCCAGCATACATGAAACATTTTAACAGGCTAGAGAAGTCTTTCATATCCATAATACATAAATTTAGCGATTAAATGGTAACATTAAAAAGCAAATATTATTATTGTGTTTCCTTAGAGGTTATAAATCTCAAAGATCGAGGAGTGGGAGGTGCATTAAATGTCAGGAAAAAATTAATATAATGTATTTAAGTCATCAAGTTCATACCAATATAAAACTATATATATTAAAGAATATTGGATCATTTGATTTACGCTTATGTTGGTAGTTATTTAAAAAAAAAAAAAAAAATCATGGTCTTTTTCCCGGTATATAAAGGTATGCAATAAAAAATTTGAGTTTCAATGATTTTATAAGAGATTAAATAAGGAATTATGATAATTATATTAAATGGTTTTAATAAATTAAATAAGTAATTTATGTGTTTTTTTTTTATTTTATATAAAATATTGTTTTTTTTTCATAATATTATAATGATATATTTTATTTAAAAATTTTAAATATCAATTTACAATTTTATTTGTAAATTCAATTTTTCTTCATATATATAAATATGTTATCTTTGTATACTACAAAGTAATCATATATAAATATGTTATATTTGTATCCTACAAAGTAATCATATATAAATATGTTAAATTTGTATACTACAAAGTAATTATTGTTTAATATCTATTTCCACATTTTTACATACTTAATATAATACTCTATTTTGTATATTTTTATTTTATATTTTTAATGTATTTTTTATTTTTTATTTTTTTTATGATTTTTTATTTTTGGCATGTTTTTATTTTATATTTTTACTTATTTTGCATTTTTTCATTTTATTTATTTTTGATATTTTTTATTATTATTTTAATTGGTATATAAATTGGTTTTTAGTTGTGTTATTTTTTATTTTTTTGGATTTAAGATATTAGAATTCAAATATATGTATATTTTTTATTTTTTTATACTTATTAATATTATTTAAATTAAAAATTAATTCATATTTTAAATTTTTCTAAATAACATTTTTATATATAATTTTTTAATATTTTTCCTAAAGAACATTTTTATATATAATTTTTTAATATGTATTTTTTTTAATTTTTTAATTTTTTATTTTGCAATTTAAATCATTTGTATTTTTTGTTTATATTTTCCTTTTTCTTTTAAATACTCATTGTCTAAAAATCATAACTTATTTCAAAATCTAAATATTTTAACCCTATAAAAAGTCAATACTAATTTATATTACAAGTTTTTTTAATATAATAACTCTATATTATATTATCAATAACATTATAACCTGGGATACATAATTATCATATCCTCTCATTATATGGTGTTTTCCCTCATACTTATGAATTAGGTAGCTCGCAATTCACAATTAACTAACTAAATTTATTGATAAAATTATAGAAATTTATAATTTTATTATATTATTGAGAAAATTAACTAACTAGAGTTACATTTTGTTCATTAGGAATTAAAACTTGTTTTAAGACCAATTATATTTTCTATATATTGCCATTTTAGAGATTTATTCCCTGTAAATTGTGTAACAATAACAGTGAAGATTTAAGGGACAAGCTCCTCAATATAAATCACAATTGACAACCTAAACGATGACTCATTTCAAGAAATTAATATAAATTGATTTATTAGGTATATAGCTCTCATATTTATTATGATATATTAATATTTATATTACTTGGTTTCCAATTTACAAGAATTTTGATTAGATCATCACAATAAATATTTTAGATTTTGTATTTTGGGTGAATATTTTGATGATCTATAATTATAATATAGATAAATTTTAATTTATAATGGTGTTAAAATATTACACAATAATATATATTAATTATAAAATTGTATATAGAAAACATTTGTCTTTTAATAAATTTAATTATTCAAATCATTCGAATTGCATGTAGAACATTATTTTTTAATAAATTTATTTAAATCAAAAATATATAAATTCAAATATTCTTTAGATAAATTTAATTATTTAAATAAAACTATTTGGATTTAATTTATTTAGGGAAAATCCTTAAAGCACACAGAAATAATATTGATTTTGACATCTATTCAAAACCTTCGTAACTTATTTTGGTTTTTATTAATCATGGCTAATAAAGGGCACTTTTAAAGTTACAAAATAATATTTCTAAATATCTATTTCTAATATTTAAAAAGAATATAAAAAATTGTGAAAAAAATATTTCGGTAAAAATCACATCCAAATGAATTTGGTCGACGCCTTTCGAACCAGCCAGTGTGGTTCATCATCAGGGACTTAATGAAAAATCTGATCAGGAAACCCAATTAAATAGATACGAGAAGCTCCAACTAGCCATTGAAAGATAACGGCTAGTTTGACTAAATCAAAGTCATACCCAAAAAAATAATAATAATAATGATTAAAGATTATAATATGAAATAATATGAATATTATTTAATTTTAATTTTTCTAGAAGATTAAATAAATATAGGATTATTTCTATTAATAGAATAATAGTTAAAATATTTATTTTGTCTAATATTATTTAAAAACAAAAAGGATTAAATGTTACTATAATCTTTAAAAAAAAAAAATAATAATAATAATAATAATAATAATAGTAATAATAATAATATAAAAAATAATACAAATAAAATAAATAAATAATAATAATAATAGTAGTAATAATTTAATTTCTAACCATTTTTATTTTATTTTATTTTATTAATTGAAATAGATTTATTCTTTTTATTAACATTTATTATTATTATTATTTATTTATTTTTTATTTTTTATTTTTAAATTAAAATTAAAAAAATAAAATAAAATAAAATAAATAAAAATTTAAGAATGAAGAGCAGGAATCCAACACTTGCGATTTCGATCTCCGTCGATGTGATCATCACCATTGATCTGCCCAGATATATGGTCCTTGCTGCTGCTGGCACTTTCGGTTGGTTTCTACCCTGCTTATCTTGCGATAAATCTTATCCATTCATTTCTTGCCTTTGCTGCTGCGATCTAATCGTGACCGTCCATTCACCTCACTTGGAATTCTTCTGCCTTAGTCTATTTTCCATTTGTTTACGCTATCCCACTCTGTGACACTGGTCCCTCCACGCTACTCCTCCTGAGCTTGTTCTTTATTCTAAGTGCGCTAATCTCTCCTGAGCTTGATCTTCTATTCGCTATTCACTCCGACTTGGGATTCTTTTGCTTACTACACGCCTTTGTTGCTTCTTTGTTGCCTTTGCTGCTCTGTTAGTTGCATTCTCTCTGCTTTAGGTTATGCTTCTATCTATGCTCTTTTGCCTCTATGGTGATACTCATTTATGCTCCTTTGCCATCAATGACAATATTTCCAACAGTCTCCCCCTTTGGCATTGATGGCAACACATCCACCAATACTCCGATACTTCCTTCAGGACTTCCTCCCCCTTTCATTCTAAGAAGTATCTTGTCTTTCTTCCTCTGTCTGCTTTATAGAAGAGCCTTTCTTATTTTTCTTACTTTTCCTCCCCCTTTGACATCAATGGCAAAGGGTTGCACTTTTCTCCCCCTATTTCTTTTCATAATACTCTGATCTTGAGGACCTGTTCCATGCACTGCTCCATTGCTTAAGCTCTTTTGTGACAATTTTTATTGATTTCTCTCCCCCTGGAATGATGCTTTCTTGTCTGATATTGACTATCACTTGTCTTCTGCACTGATCCTGTTTCTTGTATGCAACCCCCTTTTTTTTTTTAATTTCTGATCATGTTAGAGAGTAACATATGCAGACACTACCCCTAGCTTGTCTCTTAGATATTCGAATGGTTCTTTAGCAAGAGGTTTTGTGAATATGTCTGTTGTTTGTTCCTTATTTGGTACATATTCCAACTTCACTAATTTGTGTGCTACTTGTTCTCTGAGGAAGTGGTACTTTATTGTGATGTGCTTTTTTTTTTAATGAAGTATAGGATTTTTTGATATACTTATTCCACTTGTATTGTCACATTTGATAGAAATGGGTTTATAAATTCTTACCTTCATGTCTTGGATATTTTGTTTCATCCACATTACTTGTGTGCAACATGCAGCTGCTGCTATGTATTCTGATTATGTTGTAGAGAGAGAGATAGAAGTTTGCTTCTTGCTTAGCCATGCCACCAGACTTTTTCCCAAATAAAATGCACCTCCACTTGTGCATTTCCTGTCATCCACACAGCTGGCCCAATCTGCATCTGTGTATGCTGTCAATGTGAAGCTTTTTCCTTTTGGATACCATAGGCCATAATGTGAAGTTCCTTGTAGATATCTAAATATTCTCTTGATTGCAAGTAGATGATTTTGTTTTGGTGCTGCTTGATATCTTACCACAAGTCCTACTGTCAACATAATGTCTGGTCTAGAAGCAGTTAGGTATAGCAGACTTCCTATCATGGATCTGTAAATTTTTTGATCTACATCTATTGATCCATCATTAGCACATAGTTTGCATCTAGTGATCATGGGAGTTGACACAGGTTTGCATTCTTCCATTTGAAACCTTTTCAACATTTCTCTGAAGTATTTTTCTTCCAAAATGAATATTCTTGTCTTATTTTGTTGAATTTGAAGTCCTAAATAGAAGGTGAGCTCTCCAATCATTGACATCTCAAACTTTGATTTCATTTCTTCAGAAAATCCTTTTGCTAACTCATCTTTTTTGCTACCAAACATGATGTCATCTACATACACTACTACAATTAAGTGTTCATTTTCATTAGCCTTTATGTACAAATTGTTGTCTACTCCTCCTTTCTTGAACCCTTTTTTTTGCAAGTATTTGTCTAGCCTTGAATACCATGCACGAGGAGCTTGTTTCAGACCATATAAGGCTTTCTTTAATCTACACACATAGTCATGTTTATCTATTAATGAGAATCCTTCAGGTTGTTCCTTGTAGACTTCTTCCTCTATATCTCCATTCAGGAAGGCGGACTTTACATCCATTTGATAGACCCTGAAATCATGATAGCATGCAAAGGCCAAAAACATTCTGATTGCTTCCATTCTGGTTACAGGCGCAAAGGTTTCATCATAATCAAGTCCTTCAATTTGAGAATATCCCTTGCATACAAGTCTGGCTTTATTTCTGATTACCTGCCCTTGTTCATTCATCTTATTCTTGAATATCCATTTTGTGCCAATGACATTTTTCCCCGTGGGTCTTAGAATTAATTCCCAGGAATTGTTCTTCTCAATTTGGTCCAGTTCTTCGTTCATAGCATTTACCCTGTTTTTGTCTTTGTTGGCTTCTTCGAACTTATTTGGCTCTATTTGAGATAGCATGGCTAGGTATACTTCTTCTATCTATTCAGCAAGTTGTCTTCTCGTTTGGACTCATACACTCTTGTCCCCAATGATTTGATCTTCTGGATGGTTCTTTTTAGTGTATCTTGAGGGACCTTTTGAGTTTAATTCACTATCTTCTGTTGTCTTGATATTTTCATCATTATCTCGGTTCTCAGCCTCATGATCATCTGGAGGATTGGCGTAGCTTGTGTTTCTTGTTTTGTTTGGTAGATCTTCGTCAACTCTTACATTAATGCTTTCCACAATTTTGTGCAGTATTTTGTTGTAACACCTGTAACCCATACTTTTGGATGCATATCCTAAAAATATTCCTTCATCAACTCTTGCATCAAACTTCCCCAGTTTTTCATAATTATTTTTTATGAAACACTTGCTTCCAAAGACTCTAAAGTGCTTGATTGAAGTTGGTTTACCATGCCATAATTCGTAAGGAGTCTTATCACAATTTCGTCTTAGATGATAATTTGTTGAGAATGTGAACAACTGTGTGTACTGCTTCTGCCCAATAGGTTTGGGGAATGTTACTTTCTGGCATCATGGCTCTAGAAATTTGTTGTACTGACCTGTTTTGTCTTTCTTCCACTTCATTCTATTGAGGTGTACCTGCAATTGTAAATTGTTGTTTTATCCCATGTTCATTGCATAGGTCTGCAAAATCATAGTCTATGAATTCACCTCCTCTGTCTGATCTGATGCATTTTAGCTTGCATCCTGTTTGATTTTCTGCCAATGCCTTGAATATCTTGAATTTCTCAATTGCTTCAGATTTATATTTGAGAAATGCCACCCACGTCAATCTGGTGAAATCATCTATTATTAGCATGAAATAAGATTCTCCACCTGTTGCATTAGTTCTTGAAGGTTCATACAGGTCCATGTGTACAAGCTGAAGTGGCCTACTTGTAGACAGTTCATCTTTGGTCTTGAAAGATGTACGGTTTTGTTTGCCCAATTGGTAGGATTTACATATAGTATTTGGAGGCTTCTTTATTGTAGGCATATTTCTAACTGCTTTCTTCTTGCTCACACTGATGATGTGGTCAAAGTTTAAGTGTCCCAATCTTCTATGCCATAACCATGATTCATCAAGTTTGTTTATGTGGCATGCTTCATTCTCTTCTTCCAATATATAGACATTACTTTCTCTTCTAACACCTTTGATCAAGGTCTTTCATGTGGTGCTCAATCTTACTTCATAATCTTGGGCTCTGAAAAGGACCTCACAGCCTTTATCACATATTTGTCTGATGCTTAGCAGATTGGCTTTCAGCCCATCCACAAATAGTACATCTTGAGCCTCTCCTCTTCCATTATTCAGACTGACGGAGCCTCTTCCTTTGATTTTCCCTGCTTTATCATTTCCAAATGTTACATTTCCAGATTTTTTTTCATCAAAGGTTACAAACTTGCTTCGATCTCTAGTCATATGCTTTGAGCATCCATTGTCCATATACCATTGGCTTTTCTGATCTTGAGCTATTAGAGCCAGGTCACACTTATTCAACTTCTTTTTCCACTGCAGGCAGCTATTTGTTTGGCACCTTTTCTAAGAAGATGGACCACATTCTTTGAGAGGAAATTTGGAAGACATGTGTCTGTTTTGATGGCACACAAATCATTTGATTATATTTTTAAATGGATTATGTGTACGAGTGAACTCTCCATTGTTCATAAATCTCCTTGGGGTTTTAAACATCAGTATTTGTCCATACGTTCTGCACTCCATGGCTTTATGGCCGAACCCCTTACAACAAAAACAATACCCGTGGAAATGATTAGTGTATCTGGTGAAGGGTTGTCTTCTCCATTTGGTTGCTTGAGGTAGTATTTTCATTTTTTGCATCCTTTGCTGGTTGAAATCGATTATTTTTGTCTGACAGTATGCAGCAATATGTCTCAGTTTGTGACAGGAAAAAAAAGTAAAATTTCTCATAGGATGAAATAATCTCCTTTGAGATCTTCCAAACTTGTTCAATTGATCTTCGGGAACAATTGAACTTTTTGCAACTTCTTGCTTCTTCCTCTCATTCTTTGTCTCTTGATGTTTCTGCTTTATTCTGTTTATTTCATCAAACATCAAGTTCTTGCTGGCTTCTGCTTCTGTGGTTCCCTTTTGAGATGCTTCATCATTCCTTTCAATGTTTGCCTTCTCTGAGGTCTCCATGGAGGAAATCTCATCTCCGAGTTGCTTACACCCCCTACTCCTTTCTTCTATCAGTCTTCTAGCTGCAGTAATATCAGATTGCTGAGAGTTAATTTTTTCTTTTACAGCTTTCACAAAAATGATATTCTGGCTATCCTCTACCTTGGATTTGCTGGTTTCTCCTTCGTAACCTATCCCAGTCTTTATGAGAGGAGATCTTTGAGCATTTAGTATTTTAATCAATTGTTCATTGCTTGTCATTCTAGGAGTGTTCATTGTCAATTCCCTTTAGGTGTGTTCTAATTTATTTCTCAGGCATACTACTTCTTCCAATTTTTCTTGCTTCTAAATTTTATCCTTAATTTGCTTTAGTAACGTGTCTTCCACCTTCTTAGCTTCTTCAAGTTCTACTTTCAATTGAATGAGGTCTTCTGAATTTGGTACCTCTTTTACATATTTGAGAATAATGTCTTTATGTTTTCTGCACTTGAGTTTAAGTCTGTCTATTTCCTCCAGGGCACTTATTAGCTCCCCCTCAAGATCTACCTCACCTTCTTCCTCATCTTCTAGAAGGAATCCTTCAGACTCTTCCTTGGCCATCAACACAAATTCAGAGGTTCCTTATTCATTTGAGGATTCATCTGAGATTTCATATGCACTGCTATCTTGCTGAGCATAAAGTGATTTTCTATTGAATCTCTTCCATTTCTGTCAGTTATTTTTTTGGTTTTCTCTATCTCTTCAGTCTAATTCTTTGTTTTCTTGTAAGGACACTTCGATGCATAGTGCCCAACTGTTCCACAGTCAAATAATTTAAATGGAAGCTTACCTTTATACTTACCTGAGCCTCTATCCAATCTTCTGACAAATGTGGCCTCTTCTTCATCAGAACAGGAGCATGTATCTTCCTTTTCTTCTTTGCTCTTCTCAGCCTTAAAGGCTACCTCCCTCACATTTGCCTTCCTCTGTGGAAGTCTCATCTCATAGGCTGTTAAGTTTCCAAGTAATTGGTTCATGGTCAAAGTTTCCCAACCAGTTGTTTCTTCTATGGCAGAAACCTTGGGATTAAAACTGGATGGTAAAGATCTCAATATCTTTTGAACAATTACACATTCTCTAATGGTTTCTCCTAGAGCTTTCATATTATTCACAATTTCTGGAATCTTTAAGAAGAAGCTAGCAACATCTTCTTCTTCATTCATTTTTATATTTTCAAATTGGGCTCGATAGACTTGTAGTTTGGCCATCTTCACCTTTGTATCTCCCGCATGGATACTTTCTAATGTATCCTATATTTGTTTGGCAGTCTTGTTGTGCATTACGTTGATAAATTCTTCCTCACACAGACCACTTAAGAGAGCATTCATGGCTTTGGCATTGGCTATAAAATATTGTTTGGCTTCTTTCTCTATGTTAGAATCCTTTGGGGCATATCTTAAATCCACAGCAGCCCAAACTTCTATTCCTAGAGAAATTATGTACGTCCTCATTCTTATTTTCCAGAAGGCATAATTTGTACTAGTAAACAAAGGGGCTTTATTTTTTTAGCATCCTTCTAGACTGGCCATCTTGGGGACCTAGGATCTCCTTCTAGTTTTTAAACTGGTACAGAAGGAACCTACTCTGATACCAATTGTTGAACCCTTAGTTAAACTGAGAGGGGGGGGTGAATCAGTTTAGTGCATTCAAGGTCTTGTAAAACTTTCTTTTACACTTATTTACATCTTCATTTTGTGATCAACTTAATGTAAAATGGAACAACAATCTTAATAAGTGAGAAGCAGGTATTAAGTAGATTAAATACAGAATATCAACACATAATCATCATGCACATAGACAGCAGATATAAGTGGAAATCCATAAGGGAGAAAACCACATCTTATTATTGTTGTGATGCAAAGGCAAGCTCCAACTCCCTCTCACCACTGATTTTCTATAGGCTCCAACCTACAGGAGGCTACTACCTCAATTATGCAAGCTACAACTTGCAAGGAAGCTCCAACTCCCATCTATTTTCTACAGGCTGCAACCTACAGGAGGCTCCTACCTCAGCCAGCTACAACTGGACATCGATCAAGCTAAAACTTGGTATGGAAGCACCAACTTCCTTACACTACAATGAAAAAACATGTTGATTTACCTAGATATCAGCTCTGTTCTGTTCCTTCTTCACTACTATCCTCCAACCTTCATATCTACTTTATATCATCTTTGAATCTTCACAGCTTCTCTATCTGCTCCTTCTTCTTCTTACACTCTCTAAGCTCCTGCAGCTCTCTTACATTCTTCTTCCTCTCTCATGCATTCTACAGTTCTCTAACCTTTTTATTTCCATTTATATTGCATCTCTTATACAGATAACTCCTGGCTGATTGCATTCTACAGGGAATATGAAGTGAACAGGCATGACTCTTTGCCTTCCACCATCTCATTTTCTCGCTCATCATTTTAGGAGGTTACAACACTGTCTACTCATTTCATAATTAAATTGGAGTTTTTCTTTGCCTACGGAGACTTGCCTTTGCATCACATACACTAAAAATAATTAATTCATTTACATTGACAGTTACAGCAAATATGTTTCGCTTAACCCTTTCAGCTCTTGGCTCGCTGTGTATTTGCCTTTTTGCTTTTGTCACTGTCTTTTCAATTTTTGTTATTTATATTCTAGCTCTGCTGCATAATTATCCTGTATCTTTCGTTATTTGTGTCTTTTGTGCTGCGTTCACCCACACTTTGCATATAAATTCAATTATATGTATCCATATGCACATCAACCATAACCTTAACACCGATTTGTCACATATTCTAAAAGCGGAATTCTTTCACGCTTTACCTTGGGCTTTTATCCTTTGATTGACATTATTCATCATGGCATGTTAATAATACCATAATCTATGACTTTGGTTAAGACCCATCATAACCAAATACATTAAAACCACGAATTCCGCTCTATAATCATATAACCTTTAATATATAAAACATTGGTAAAGGTTTATCTTTCCGCCAATATTGCACGTATACCAATGCTGCATCCCCGATTAAACAACTTTCGTCGATCCTTTTCGCAATCCGACAGTCTTCATCATATTGCAAATCTAAAACTTTATTACCCTTCCATACTTTGGTTAAATGTACCACAGTGCCATCATATAAATACACTCGAGTCCCACATATTTTTACCTTAGTTAAAAGAATGCCGACATCTTATTTATCTAGACCCACAGGTATACACTGATGATTAGACACGTTATTTTACTCTGTTGACCGTTCTAATCTCAACCGATGATTTACTCTGCATCAGATCAGACAATCATCGCACTTCATCTCTCTGAACTTCCCAATCCGACAAAATTTTCACACCAAGTTGCATGTTATTTAAATGTTCCCAACCTATGCGAAATAGGTGGTTTTGGAATGGCACACGTTGTCCTCTTAATGCTATCGCGTTCGTTTCACCTTTTACCACTTATCCTCCAAAAGCGGTGTGAAATAACAACTTACCAGCTTTATAATCCTACCTTCACTGTTTCGCGGATTTCAAAATATATTCTACTATCTTTTTCTATCGCATTTCGGTATTCCACTGTTCTATGTTATAATCCTCCTTTGTCCTATGATGCAATTTAACAAAGGAAGAACACATACTTCTGGACTTGAAAAGACCTTTAGGTTTCGGCTTTGATCTTCATCGTGTCCGCTCTCTTTATTGCACCTCGGCGATTCCAGTTATCCCATGTGCCTTCGTCCATCTGATCTCCCGATATGCGATATGCGAGGGATCCCACCAGGCTGTATCTCAGCATTTCAGCTATTTCTCTTTTTCTTCATTTCTCTATTTCTCTTTCATCCTCCCGATGCGATTTCTCAAAGGGAAACCTTATACCTTCGGATTTGAAATCGTGTAGACTTTATCTTTGAAATATATCGCATCCGAGACTCTTTTTTCATTTCGCACTTCGTCCTGAGCTTGCGATGAGCGATATGTGATCGGGTCCCACTTGACTTTATCGCTATTTCGCATCGTAACTCTCATGACTTCTAAGATTGTGTGATATCCCTCCTACCCCGATTGCGATATGTGATTGCATTGCATCACATTGCATCTCATCGCATCACATCGCCACTTTGCGGTATGTGATGAACTTCGCATCGCCAATGTGCGATATTTCATTGTGCCACCGCGTGTCCCTTCGCATCACATCCATCACATTGCATCGCATTTTCTGATCGCATAGCATCACCACTTTGTGGTATGCAATGAACTTCGCATCGCCAATGTGTGATGTTGCACTGTGTCGCCATGTGTCCCTTCGCATCGCAAATTAAGACAATTATCTTGTGACTTGCGATTTCGATCTCCGTCGATGTGATCGTTACCGCTGATCTACCCAGATCTATGGTCGTTGCTGCTAATGTCACTTCTGGTTGGTTTCTACCCTGCTTATCTTGTGATGAATCTTATCCATTAATTTCTTGCCTTTGTTGTTGCGATCTAATCGTTACCGTCCATTCACCTCACTTGGAATTCTTCTACCTTAGTATATTTTTTGTTTTTTTACGCTGTCCCGCTCTGTGACACCGGTCCCTCCACGCTACTCCTCCTGAGCTTGTTCTTTATTCTAAGTGCGCTGATCTCTCCTGAGCTTGATCTTCTATTCTGTTAGCCCCTTATGAATTCCTTGACAAAGCAAGCAAGGGGCTAAAATTTTTTATGAGCCTTCAAGGAATTCATTTCCCTTGAAAACACATCATCCTTGAAGTATTGTTAAATTCCCTTCCTATGACTGTTTCCCCCTACTATTATGTTTTTCATGAGACTTAACTGAACGATAAATTTTGCTCAAAAAGGCCATTATCTGCCCCTTGTTCCCCTGCAGAAATTCTCCCATTTTTTCCTTTTTCCCCTTTTTTCCAAGTCCCCTTTGTTCCCCCTAATATCCCCATCAACCTCCTAAATTTTCCCAAAATTCCCATGAGGTCCCACCCTTGCCCTTTATTTTCCCAATTTCCCCCTTAATCCCTCTACCGTTACCCTCCTTAGGCCTTGGAATGCACTAAAATGGGTTAAAAACCCACTTTCCGACCTTGTAATAGGGTTTAGCCCCTTTACCGCAAGCCCCGACCACTTCCCCACATATGCCCTTAGCCTAAGACCGAACGCCTAAGTCTTGAGTGCCAATCGCAATCGGAACCGTTGGGCAGGCACAATCCTTTGTAACATCAAAAAAGTTCTGATGCAATTGTTTTATTAAACAAAGTCCCGCGACATGTTCTTTACCGTTGATCTGACATAAAGATCGGACGGCGGAGCGCTAATCGCACTGTCGCAATCACAGTGTTCAATCGCATCCCCTCTTCCACGCCCCCCGATTGCGATTGCTCTAATCAAATCCTAGCCGTCCATCTCCTTGCTGATCCAACGGTCAGCGCTCAATCGCGCCCCGACCTCCGATCGCAATCACAAGTCCGAGCTCCCGATTCCCGATCGCACTGTCCCTCCGATTGAACGTGAACCGTCGATCTGATCTCTGGATCCAACGGTCAGTGCTCAATCGCGTTCCCACCACCGATCGCAATCGCAATTTTGAAATGTGTCACCCTTGCCCCTCCTCCGATTGCGATTTCCCGATTCAATCACAATCATTCGTCCATATTTGAAATCAATGGCCTAGATCTTATCTCATCAAGCCCGTCTCTATTTCCCTTTTTCCCTCTGAACGAATCTCCACCGTTGATCCCTGGGTAAATCCAACGGCCATCGCTTCCCCTGTCCCAATCACAATCGGAAACTTATATAGTGTATTCCCCTTGCTCCTCCCGATTCTGATGCTCCAAGTTGATCCTGACTGTCCATTGGATCTAGGATCTAACGGTCAAGATTTGATCGCCCTCCACCTCTGGCTGGGTCCCACCTCATCGCATTTCATTGCATTTCCTTTTCATTTCTTTGTATTTTGTTCGAAGTCTAAAGTTTAAGACTTTACACGAAAGTCTTATATTTCATAGTTGTTCCGCCCACTTTCATATATTTTTCCGCCGCTCGATCTCCGCCGTCGATCTTTGTCCCCAGACCATGATCTAACGGTCAGCGCTGCATTCTACCACCAAACCCTATTATTCATGAGTTTTCACCCTTCCGTTTGCATTTTGTCACCATTGTGTAGTCAAAGCCACCACTCCGCCGCCGCGCTACCATTTCATCCACCCTCCCATTGCATTGTTTTCTGAGTCCAGTTGCGTGTTCTGCAGGGTGCATAAGTAAAGGGGGCACCATGATTGCACAGTCTTCATTACAGTGGCAAGATTTTGCAGATAAAGATATAAGTGAAGCGGCAGAGAGTTCAATGCATAGAAACCAAGTCATCAGGGCAGCCTCATCAGCAGAGATGTTTTTCTCCATGGAAGGACAGAGCGCCCATACTGTTTTTACTCTGTGTCATGCTCCAGTGAAGAGATTTCCGCCCAGAACACAGTCCAAGCTACCAGAGCAGTTGTTAATGCGGTATTGCAGACCATTCCATTTTTATTACCAGTTTGTTTATTCACCCATAGTACCACAGAGTACCACTGCAGCCAGAGTACATCAGGACCATGTCAAAGTAAATGGAAGTTGAAGAAGATCACTCCTTCGTTCCAAAAAGGTACCGGGGATAAATGCAGAGATTTAAAACAGAATGGGTTTCGGCCGTCTCCTACCTTTCTGTGTTTTAATGTTTCATTTTGTGCTCCACCTACCTCCTCGGCTCATTTTTTGTTATAAAACTCAGGAAGAAATTATTGTAAAGGTTGTTGATCAGTTATTAGAGAACTCTAAGCAGTTGCTTTTGAGACTCAGTCTCTGAGTGAATATTGTAAGATATGTTGATGGATATGTTTTCAGACTGAGTATTCAGCTATTGGAAATGTTGTACTTGATTGGTATTGTTACTTAATATGACAAGCACATTTCTTTGGATCCTGATCTGAAGCAGCGGTGATGTTTTCCTATCTCTGTGTTTACATTCATTTCATTTCATTTCTACTGGCTTGCATCAGAAGTTTGGCATAGGATTTACCCTTGTTAAGTACCCTATGTTCCTTCTCTCCTTGCCATTTATGTTTCTCTTCTGAAAGTAATATCTGAGAAACGATTTCAGTTGGTTTAACCAGTGTAGTGGATGTTATTGCCTGCTCTCTGATGTATGAATTAAATGAATTCAGTTCTTAGACATTTCTTGTTATTGATTTAGTTGGAAGATTTGGGAACACTGGGGATTAGAGTTAGCCCTGTCCACTAGGATCCTTATACGACCTGCTAATCTATAACTTTGTGCTCCGAAATCTGTGCTATCTCCTCCTCTCCTTCTTTCCATATCACATAATCATCCTGAAAGACCCTAAGTTTCAGATGACTAGCCCAATTGAAAGCCTGCCTATTGAGTAGCAAGAAAATCCTTTCCTGACTCCATTGCCCAATGGTTCTGAATATTTTCTGGACTATTTCACCACTGCCTTATCCCTCTTTGCTCATACTAATCTTACATCGAAACCTTCATTCCTGATAACCAGCAACCAAAACAAACAATCAAACAAACAAACCTGTTCCTATAAATAGCCTAACATCTTAAACATTGAGCTTCATAGACATAAACCTTTGCTCGAACTACAGAGATCCCTCTCTGGACCCGGGAGGGCTAGATCTCGAGGTATGAAAGTGGTTTTGATGTTGTCTCATCTTTTGGTCTTGCCAATCTGGCCAAAACATGGGAACCCCAACATAATGGCGACTCCAGTGGGGAACGAGACCACTTTTCCTTTAGATTGGCATCTCATTGCTGATGGTGGACAACATCCTGCTTCAAGCATTCATATACATCCACCTAGCGACTCCACACTCCATAACTCCTAAAAGACCAAATGACTCCACTGGTAGAAGACTTTGAACTTGTTGAGAAGAAGCAGTAGCCTTCTTTGCATATGCATGAATCCAAACATGGACAGAGATACAAAGTATGATGCTCCGTATAATCAATTGAATGAATTAACATAAACGTTTGGTATAGTGCTGGAAATGTACATGGCTAACCTGAATGCAAACGATGACTTTTTTGAACAGCCCATGCATCTCCCAGAACAAGAACAAACTCAGGACCTAGAAGATGAGCAAGACATGTATGATGCTCAAGAATCTGTAGGAGATGAAGAGGAAAGTGATCAGGAACTGCATGATTGCTTGCCTGTGTCTTGTGTTACGCTGACTAGAAAATATCAGGACCTGATGGAAAAGGCTAATGGGGAATGCTGCCTTGAAGAAACAAGAAACCATATAGAGGAGGCAGAATCTAGTGTGGAAGAAGAGGCTCAAGTAAACATCTCGCCTCCCAGTCAGCTAATACAAGAGAATGAGGACTGTTGCTCTTCTGTTCATGATGGGAGGGAAACCCCTATTTTGACAGAAGAAGAGATTGATCAGATATTAAACTAGCAGTCCCCCTCAGAAGTCTTTTATGGAACACACACTCTTGCCCCTTCGTCTTATGAGTTTGATGACACGGATACAGAAGACTCCTCTATGGATCAGGACGAAGAAAGATCTGCTGAAAATCCAGAAGGTTTGGTGGGTGACATTACTTACAGTTATAATTTCCCTACTTATGATCTATTTGATGATGAGTGTTTTCAAAGGGAATCCGAGCTTGCAGGACCCTCATCCTTAGTTTCATGGGAGGAAGATCAGAGCCAGCAATTTCAGGGGAGTAATGAAACCAACCGGCCTATCTATGATACCGATGGGGAGAGCAATGATAGTATAATAACAGATGAATATTCTTTGAATCTTCATTCTGCTTTACTACAGATCATCAGTGAGATTGGAAACCAGCAGCCTTTCCTTTCAGAAGAAGAGGAGGAAGGCAAAGAAGAGATTCTTGAGCAAAATGAAAGCGACGAGCCTTCCCTTGAAAAGGAGGAAACAATGGAACAAACCGCTGCTCAAGAATGCTTAGATCTTTTCACGGAGCTCAGCACATTAGAGCAGAACATATCAGAGCTCCAAGAGGACTCAACTCGAATATATGATGAGTCCTCCAGTTTAAAATATGAAGGAGACACTCTACTCCAAGAGAGTCTTTTTCTCCATCCAGTGGAAGAAGAAGAGATCCTGGTTGAAGCCAACCTGCCAGATATTCATAGCCAGGTATCCTTTTATGATCCTTATGCACATTTCCTGCAAACATTTGAAGAAGGATCAAAGGTATTTTTGAGCAGCATGTTGCAGATAGAAAGAAAAATTTTCAAAGCTGCTGTTATTGAACAAAAAGAGTGGGAGCTACCCTGCCTATCCAGCCTGCTCAAAGAGTTGAGTAAGAAAGACCAGTCATGGGTTCACTTGATGGACTGGTTGCATTGGAATACAATGTTTGTAAGCTAGACTGTAAATATTCCAGTTAGTGTAGGGTAGGTAGGAAGCTCAATAAAGCTCAGTCTGTGAGCATGTAGTCAGTTGTCTTTAAATTTCTGCAAATTCCAGCAAGCCAGACAGTCTAATCCTGGCTTGACTATTTTTCAATTTCTGTCTTAGAATGTAGAGAGGAAATTTGCTAGACAGTTTAATCCTAGCAGATAGTAGTGTAGGTAGAGAAGTTATGAGACCAATAGTTTAATCTGGTCTCATGGAGTAATAAGGGTAGATTTAGAATAGGTTTATTTTCTATTATAAAAATCAATGATGTAAAGGGTCTGCTAGTTCAAATGCACCCTAGAAGAAAAAATGCTAGGAATGTAGGATGGGCAGGTAGATTGTTGGGATGTTTTGCTGATCTATCATATTTTTGGCAGCTGGAAATCAAAGGAAAAGGGATGTGCCAAGTAGCAGGCATCTGGCCTACACCAAATATCATTTTCTAAATTCTTGACTCCTTCAAGAAGAAGTCATCCCCATGTGGAGCCACTGTTAGCCCCTTATGAATTCCTTGACAAAGCAAGCAAGGGGCTAGAATGTTTTATGAGACTTCAAGGAATGCATTTCCCTTGAAAACACATCATCCTTGAAGTCTTGTTAAATTCCCTACCTATGACTGTTTCCCCCTGCTGTTCTGTTGTTCATGAGCCTTAACTGAACGATAAATTTTGCTCAAAAAGGCCATTATCTGCCCCTTGTTCCCCTGCAGAAATTCTCCCATTTTTTCCTTTTTCCCCTTTTTTCCAAGTCCCCTTTGTTCCCCCTAATATCCCCATCAACCTCCTAAATTTTCCCAAAATTCCCATGAGGTCCCACCCTTGCCCTTTATTTTCCCAATTTCCCCCTTAATCCCTCTACCATTACCCTCCTTAGGCCTTGAAACGCACTAAAATGGGTTAAAAACCCACTTTCCGACCTTGTAATAGGGTTTAGCCCCTTTACCGCAAGCCCCAACCACTTCCCCACATATGCCCTTAGCCTAAGACCGAAAGCCTAAGTCTTGAGCGCCAATCGCAATCAGAACTGTCGAGCGGGCGCAATCCTTTGTAACATCAAAAAAGTTCCGATGCGATTGTTTTATTAAACAAATTCCCGCGACGCGTTCTTTACCGTTGATCTAACATAAAGATCGGAAAGCGGAGCGCTAATTGCACTGTCGCAATCACAATGTTCAATCGCATCCCCTCTTCCACGCCCCCCGATTGTGATTGCTCCGATCAAATCCTAGCCATCCATCTCCCTGCTGATCCAACGGTCAGCGCTCAATTGCGCCCCGACCTCCGATCGCAATCGCAAGTCCGAGCTCCCGATTCCCGATCACACTGTCCCTCCGATTGAATGTGAACCGTCGATCTGATCTCTGGATCCAATGGTCAGCGCTCAATCGCGCTCCCATCACCGATCGTAATCGCAATTTTGAAATGTGTCACCCCTGTCCCTCCTCTGATTGCGATTGCCCAATTCAATCACAGTCGTTCGTCCATATTTGAAATCAATGGCCCAGATCTTATCACATCAAGCCCATCTCTCTTTCCCTTTTTCCCTCTGAACGAATCTCCACCGTTGATCCCCGGGTAAATCCAACGGCCATCGCTTCCCCTATCCTAATCGCAATCGGAAACTTATATAGTGTATTCCCCTTGCTCCTCCCGATTTTGATGCTCCGATTTGATCCTGACCATCCATTGGATCTAGGATCTAACGGTCAAGATTTGATCGCCCTCCACCTCCGGCTGGGTCCCACCTCATCGCATTTCATTGCATTTCCTTCGCATTTCTTTGTATTTTGTTTGAAGTCTAAAGTTTAAGACTTTACACGATAGTATTATATTTCATAGTCGTTCCGCCCACTTTCATATATTTTTCCGGTACTCGATCTCTGCCGTCGATCTTTGTCCCCAGACCATGATCTAACGGTCAGCGCTACATTCTACCACCAAACCCTATTATTCATGAGTTTTCACCCTTCCGTTTGCATTTTGTCACCATTGTGTAGTCAAAGCCACCACTCCGCCACCGCGCTACCATTTCATCCACCCTCCCATTGCATTGTTTTCTAAGTCCAGTTGCGTGTTCTGCAGGGTGCAGAAGTAAAGGGGCCGCCATGATTGCATAATCTTCATTACAGCGGCAAGATTCTGCAGATAAAGATATAAGTGAAGCGGAAGAGAGTTCAATGCACAGAAACCAAGTCATCAGGGCAGCCTCATCAGCAGATATGTTTTTCTCCATGGAAGGACAGAGCGCCCATACTGTTTTTACTCCATGTCGTGCTCCAGTGAAGAGATTTCCACCCAGAACACAGTCCAAGCTACCAGAGCAGTTGTTAATGCGGTATGGCAGACCATTCCATTTTTATTACCAGTTTGTTTATTCACCCATAGTACCACAGAGTACCACTGCAGCCAAAGTACATCAGGACCATGTCAAAGTAAATGGAAGCTGAAGAAGATCACTCCTTCATTCCAAAAAGGTACCAGGGATAAATGCAGAGATTTAAAACATAATGGGTTTCGGCCCTCTCCTACCTTTCTATGTTTTAATGTTTCATTTAGTGCTCCACCTACCTCCTCAGCTCATCTTCTGTTATAAAACTCAGGAAGAAATTATTGTAAAGGTTGTTGATCAGTTATCAAAGAACTCTAAGCAGTTTCTTTTGAGACTCAGTCTCTGAGTGAAGATTGTAAGATATGTTGATGGATATGTTTTCAGACTGAGTATTTAGCTATTGGCAATGTTGTACTTGATTGGTATTGTTACTTAATATGACAAGCACATTTCTTTGGATCCTGATCTGAAGCAGTGATGATGTTTTCCTATCTCTGTGTTTACATTAATTTCATTTCGTTTCTACTGGCTTGCATCAGAAGTTTGGCATAGGATTTACCCTTGTTAGGTACCCTATGTTCCTGCTCTCCTTGCCATTTATGTTTCTCTTCTGAAAGTATTATCTGAGAAATGATTTCAGTTGTTTTAACCAGTGTAGTGGATGTTATTGCCTGCTCTCTAATGTATGAACTAAATGAATTCAGTTCTTAGACGTTTCTTATTATTGATTTAGTTGGAAGATTTGGGAACACTAGGGATTAGAGTTAGCCCTGTCCACTAGGATCCTTGTATGACCTGCTGATCTATAAATTTGTGCTCCGAAATCTATGCTATCTCCTCCTCTCCTTCTTTCCATATCACATAATCATCCTAAAATATCCTAAGTTTCAGATGACTAGCCCAATTGAAATCCTGCCTATAAGTAGTAAGCAAATCCTTTCCTGACTCCATTTCCCAATGGTTCTGAATGTTTCCTAGAATATTTCACCACTGCCTTATCCCTCTTTGCTCATATTGATCTTACATCGAAACCTTCATTCCTGATAACTAGCAACCAAAACAAACAATCAAACAAACAAACCTGTGCCTATAACTAGCCTAACATCTTAAACATTGAGCTTCATAGACATAAACCTTTGCTTGAACTAGAGAGATCCCTCTCTAGACCCGGGAGGGATAGATCCCGAGGTCTGAAAGTGGTTCTGATGTTGTCTCATCTTTTGGTCTTGCCAATCTGGCAAAAACATGGGAACCCCAACATATTCGCTATTCACTCTAACTTGGGATTCTTTCGCTTGTTGAACGCCTTTGTTGCTTCTCTGTTGCCTTTGCTGCCTTTGCTGCTTTGTTAGCTGCATTCTCTCTGCTTTAGGTTATGCTTATATCGATGCTCTTTTGCCTCTATTGTGATACTCCTTTCTGCTCCTTTGCCATCAATGACAATATTTCCAACAAGAAATACTTTTTCAAGTTAATAAATACTTACAAATTATAAGGTTAAATCAAAATTTGAATTTCTTGCCTAAGTAATTTATAAAATTTAAAAATAACTAATTTTTAAATTTAATTAATTAGAAAATAAATTTATTTTTAATTATTTTTAATTAATACAGTTTTTATCAAAATATTATGTTTTTATTTAATTAGTGAAAACAATAATTATGAAATTATGTTTTTAAAGAATTTGGTTTAATTAAAATCAATACAAATAATAAGAATTGTGTAGACATATATATTTATATTTTGTATTAAGTTATATAGTTGTTTAATCAGTTTGGATGTAATGCTTAAAGTTGAAGAGTTGTTTTACCATTAATTTTCAGTTTCTACATCCATTTATATATGCTTCCATTTATCAAATCTTTATAATCTTTTACTTTAATTTAACTATATTTAAATTAGACAACACACACACACACACACACACACACATATATATATATATATAATTTCAATGCAAGTTCATGAACATTACTTACACTTGATTCTCTACCTATGTGTTTACATTATTAATGATCTAAGCCTCATATGTCATATCTACTATATAAATATATAGGAAATGCTAATATTTCTAATGAAATTGTAACATTTGGCTTATTGCTAACTGATGGTTATGATATGTTGTTAAGACATTAAGACATTTATTGTTACTTTTGTTTTTATTTTTTTAATATATTATGAGCAGGAAATTAACCTTGATTAAATTAATTATGGAAGTGATTTCCATAAAAGAGTAATAGATGGTAAAAAGTAACTCAAGAATTGAGAGTTAGTTCAAACAAAATCAGTTCAAACAGTTACCCCAACCTTTGAGGATAAAGGGTTATCCTCGTGAGGAATAGGGGTATTTTTTGGTAACTAGAGAAGGAAAATTCTGGAGAAGAATTCTTGGACTGGTACTAACCAGTGGAATACTCCAAATTTTTTATATTGCTAGAATCGAAGACTAGACCAGGTTGTCCCGAGGTCTCTTCCAGAAATTTTTTGTTAACTTACAAAGCTTAGACTTGGATCACGGGGGAGAGTTGAGGACGTGATAGCCTCAATTGTGGTAGGGAGGAACAACATCAGTCAGAAAAATGAAGGACAGATAAGTATTTTATTTCTCTGTTATTAAAATTATGGATAATGTAGAGAGTTGCATGTAGGTTTAATGAAGTAGAATTATGTACATGTTCTTTTTCTATTATCGATAAGACAAACAGGTAAATCAAGCACTATTAAAAATTTGGTAGTGCTGAGAGTTGTTAACACAGAACCCTCGAAGAAAGGTGCTATGTTGGTTTCTCTCTGCTTCCTATGATATTACATGGAAAGAATGGTTCGGACATTGGGCTAATCAGTTACAGAAAGAAACATAACATTAGAACTTTAAATTAAAGAAAGATCATGCTGTGAGTACTTGTAAAGACAATATTCACCATAGATATGGACCAAAGCTATTTATTTAAGTACTACTGAAAAGCCAAATTGTATATGGTGAACTTTGTTTGAAATAACTGTAAACTACAATATGAACAGCAGAAATATAGAAATATATAAAATTTAAGTATTTTCTACCAAACTGTGAACTATATTTCCATTGTTCAACTTCAAGAAGACGAAATGAGAAATGATATGGAAAAATAAGTAAGTACAGTAGTATTAATCCTATGCAACTCTAAATAAGGAAAACTCTCGAAAGAATTTTATTTTTTTCTCTTATACATATATAATAGTGATACTATATTATTTCGAGAAATTCCATATCTCAAAAGGAAGCAACTTTCAAACCTGAAACGAAATTTTTATGAAAACCAGCAAAATAAATCTGAACGCATTGTCAAAGAGTTCGGTTATAGAACCGATATGACCATAAACGCAATAATTCACATAGTATTACAAGACAGGAGATAATTTATTTGCTAGTTATCTTTGAGAAAAAAAATAAGAGTACTGAATGAAGAAAATTGATAAATAGTCAATGCCAAGAACTATATGTATTAATTACAATATTGTTTATCAAATCAGAACCACTGCCTAACTCAAATGTATTATGCAAGGATGCGCTATATAATACCCTTGAATTAATTGGGTAAGATTAATACAACAGAACCTAATAGTAAAAGCAACATTTAACATAAGCATGGCATGTATGCAGAACTCCAAATGATAGAAAACGGAGAGTTCATTAGGAAATCATGAAACTCAAGCCGAGGGTTCAAGTTTCGAACCAAATTTATGGAAAGGGTACTTGTTGGAATGAAAAGAAAAGGGTTTAGCCGAGGTTGAAGAAAATGAACTACATCCGTAATCTTCCTCTATTGAAGAGAACCATACAAACGATTTTACCTGCAAGGAGAAATAGATATGGATTAAACCCCTGTTAACCTATGTAAAATGCAGAAAATAATATAAGAAAAGAATCAGATAGGAGGATAACTATCTTTACTTATGAGGGGCGTTTCCACTGAGAACCTGGCACCGCAACCTATAAATTACAGTTGGGGGTTAAATGTTAGTAAAATAAAATGAAAACGAAAATAATCCATAACATCCTTGAAAGCTAATGCTACCATGAAGAAGGGTTTTACATTAACTGTCGCTGGTGCAACGTAAACTAGGGCGGCTTGCTCCAAAGAGAGGGCCTGAGTGAGTTTCACCATGAATATAGCTAACAATAGAATGCCAAAGCTAAGATAAATTTTTTTATAGCAATATTTCAACTTCAAACTCTCAAAGAAAATAATTTGTCGGAAGAGCAAATAAAATCTAGGGTGCTTACCGAAGAAAAATGAAAAAGCGACTGTAATATCCCGATGAATCAAAGTATGATGGATATTTTGTTGAAGAAATGACTGTGGAGGAATTGCGTTGCCAAGCTTGCCAGAAAAATGACTATGACGGAACTGTATAGCCATGTTAGAATCCCTGCAAGGATTTTCTGCAAACACAGTAACCCGTCTGCAGAGAGCCAAGTCAGAATACACAATGAATGGGGAATAAATGGTTAACGAGGTAGTCAGTACCCCCAAAACCCTAATACATGACCACCGTCGGATGAAGGATAATAAGATTTGCAGTGGAGATGATGTACAATTGTCCATCATAAATGTAAGCTAGCGGGAGAGACGAGATTTTGAGAAACAAATTTATTACACCTTATCATCAAATACGATTACCGTGCCGAATGACTTGGTAACTCTAAACCAATAGTTGGATTTTCCATAAAGATTAGTACGTATGATGTAAATGCGATTTGATTGTGACTTGATAATGCCTCATGATTAGAGGAGCCAGCTGGAAAATTATGTTATAGGTTTGACAGAAATATTAAGTTATCCATGGTGAACATAGTTACGTATATAAATTGATGGGTAATGTAGTTAAGTTGAGGAAATATTACTCTACTGTGTAGTAGGGTCAATTGGTGTAAATTGTAAATAATGTAGTTTATACATATACATTTATATTTGCAAGAAAATAATGTTTTTATAAGGTGGTGTAGAATTTTTTTTTTATATAATATAATCATGTATGTTACGAGTGGTATCAGAGCAACGTTTGCATGCTGGGACCCTATGGGTCAACTAAATTTTAAATTTGAGTGTATAATGATGCACAGAGAGGGCAAATAATTATAACAGCACACAATATGAGGAGGGGGCAAACGCAACAGCCACCTCAAAATACCAGGGAAATACAACCTCAACCAGAAATGAATCCGGAGATGTGGGTGCAGCTGAGTGTGGGCCAACACCAACAAACCAGTAGACTGTTGGAGGAGAAACAACATCAAACCAACATTCTACTAAATATAGTACATAAGTTACAAGAGGAAATGGAGAGGGTTCGAAGTGACAATGCGTGTTTAATGCAAGAACAAGAGAGGATATTAAAAAGCCTCCCAGACAAACAGAATCAAGGAATTGAATAGCTCAGCGCTGATAGGAATTTGCAAGAAGGAAATGAGCAACAAACAAGAGACCATGCCACTGACAGAATGGAAAGAAGTCAGTCTCAGAGGAGTACTAGAAATAAAAACTATAATGAGGCTAACTCAGATAATGTGTTAGCTCAGAAAGAAGTTAAAAGACAGAAAGTGGAACTACAGGGTGAGTTTCGAAAAATTAAACCACCAACGTTTGATGTGGTAGAGGAAGAGGTGGTTGAGGCATGGCTGATAAACATGAAAAGGTATTTTCAAGTTTAGGAATATAGCAGTAAACTTAAATCCAGATTGGCTATCTACCAGTTGGGGGAGAAGGCCACACTTTGGTGGGAGGAGGTGAAAAATGTCCGAATTTAGATGATCGGGACGTGACTTGGGATTTGTTTCAACAGTATTTTAAAGATAAATAATTAACTTAACGTTTCTATGATGAAAAATATAGAGAGTTCCATGACTTAAAGATGGGACAAATGATGATGGATGAGTACATCACCAAATTCACTTCCTTACTCCGTTGCGTTCCTTATTTAAAGGATGAGAAGTCAAAAGTACAGCGGTTCCTGAGTAGTTTACCGACTTATAGGAAGGAACGAATTGAGTTTGTGAATCCCAAAAATATTTATGACGCAATCCGAAAGGCAAGAATGTGTTACCAGCAAGCTAAAGTGAAAGGAGAACAAGGCAAAAGATGGCAGACAAAGAAGGAACATAAGGGCAGTTCTGGTTTCAAGAAAAACAGAACTAGTGATTTCAAGAGTGTTGCCAGAAATTCATTTAGCAAATAGTTTGGAAGGAATCATCAAAGAATAATATGGCCTGTGACAGATAAACCCATAGAAGCTTCTAGCAAACCAGAACCAGCACAAACTTAGAAGCCAACTTTACAATGTTGGGGGTGTGGTGAGGCACACTACTATAGAAATTGTCCACAGCGAGGAAGAAACGAGGCGGTTACTAACTTACAAGAGGACTCAACAATGGGAGATGTAGCCAGAAATATACCCAGAATTAACGCAGCTCTAGAAGATCGGCAGGCAGGCTACCAACCGACAATGATAGAATTAGAAGGTAAATTTCTATCGCAACATGTTTCTATTTTGGTAGACCTAGCTGAAATTTTAAGCTATGTAAGTCCCAAAGTAGTAGAGATTTGTAAATTGCATAGTCAGAAATTCAGAAACTCATGGATGGTACAGTTAGCCATGGGAGCAAAGAGGAAAGTTAGTGCCAAAATTCCAAACTGTCCAGTAGAAATTAGTGAACAGTAGCTAACTGTGGATCTGAATATATTACCTTTGGGTTATTATGATTTGCTACTTGGTATGGACTATTTGGAGAAACATTGGATGTTGGTAGACTATAAAAAAAAAAGTTATATACTATAGAATGCAAGATAGAAACCATAAAGAAATTCAAGGTATAAATAAACCTTTACAGTTGCATCCAATCACAGCATCTCAAATGGTTAAGTGCATGAGGAAGGGATGCTAGTTATATGCCACCCAAATGGGCTTTACCAATTTCAAAGAAAAGTCTCCAATGATGGAAAAATTTCCGATAGTGCAGGAATTTATGGATGTATTTCCAGAGAAAATACCAGGCTTATCGCCTAGAAGGGACATAGATTTTACTATTGAATTGATACCTAGAGCATCACCTATTTCATGGACACCCTACCGAATGAGCATACCAGAATTAACTGAGTTAAATATGTAGTTACAAGAAATATTGGATAAAGGGTACATCCAACCGAGTGTATCCCCTTAGGGAGCACCTGTGTTATTTTTTAAGAAGAAAGACGGAACCATGCGAATGCGCATGGATTACCGCTAGCTTAACAAATTGACTGTTAAAAATAGATACCCTCTACTGTGAATTGAAGATCCATTTGATCAGGCAAAGGGAGCTACAGTATTTACAAAGATAGATCTAAGGTCAGGTTACCATCAGATCCGGATAAAAGACGAAGACATACATAAAACTTCTTTTCGTACTAGGTACGGACATTACGAGTTTGTGGTGTTACCCTTTAGACTAACTAATGCACCAGCAACATTTATGAGGCTAATGCATGGTATATTTCACCCCTTTCTGGATAACTTTGTATTAATATTCATTGATGACATTCTACTTTATTCCAAGAATGTAGAAGAGAATAAAGAGCACTTGCAGATATTGCTGGAAATGCTATGAAAGCATCAGTTGTACAATAAGTTCAGCAAGTGTGATTTCTTCAAGGAAGAAATACAGTACCTTGGTCATGTCATTTCTACTGAAGGAATTGTAGTTGACCTAGAGAAAATCAGAACGACCATGGAGTGAAAGATACCCCAAAATGTGGCAGACATCTGATCCTTTATGGGTTTGGCCGGTTATTATCGGTGGTTTATTGAAGGTTTTTCAAAAATTGCTTTCCCAATTACTTCCTCACAAAGAAAAGGAAAAATATTTAAATGGACAAAGGAATGTTAGGACAACTTTGAAAAGTTGAAGCAGTTATTGACTACAGCTCCAGTATTAAGGGTAGCTGATCCTAATAAAGAGTTTGAAGTCTACACAGATGCGTGTAAAGAAGGAGTTGGGGTGATTCTATCACAATAGGGTAAAGTAGTTGCCAATGAATCATGAAAATTAAAGGAGCATGAGCAGTGGTACTCAGCTTATGATTTGGAGCTGACAACAGTAGTGCATGCACTCCGGGTTTGGAGGCACTACTTGCTTGGAAAGAGATTTGTACTTAAAACCGATCATAGCAGTTTAACCAGTTAATTTAAGCAAGTTTATCTTAATTCCCGACATGCAAGATGGAATGATTTCCTTAGCGAGTTTGACATTGATATGCAACATATAAAGGGTAAGGAGAATAGAGTAGTTGATTCATTAAGTAGAAAATTGCATGGTGTTTATGAGTTGTAATATAACCAAGTTGAGTGTAGATTTTTGGAACAAATGAAAATAGAAGATGAAAAATATCATGAGTATCAGTTCATGTGACAGCAAGCGGAGGAGTATAGAAAACAAGGAAAATCTGCTGATTACGAAATTAATAAAGATGGGTTGCTAACTTTCAAGAAGAGGATTCTAGTTCCAAATAGAATGGAGTTGAAGGAACTAATTCTGAATAAGCATCATCAAAGTAACTACTCAGAACATCCTGGGTATTAGAATATGCTAACAACAATTAGAAAAAACTACTTCTGGCCAGGTATGAGAAGAGATATTGTGGAATATTTAAACAGGTGTTTAGAATGCCAGCAAGTGAAAGTGGAATACCGGCACCCAGCCAGATTGACGCAGCCTATACCGCTACCTGAGTGGAAGTGAGAGGTAATATGTTTAGACTTCATCACTGGTTTACCAAGGTCAAAGAAGCATAATGATTCTATAATGGTAGTGGTAGAATGATTAAGAAAATCAACACATTTTATACCAGTGCAGTCCACTTATAAGACAGTGTAAATAGCACATATATTCATGAGAGAGATCTTTAGACTGCATGGTATCCCAAAAGCTGTCATATCTGACAGAGATGTGAAGCTTACTTCAGCATTCTGGAAAATATTGTTTACAGGATTAGGAACTCAAATTAATTTTAGTACTGCTTACCATCCGCAGACGAACGAGAAAACGAAATGAGTAAATCAAATCCTGGAGGACATGTTACATATGTATGTAATGCAACAGCCAACTAGGTGGGAGGAATATCTGCACCTAGTGGAATTTGCATACAATAACGGATACTAGGAATACCTTAAGATGAGTCCATTCAAAGCATTATATGGACGGCAATGCAAAACTCCTATAATTGGAGTAGCCCAGAAACCAAGTTGATGCTTGGACCAGATATGTTGGCTGAAATGGAGTCAGAGGTAAGGAAGATCCAACAGAATTTGAATGCAGCCCAGGATAGACAAAAAATATATACATATAATAAAAGGACTTATCGTGAGTTTGAAGTGGGAGACCATGTGTACGTAAGGATCAAACCAAAGAAAAGCACTTTAAGGTGGGCCTCTTGTGCCAAGTTGGCACCCAAGTTCTGCTATCCTTTCGAAATATTGGAAAGGGTAGGACCTGTGGCTTACCAATTAGCTTTTCCCAGTCATATCTGGGTGCACAACATCTTCCATGTATTGTTATTGAAATGATACGTACATGATCCAAAGCATATAATTCATTGGCAGAATCTTCAAGTAGGATATGGGTATAAGACTTGATTAGAAGTGCTAATATGTATGAAGAACTAATTCAAGTTTATTGATTGTAGGTCGAATCAGATGAAGAGTTTCTGGTCGAACCTTAGTGTATAATTGACCAGAGAGAAATCATGCTCCAGAAATGAGCCATCATCCAGGTTGTTGAGATTAAACAAGATGATGAGCTTAGTGAAAAGTAATCACCTTCACTAAGTGGGGCCCACAGACTATTTTTAGGTGTATGTCTATTTTTAGACATGGTGAGCATATCCTATAAGTTGCAGGATGTTATTTGTAGATGGTTGGTCAAATGTGGAAAACAGATGAAATTCTATTTTTATAATATTGGGCGATGTCTATTTACAATTCGTCGATCTAAAAATAGGTGCATGTCGATTATTATTAACCCTTAATAATAATCTGAAAATAAACATCAACTTATTCTCTTGGAGCACTTTATTTCGGTGAACAGATTTGGAAAATCAGTGGGCTGAAGGAATTACGCAATTCCTAAGGTTATTGGTGGCTCATGCATGAAGGACTTAGTTAGAATTGAAGTGGAAAAGTTACGACAGAGTTGGAAGAGTAGTTATAGGAGTTGTTATTTAGTTTAACTCAGTTATGTGAGTTAAACTGAGTTGAGCTAGTTGTATCTAGTCTAACTGAAAGATACACTAGTGAGAGTTAAGTGAATTAATTAGTTAATTAATTCACAACTAATAACTCACTAACAACTGAACAGATACAATAGTTAACTACAATGCATGTCACTTCCAGTGGAGACCTAGTGGAGCGATAGGTGAAAGGGTGAGATGGAATATTTGTTGTGACAATAGGGATGCATTCAATGCATTTGACACACATTGGAGTTGCCAAAGCGAGGATTCACTAATCAATTCAAGGCCGTTGAATTCATTCAGGGGTCTTCTTCAGCAGGGATTGTGCAGTGGAGGCAGGCTGTCAGGAGGCAATAAATTGGTGTGTGGAGATGCAAATTTCTGCATGACAGCATGTAATGAATCTACATTGTACTGAGAGCTTGATGTACTAAGATTTGTATGAGATTATTACATGATTCCATTGATATACATAATATAGGATAGTTGGGGTTTTTAGCTTTAAGCTTTCCCATTAAACAACCAGTGATCAATGCATTTAATTTTAATAATAAAGCGATGATTATATAACATATTCTAACTTAAGTTCTTAGTGAAGGGATATGACAGCTATGAAAGGAACAAACATGATCAGAGGGGAGAATAGATCTTATCTGATATTAATTAATTCATGATATCGGGCGTATGATATGAAGATATTTGTAATCTCAGTAGTGAAGTTGTGCTGATGATTTATTCAGTGATCAAGCAGTACAACAATTGAGTATTCATTGAAATGGCTTTCAATGGGTTGCGGTTGGAATATGACCTTGAGGGTAGCTTGAACTACATAGCCTAGAAGGATAGGATGGACGCAATTCTTGAATATAATTGACTAAAGGATTTCATCGATAGCGATGTTCCTAAGCCTACTTATAGCAATGTTACAATACTTGATGCATGGAAAAAGAAGGTAGCGAAGACAAGAAGAATTCTGTTGGAAGGTGTGAAATAACATATTGTGTCAAGCCTTCATGGTAAATCCAATCCATTTTCAATGTGGAAGGCTTTGACAGATATTTTCCAAAGCATAAACGACCATAGGAATTTGGCGCTGAAAGATAAGCTCAGAAAAATCAAAATGGAGAAGGGCAATGGTATTCCAAAATATCTCACGAAGTTTGTCCAATGTAGGGATGAGCTTGGGAGTGTGGGAATTATAGTTGCGGATGATGAATTGGTGAGCTTGGCTCTCCTTGGGCTTTATAAGAGTTGGCACAACTAAGAAGACTCTGTTAATGGATGGGAGAAACTGCCAGATTGGGAGCGCTTTTGGTCATAACTTGTGCAGGAGGAGATAAGGCGAATAGCCAGGGATGGCTCTTCATCGAAGAATTATGATGAAGAGAATTTCACTTTGGCTGCCAAAGAAAGGAAAGGGAAGGGGAAGAAATCCCATCCAAAATCTGAGGCTAAAGGCAAGAATCTGGATTTGTCCAAAGTGAAGTGTTTTCACTATCACGAACATGGGCATCTCACCACTAAATGCCCATAGAAAAAGAAGAACAAGAAGGTTGTTGGAGCTGTAGCTGGAGAGGCCTTAGCCTCGTAATTTGAACTTGATTTCTCTTTGATCACATGCTTGGTTTCACGCTCAATGGGATCGATGTGGTATCTTGATAGTGGTGCGTTTTTCCCTATGACGGGAGACAAAGAGTTGTTTAGTGACTTGGAGGAGAAGGACCTTAAAATGCATATAGAGATGGGCGACAATGGTCGATACAGTGCGACTGACATTGGGACCATTACCTTTGAGAGGGAGTCAGGTAATCCATTTCTGTTGAAAGATGTTATGCATGTTTCGGGTCTGAAGAAGAACTTTGTCTCGGTCGCAATGTTGGAAGAAAAAGGTTATGACGTTGTTTTTAGCGATGAAAAATCTTTCCTGCAACACACAACAACGAGTCAAACCAAGAGGATATGGATTCGAGTTAAGAATCTCTACAAGCTGGAGGTAGATGGCTGCGTTGCAATGATGGGCAAGGCAGAAGAAGTGGTGAGCCGGGATGAGGGCGAATTATGGCACAAGAGATTGGGCCATCTTCACCATGGTGCTTTAAAGATTTTGTAGCAGATTTCTACTGGACTTCCCAAGGGTACTCTTGCACAGTCAGATCAGTTCAAGGGATGTACTATGGGTAAGTTTGTGAATACCACCTTTCATGAGAAGGAGAACTGTGCTTCGGTGATCCTGGAGAGAATTCACACAGACGTGTGTGGACCTTTCTCAGTTGCTTCAACAGTTAAAGACAAGTATTATGTTATATTTTTTGATGACTATTCTCGTAGATGCTGGATCTTCTTCATGCAGAAGAAGAGCGAAACATTCTCAAAGTTCTGTGAGTTTAAAGCATTGGTGGAGAAGGATTCGGGGAAGCAAGTGAAGGCTCTATGCAGCGATAATGGTGGTGAATGTTGAGATTTTGCTGGCTAAAATCTCATGGATAATGCCAAAAATAGGATTTTTTCCAAAACTAATGGCATCAAATCCTGAAAAGGAGATATTATATCCTATTTTGTTGTGATAGGATGCAATTGAATTTATTATTTAGTTTCTTCTCTACATCTATAAATTGTAAGCCCATAGAGGAAAAATATATATGAGGGTGTGGAAGAGGAAGTGCAGATGTGCAAATCTGTTGTTGTAATCTCCTATTGAATAATAAGAAAGCTGATACCTCTTTTTGGTGGATGTAGCCCAAAGTTGGTTGGGTGAACCACGTTAAATTCTCTATCTCTATGTTTTCTTTTGTGTGGATTTATTTAGCTGTCTGCTGTGCATACTCTAACAATTGGTATCAGAGCCTGTGTTAACGTATGAGAGCAAGCAGCAGAGCCGTCGCCGTTGAATGTATGTGAGCAAGCAGTAGAGTCGTGGCCATTGACTGCGCCTGTATTAACGTGCATGTGAGTTGTTTTATTTA
This sequence comes from Pinus albicaulis, assembly GCA_034641835.2. Lineage (NCBI taxonomy): Eukaryota > Viridiplantae > Streptophyta > Pinopsida > Pinales > Pinaceae > Pinus > Pinus albicaulis. The sequence goes on from CM076576.1 coordinate 833,745,087, forward strand.
CGTGCGGAGTCGCGGAGGCTACATTTGTTATCAATATGTCAAAAGCGTGAGTTGTTTCATTACGTGCAGAGTCGAGATTTCAGATATTTTTTTTTAATATCTTATATAACTGCATACCTAAGTACTGTTAGTTGAGGTGGGATTGCAAGAACTTGCAGGTTCGATGCAACTAAACAAGTGAAAAAGCTGTCGTGATTGGTAGCCCAACGTAAAACCCCATGTCTGCTGAGTGGGAGGAGCGTCAACGGATTACAGGTTGGATGGATAATATTTTGACTTATGTGTTTGAACAATCATTGGTTGAGCCGAACATGCTTGTGATTGATGTGGAACAACTTCTCGGTGCTGCTGACTCATCTGAATTGGATTCAAAATCACTTGGTTTGTGTGGGTGTGAGATTTCTTAGGAAAAAGCCATTCGTTAAATGAATACATATGTGTTTTGAGGAAGTCCCGTATTTTGATATGACAGATGAAAATAGCTGCATTGTAAATAGTTCACTGATTTACATAATCGCTATGCATAATATAAAGAGTTTCTATTGTGTGAAGGCGAAGAAGTGCTGGTGTATGGGAGAAGAGGTAAAAATCTCGATTTATAGCACATTTATGGTATCCAATTAATTAATAATTGCATGTTTGAAAAAGGGAATTTTATCAAATTCTTAATTTGATTAAAAAGGAAATTAAGGATCCATAGAGAAGAAGTTAAACATTGAAAAAACTCAAAGTGCTTGATTTGAGATCGAGAAGTTTAATGGGAGGAATAACTTCGAAATCTGGAAAGTCAAGATGCACGATTTACTCGTACAATAAGGTGTGGCGAAGGTACTTTTGGGAAAATCCAAACATCCTTTCGCCATGACAGATGACGAATGGAGTGACATCGATGATAGAGAACTAAGCGGCATACGATTTTATTTGGCGGATGATGTTTTATTTAACATCGTGTCAAAGAAAATTGTCGTTGGTTTATGGACAAAGATAGAAAAAATGTACATGACTAAATCCTTAAAAAACAGGATTCTTCTGAAAAGACAGTTGTACAGCTTGCTCATGAAGAAAGTTACAACAATAACCGATCATCTGAATACCTTTAATACTCTCTTGGTGCAGTTAGATAGCATAGAAGTAAAATTTGATTCGGAAGATAAAGTTGTAACTTTATTATGTTCTCTGCCTGAGTCATGGGATCATTTGTTACTTCTATAAGTCTTAGTTCATCAGAAACCATTGAATTTGATGATGTTGTTGGAGCTATGTTGTCTAAAGAAACCAGAAAAAGTTCAAATTTAGAAACCTCTACATCAGAAGCAATGATGGTTAGAGGTCGATCTAAAGAAAAACGCTTCAGTCAGAAAAACAACTCTCGGTCAAAATCGAAAGGGAAGAAGAGTAAGCTAAAATGTTGGTTTTGCAGCAAATCGGGACATTTGAAGAAGCACTGTTGGAAGAGACAGCAAACATCCAAAGGAGACTCTTCAACAAAAAATAAAGAAGAAAACACGACATATACAGGTTTAGGTTCGGCATTCGGTTCAGGTATAAGTGATGAAGTTTTATTAGTTAATTTTTCAAATCATGATCAACATTGGCTATTAGATTCTGGTGTGTCCAATCACATGTGCATACATAAACAATGGTTTAAATCTTATAAGTCAGTTAATGATGGAGTAGTTTACATGGGCAATGATGTCTCATGTAATTTTGTGGGAATTGGAAGCATCCAGATTAAAATTTTTGATGGGACAAATAAAGTCTTAACTGATGTAAGACATGTGCCTGAACTCAGAAAAAAACTTATTTCTCTAGCAGTGTTAGACACAAATGGATATAAAACTTTTATTCAAGGTGGAGTAATGAAAATTTACAAAGGAATCTTATTAGTAATGAAAGAAAAGAAGATTGGAAATCTTTTTCAGTTAGAAGGAAGAACAGAGTCAGATCATGTTTCAATTGTATCTGAGAACGACAATGATTCTGTTCGACTATGGCATTAATGGTTGGGCCATATGAGCGAAAGAGGATTAAAAATCTTATCTGATCGTATGTTACTTCCTAGTTTAAAATCTTCTAAGTTAGATTTCTGCAAACATTGTATTTATGGGAAACAAAGCAAGCAGAAATTTAAAACTGGAAAACATACTAGTAAAGGAATCCTTGATTATATCCATTCTGATGTTTGGGGTCCATCTCCTACAACCTCATATGGAGGATCATCATATTTTGTATCTTTTATATATGATTTCTCTCGAAAAGTATGGGTTTACATGTTAAAAATAAAGTATGATGTAGTCATAGTTTTCAAGCAGTTTAGAGCATTAGTAGGAAATATCACTGGAAGAACCATTAAATGTTTAAGAACTGACAATGGTGGTGAGTTTACTTCAAAGGAATTTGATAATTATTGCAAGGAATTTGGGATCGAAAGACATAGAACTACTGCGTATACTCCTCAAGAAAATGGAGTTGTTGAATGCATGAACATGACTCTCTTAGAAAGAGTAATAAATATGCTAAGTAACGCAAATTTGCAGAAGGAATTATGGATAGAAGCAGTATCTATAGCTTTTTATTTGATAAATCGGTCACCATCAACTGCAATAGGATGCAAAATTCCTCAAGAGGTATGGAAGGGTCATCCTTGTGATTATTCTAAACTGAAATTTTTTGGTTGTGATGCGTATGCTCTAATTCTGAAACATCAACGTTCTAAATTAGATCCTAAATCAAAAAGATACATCTTTGTTGGATATGGTGATGGGATTAAGGGATATAGGTTGTGGGATCCTACTACTCACAAGATCATCATTAACAGAGATGTTAAATTCAATGAATCTTCACTTGATAATCCAGTTGTAGATATTAAATTGAAACAGGAAAATGTACCTAAATTTCAACATATTCAGTTTGAAACCAGTTCAAATACTGATGATAGTAAAGATGAACAAGTTTCAAATGAAGATCATGAAGAAGTTCGTATAGATAATATTCAGCAAATTGTGGAAGAACCAAAAACATCTTTAAGAAGGTCGACAAGAATCAGACATCCTCCTAAAAGGTATGATGATTATTTTAGTTCAGTTGCTTTAACCACTAATGATGATGAACCTTTATGCTATCAGGAAGTTGTAGAAGGTTCTAACAGTGATAAGTGGAAAGAAGCTATGAAGGATGAAATGAAGGCATTATACAAGAATGCCACGTGGGACCTCGTAGAACTTCCCAAAGACAGAAATTTTGTAGGATGTAAATGGGTTTTCAAATTGAAAAGGGGTGTTGATGATAAAGGAGACAGGTACAAAGCGAGGCTGGTTGCGAAAGGTTTTTCTCAGAAAGCAGGAATTGACTTTCATGAGATATTTTCACCAGTTGTTAAAATTGTTTCAATTCAGATTGTCTTAGCATTAGTTGCATTAGTTGCTTTACTTGATTTAGAATTACAACAACTAGATGTTAAGACTGCATTCTTACATGGAGATCTATATGAAGAGATTTATATGGAAAAACCTGAAGGGTTTGTTCAAAATCGCAACAAGAAATTTGTCTGCAGGCTCAAGAAATCATTGTATGGTCTGAAGCAGTCGCCGAGACAATGGTACAAGAAATTTGATTCTTTCATGATGAGCCAAAATTATATAAGAAGTGAATATGATCATTGTGTTTACTTCAAGAAATTAAGTAATGACATATTCATTATCTTAGTATTATATGTTGACGATATGCTTTTAGCAAGAAAAAGCATAAATGAGATCAACTGGTTAAAGGCTCATATGGCTAGGACGTTTGATATGAAAGATCTAGGAGCAGCAAGACAAATTTTGGGCATGGAGATTTTCAGAGATAGGAGCAATGGTAAGTTGTGGTTATCACAACAGAAGTATATTGAGAAAATACTCTTAAGGTTTGGTGTGAACAATGTGAAGCCAGTTTCAGTCCTTTTAGCTTCCCATTTTAAGCTTTCTTCAATTTTATGTCCTAATACAAATGAAGAAAAGGAATATATGTCTCGAATACCATATGCTAATGCAGTAGGAAGTTTGATGTATGCAATGGTTTGTACACGACCAGATATTTTACATGCAGTTGGGGTTGTCAGTAGGTATATGGAAAATCCATGGAAAGAACACTGGGTAGCAGTGAAATGGGTGCTTCGGTATTTGAGAGGCACAAGTGATTATTGTATCACTTAAGAAAAAAGTAGTGAATTTGTTTGCGGATATGTTGATTCCAATTTTGCAGGTGATTTGGATAAGAAACGGTAAACTTCAGTATATATCTTTACTCTTGCAGGTGGAGCTATTAGCTGGATGTCAAAGCTACAAAACATTGTTGCTTTATCCACTACTGAAGCAGAATACATAGCTGCTTCACATGCTTGCAAAGAAGGGTTTGGTTGAAAGGTTTGTTTGGTGAGTTTGGTAGGATGCAAGACAACATAAAGTTATTTTGTGATAGTCAAAGTGCAATTAATTTGGCTAAAAATCCAGCCTATCATAGTAAATCAAAGCATATACCTATAAAGTACCATTTTGTAAGACAGGTTATAACTAAACGAGGAGTCTCTCTTGAAAAAGTGCATAGAAAGGAAAACTGTGCAGACATGTTCACGAAACCAGTTTTATTAGAGAAGCTACGACGGTGTCTGGCTTCTCTTGGCTTGCAAAAAAAAATGAAAATAATAACAGGAACAAGGTATCGGGCTAATTGTTGTCAAGGTGGAGATTTTTGAGATTTTGTTGGCTAAAATCTCATGGATAATGCCAACAATAGGATTTGTTCTGAAACCGATGGCATCAAATCCTGAAAAGGAGATATTATATCCTATTTTATTGTGATAGGATGCAATTGAATTTATTATTCAGTTTCTTCTCTACATCTATAAATTGTAAGCCCATAGAGGCAAAAGATATATGAGGGTGAGGAAGAGGAAGTGCAGATGTGAGAAATATACTGTAGTAATCTCCTGTTGAATAATAAGAAAGTCGATACCTCTGTTTGGTGGATGTAGCCCAAAGCTGGTTGGGTGAACCATGTTAAATTCTCTGTCTCTATGTTTTCTTTTGTGCGAATTTATTTAGCTATCTGTTGTGCATACTATAATAGTGAATATATGTCAAACGAATTTAAAGACTTTTGTAGCAAAGAAGGAATTTGAAGAGAACTCATAGCGCCTCATAACCCACAGCATAATGGGGTTGCGGAGAGGAAGAACAGAACGATTGTGGGTACTACACAATCTATGCTGCATGACTAGGGCCTACCGATGCATTTGTAGGCGGAAGCATGCAACACTACGGTTTATGTGCAAAACTGTTGTCCTCGTAGAATACTTGGCATGAGTGCACTTGAAGAAGCTTTTACTGGTAAGAAGCCTGATATTTCTCATTTGAATATTTTTGGCTCATCTATTTATATTCATGTGACAAAGGACGCCAGGAAGAAGTTGGAGCCGACTGCAGAAGTTGGGATATTTGTGGTGTACACAGAAACACCCCATAATTATCGTGTTAATTTTCCAAACAGTTGAATGACTGTAGTGCGACAGGATATAAAATTCAATGAGGAGAAAGCCATGAAGTTGTCGCTTGAGAGGGAGCTACACTTGCATGTAGAGGAGGAACTCCTTGTTCCAAAATATGAACCTCTAGATGTGGATCAGCCACAGGAGGAGATTCATGGAGTGGAGGAGTCCACTCATGCAGAACCAAACATCAGAATAGACTGAAAGAGTACCACAGAAGATGAGAGACTGAAGCTTGATGCGGCAGAGAATGTAGGAGTCCCTACATCATAGCGCAGACAGAGACATTCCCTGACCGATTTACTAGATACATGGCTCTTATGAGCAAGTATATTATGACAGAGCCATCTTCTTTTGAAGAAGAAACACAGGAGCCCACATGGGTAGATGCCATGGTGGAGGATTATGACTCCATTGTCAGAAAAAATGCTTGGGAAATTGTTCCAAGCCCGGTGGGTAAATCAGTGGTAGATTCGAAATGGATCTACAAGGTAAAGCAAGCTGTTGATGGGAGCGTCAAGAAGTATAAGGCAAGATTTGTTGCCCGGGGCTTCTCATAGAATGAGGGGATTGATTATGAAGAAACCTTTGCACCTGTCGCATGGTATTCTTCTATAAGGACCATCCTTTCTCTCTCAGCGTAGATGGGTCGGCATATTCATTAGATGGATGTGAAGACTGCATTCCTTAATGGGATCATTGAGGAAGAGGTGTACATTGAGCAGCCTGAAGGATTTGAGATCTTCATCAGCGAGTCGCATGTGTGCAGACTCAAAAGAGCGATGTATGGGCTGAAGCAAGCACCACGTGCTTGGTACACATAGATCGATGGTTATTTCACTAGACTTGGCTTCACAAAGAGTGAGGCAGATGCAAATCTATACCAAATTGTGGTGGAGGGTAAGCTTTTAATCATTGTTCTTTATGTTGATGATTTAATACTAACGGGTGATGAGTAGTTGATACACTCATGCAACGTAGATCTTTCAAAGTAGTTTGAGATGAAGGATTTGGGCCTCCTTCATTATTTCCTTGGATTGGAAATATGGCAGTGAGAAGGTGAAATTTTTGTATCTCAAGGCAAGTATGCTCAGGAGATACTTGGTAAGTTTCACATGGAGGAGTGCAAGCCCATGGATACTCCTCTTCCAGGAAATTGGAGGAAAGAGGATGCTACATCAGCAAAGGTAGTGGATGCCACTGTTTATTGACAGTTGGTGGGTTCGCTCATGTATTTATTTAATAAAAGACTGGACATATATTATACGATGAACCAACTTTCACAAGTGATGGTTAAGCCTACCAAGCTCTTTTGGAAGGCAGGAAAGCATGTCCTGAGGTATCTCAGGGGCACATCTGAGTATGGCTTATGGTACAGACAAACGGATGAGGTGAAGTTGCATGGCTTCACGGATTCAGATTGGGTAGGCAGCCCAACGGACAGAAAGAGCACATCAGGAGGGGTTTTCAGTATCATATCTACAACAATTTCTTGGTACAGTAAGAAGAAAAGATCTGTGGCACTCAGTTCAGCAGAAGCAGAATACATGGCAGCAATTCAAGCTACATGTGAGGCTATCTGGATGAGGAAGATCCTAGTCGGTTTTTTCGGTTCACATTTAGATCCTATATTAATACATTATGATAATCAGAGTTGCATTAAACTCTCGATTAATCCTGTGTTTCATGACAGATCTAAACATATTGATATCTGGTATCATCATATCAGAGATTGTGTGCAGCGGAAGATCATGTTGCTTCAGTACATTCCTACGGAAGATCAGGATGCAGATATTCTGACGAAGGAGCTCAACAGGAGAAAATTCAAATACCATAGAGGAAGGATCAAGGTGAAGGATAATCGCTATCTTGTTGAGAGGAAGTGTTGAGATTCAACAAGATGATGAGCTTAGTGAAAAGTAAGTACCTTCACTAAGTGGGTCCTGTAGGCTATTTTTAGGTGTATATCTATTTTTAGACATGGTGAGCATATTCTATAAGTTGCAGGATACTATTTGTAAATGGTTGGTCAAATGTGGAAAATATATGAAATTCTATTTTTAGAATATTGAGAGAAGTCTATTTATATATCATCGATCTAAAAATAGGTGCATGTCGATTATTATTAACCCTTAATAATAATCCGAAAATAAACATCAACTTATTCTCTTGGAGCTCTTTATTTCAGTGAACAGATTTGGAAAATCAGTGGGCTGAAAGAATTACGCAATTCCTAGGGTTATTGGTGTTTCATGCATGAAGGACTCAGTTAGAACTAAAGTGGAAAAGTTATGGCAGAGTTGGAAGAGTAGTTACAGGAGTTGTTACTTAGTTTAACTCAGTTAAGTGAGTTAAACTCAGTTGAGCTAGTTGTATCTAGTCTAACTGAAAGATAGACTAGTGAGAGTTAAGTGAATTAATTATTAATTAATTCTCAACTAATAACTCACTAACAACTGAACAGATACAATAGATAACTATAGTGCATGTCAGTTCCAGTGGAGACCCAGTGGAGAGATAGGTGAAAGGGTGAGATGGACTATTTGTTGTGACTATAGTGATGCATTCAATGCATCTAGCACACATTGGAGTTGCCAATGAGGATTGCGCAATCAAGGAAAGGCCAATTCAAATTCATTCAGGGGTCTTCTTCAGTAGGGATTGCGCAGTGGAGGCAGGCTGTCAGGAGGCAAGAAATTGGTGCATAGATATAAAAATTTCTTCATGATAGTGTGTAATGATTGTTGATTGTATTGAGAGCTTGATGTACTAAGCTTTGTATGAGATTATTACATGATTCCATTGATATACATAATATATGATAGTTGGGGTTTTTAGCTTTAATATTTCCCATTAAAAAACTGTGTTATGTGCGTTTGAATTTATTCACATGTGTTTGAAATTGAGTTTTAAATTTCCGCAAGTTTAATAGTGGAAGGATTATTTATTTAGCAAGAAGATAAATATTTTTAGATCAGGAGAATCCGGTAATACATCAGTATTAATAAATTTCTACACAGGTTAAGGTGCAATGGAAGCACTCTGGCCTGGATGAGGCTACGTGGGAGGATGAAGGCTTTGTTCGGGAGGACGGTGTTCACTTCCAGGGGGGAAGTTGTAATAGTTGGCTTATTGCTAACTGATAGTTATGATATGTTGTTAAGAAATTAATACATTCATTATTACTTTTGTTTTTATTTTTTTTAATATATTATGAGTAGGAAATTAATCTTGATTAAATTAATTATGGAAGTGATTTCCATAAAAGAGTAATAAACTGATGGTAAAAAGTAACTCAAGAATTGAAAGTTAGTTTAAACATAATCAGTTCAAACAATTACCCCAACCTCTGAGGATAAAGGGTTATCCCCGTGAGGAAGAGGGGTTATGTTCGGTAACTAGAGAAGGAAAATTCTGGAGAAGAATTCCTGGACTGGTGCTAACCAGTGGAATACTCCAAATTTCTGATATTGCTGGAATTGAAGACTGGACTGGATTGTCCCAAGGTCTCTTCCAGAAATTTTCTGTTAACTTACAAAGCTCAGACTTGGAGCACGGGGGAGAGTTGAGGACATGATAGCCTCACTCGTGGTAGGGAGGAACAATATTAGTCAGAAAAACGAAGGACAGATAAGTATTTTATTTCTTTGTTATTAAAATTATGGATAATGCAGAGAGTTACATGTAGGTTTAATGAAGTAGAATTCTGTACATGTTCTTTTTCTGTTATAGATAAGACAAACAGGTAAATCAAGCACTATTAAAAATTTGGTAGTGCTGAGAGTTGTTAACATAGAACCCTCGAAGAAAGGTTCTGTGTTTGTTGCTCTCTGCTTCCTATGATATTACATGGACAGAATGATCCATACATTGGGCTAATCAGTTACAGAAAGAAAAAGAACATTAGAACTTTAAATTAAATAAAGATCATGCTGTGAGTACTTGTAAAGACAATATTCACCATAGATATGGACCAAAGCTATTTATTTAAGTACTACTGAAAAGCCAAATTGTATATGGTGACCTCTATTTGAAAGAACTGTAAACTACAATATGACCAGCAGAAATATAGAAATATATAAAATGTAAATCTTTTCTACCGAACTATGAACTATATTTCCATTGTTCAACTTCAAGAAGACGAAATGAGAAATGATATGGAAAAATAAGTAAGTACAGTAGTATTAATCCTATGCAAGTCTGAACAAGGAAAAATATAGCAAGAATTTTATTTTGTTCTCTTCTACATATATAATAGTGATACTATATTATTTCGAAAATTTTCGTAGCTCAGAAGGAAGCAACATTCAAACCCGAAAAGAAATTTTTATGAAAACCAGCAAAATAATACTAAACGTATTATCAAAGAGTTTGGTTATAGAACCGATATGACCATAAACGCAATAATTCACATAGTATTACTAGACAGGAGATAATTTCTTTTCTAGTTATCTTTGAACAAAAAAATAAGAGTACCGAATGAAGAAAACTGATAAATAGCCAATGGCACAAACTATAGGTATTAATTACAGTATCGTTTATCAAATCAGAACCACTGCCTTACTCAAATGTATTATGTAAGGTTGTGCTAGAGAATACCCTTGATTAATTGGATAAGATTAATACAACAGAACCTAATAGCAAAAGCAGCATTTAACATCAGCATGGCATGCATGCAGAACTCCAAATGATAGAAAACAGAGAGTTCATTAGGAAATCAGGAAAATCAAGCAGAGGGTTTGAGTTCCGAACCAAATTTACTAAAGGGATACCTGTTGGAATGAAAAGAAAATGGTTTAGTCGAGGTTGAAGAAAATGAACTACATCTGTAATCTTCATCTATTGCAGAGAACCATACAAATGAGTTTACCTGCAAGGGGAAATAGATATGGATTAAACCCTTGTTAACCTATGTAAAACGCAGAAAATAATATAAGAAAAGAATCAAATAGGAGAATAACTATATGTACCTATGAAGGGTGTTTCCGCTGAGAACCTGGCATCGTAACCTGTACATTATAGTTGTGGGTTAAATGTTAGTAAAATAAAATGAAAACGAAAACAATCCATAACAGCCCTGAAAGCTAATGCTACCACGAAGAAGGGTTTTACCTTAACTATCGCTAGTGCAGCGTAAACTAGGGTAGCTTGCTCCAAAGAGAGGGCGCTCCAAAGAGAGGGCCTGAGTGAGTTTCACCGTGAAGATAGCTAACAATAGAATGCCAAAGGTAAGATAAATTTTGTTATAGCAATATTTCAACTTCAAACTCTCAGAGAAAACAATTTGTTGGAAGAGCAGAGAAAATATAGGGTGCTTACCGAAGAAAAATGCAAAAGCGACTGTAATCTCCCGAGGAATCAAAGTATGATGGATATTTTGTCGAAGAAATGACTGTGGCAAAATTGTGTTGCCAAGCTTGCTGGGAAAATGACTGTGACAGAACTGTATAGCCATGTTAGAAGTCCTGCAAGGGTTGTCTGCAAAGACAGTAACCCGTCCGTAGAGAGCCAAGGCAGAATACACAATGAATGGGGAATAAATGGTTAACGAGGTAGTCGTTACCCCAAAAACCCTAAGACATGACCACTGTCAGATGCTAGAGAATAATATCTAGGGTGGAGAGGATGTACAACTATCGATCATAAATGTAAGCCAGCGAGAGAGATGAGGTTTCGAGAAACAAATTTATTACACCTTACCATCAAATACGATTACCATGCCGAATGACTTGATAACTCTAAACCAACAATTGGATTTTCCATAAAGATTAGTATGTATGATGTAAATGTGATTTGATTGTGACTTGATAATGCCTCGTGATTAGAGGAGCCAGTTGGAACATTAGGTTAGAGGTTTGACAGAAATATTAAGTTATCCATGGTGAATATAGTTACGTATATAAATCGATAGGCTATGTAGTTAAGTTGAGAAAATATTACTCTTTTGTGTAGTAGGGTCGGTTGGTGTAATGTAATTTATACATATACATTTATATTTGCAAGAAAATAATGTGTTTATAAGATGGTGTAGTAAAAAAAAATTATATGATATAATCATATATATTACAAAAATATTATATGTTGGTGTATTTTTTAAAATTTTATGACTAAATTAGGTATAGTTTATCTGTTTTACTGTTTGTGTATTACATTTGAAAAAAAATGATTTTTTTATATTAAGTAAACTGTATATTTTAAATTTATGATTCTATTAAAATTTTAAAATTTTTAAATAATGTTGAAAAAATATATGATTAAAAAATTAAGAATATAAAAAAATAAACTACAACCTAATTATAATTTATATTATGTTTTATTTTAATATTATATTTTTATAAATGTTAAATCACAATAGCTTGAGGGTTTATATTTCCTCTTATTAGAGTTATATTATGCAATATTAGTGAGTGTGGAAAAAAATTGAACATGTCTTCTAAAGTTACCATTCACAAAAAAATTATTATATTTTTATAATATTATTTTGAAATTTTATTTAAAAATTCAACAATTTTTAATTGTAAATTAACTTTATAACATTAATTTTATTAAAAGTGTTGTAACAATTTTTATAAGAATTAGTTTATTATAATCATATTTTAATAACCATTTTAGATCTATCTTAAATATGAATATATGACATATCTAGAGGAATTAAATCTAGGTGCAAATTTTTAGAGATATTTAATCTTTTTGGATGCTTAGTAAATCCAAAATTAAGATAAGCCTAGACTGATTATATATATAGATATATAATATTTCTTCCAAACACTTAAATTTTTGAGTGCCTCAATGGCTTAGGGTCTATATGATGAATTTTTAAAATCTTTTAAAAGTTTCTTGAGAAGACCGTGTGGGGTTTTGTAAATTTTTTTTGGGTTCGCACATAATTTTGCATAGTTTGTGGTTATATATATATGAAGAACCAAGTCATTGTCGTTTTCACCGTAATGTGTAACAATGAAGATATTTGACTCTTTTCTTTAAAATTTTGTTTCTAGTGCATGTTGTGCCACCGCTTGAGGGTTCGTTAGAATTCCGACCCGACTATGGTTTTTCTACTATTTATTTCTTTTTACAATGAATATCGTTCTTTCTTGTGCTCAGAATTAATTTAAGTTATGGCATTCCTTAATTTCATACGCAGATGGAATTATTATCAGTTTTTAAATTAGTTTTGTATGATTGGTTAGGGCTTTAGTGAAACCCTTTTCATGATTTATATTTTAGGTGGCAGAAGAGTGACCCCAGGAGCCGCGTTGATCTCCCTTCCCTTGATGTGTTTTCCAACAATGCGGCCTCTCAGTGCCCATTAGGCTGTCGGAGAGGCGTTGCTCCAATTCAATGTTAACTAGCAACGTGCAATCGTTTGAGGAATTGCCGCATGCAAAGTGAAGAAGCCATTCATGGTGATCATCGGACAGGAGCCTTTGATTGTATGATTGTTTGGAGTTTTGATCTTTGTCGCGGTTAGAAATTCCCTCATAAAAATGGGCTTGAAGGAGAAGGAGCTGCGTAGGAGAAGGCAACCCCCAGTGTTGCTGCAAGTTTGTTGTTGCAGTCCTTTTAAATATTTCTTTTAAAAGGAAATTTTTTATTTATTTATTTATTTATTTTTTTGTTTTTGGGTCTCGAAGTCCATCTAAAACTTTAGGGGATCATATTTTTTTTTAAGGGGTTTCTATATCTTTAAAAAGACTTGTTTTTTGTATCATATTTTTTTTTTAAAGGGGGTTTCTATATCTTTAAAAGGGACTTGTTTTTTGAGCATCTATTTGAAGGGGATATATTTTAAAGAAGATTTGTTTATATTAAGAGAACATCTATTTTTTTGAGATATCTGGATTTGGAGATAGACTCATTTTTTCAATTGCTCGAGGTCGAATGTTTTTTGAGATAGACCAATCCCAATGAACAATCAGATGGTATATGCGTACTTGAACGAGAGCAATAGGCTCGATGGATCAAATTATTCTAATTTGAAACCAGCTCCAAATTCAAGTTGCAGACGCTCCTAGAGGGGGAAAAGTGCATGGGTGATTGTAAATGGAGATGAATTAAAGCCAACAGCAGCAGGAGGCGAAACCACTGTAGCAATTCAGGATTGGGAGAAAAGGGAGAACAAGGAAAAATACTCCATTATCCCTCACATCGAAGAGTTTCAATCAACAAATGAGATCTGGACAACTCTCAAGGATCTGTACGAGATTAAAAACACAAATTGCCTATTGTTCCTAAAGAGTAAGATTCTCTCAATTAAAATGGAGGTGAATGAATCAGTAGTTGCGCTCATCTCTCAAATCAAGGAGCTCAGAGATAAGTTGGGAAACATAGGGGAGACAGTGTCAAAGACTGATTGTTAGGTCCCTATATTAATAGTGTCATCCCTTATTATGTGTAGCCCCCCTTATTGTTATCGTTGTACCCCTGTAACCCAAATATTGTTATTATTGTACTCTTAAATTATTATTGTTAGGTCGACTAGGATTACATTGTGGCCCCATGGACTCTTATATATAGAAGGAGGTTTTGGTCATTTGTATCATTCAAGAATTGTTCATTTATGTAATGTATTGGAGGTTTCCCCCTCAAAGTGGCTTATTTATAAGGTGTTGATATCTCTTTTCTTCTATTTTTGGAGCTGGTTTCACAACATTTGGTATCAGAGCTTTGGATTCTAGGGTTTCGCTGCTCTAAACAGGTCATCGTGGAATTTTCTCTATAACTTGTTTTCTATGAAGGTTCAAAATCTGAAATTTTTAGGGCGCGAAGCCGAAATCCTGAGGAAACCCGTCGCAAAATTTCAGAGCTTGGTTCACAATATTTTCGGAGATATGATTTGTGGAAGGTAGTTCTTTTTCAGGCTCCCGAATTTCATCCCAAAGAGGTTGAAGCGTTGAAGCGAAGATGGATGGTTTGAAGAATAATATGGATGGTTTGAAGAAAGACGTGGAATCTAAGATAGATGGCATGGAAGCTGGAATGGAATCTAAGATGGATGACATGGAATCTAAGATCGATGAAAAAATGGAAAACATGAAGAATGATCTAAAAGAATACATGGAAGGTTTGACAAAGTTGATACAAGAAATGTTTCATAATGGTGAAAAGATAGTAGAGGAAACTCATGATGAGAACAAAATAAATCTTAATCGTGATTTCATAAACTCTAATGTTGGCGGGAAGAGCCACCATATTCCAAAAATGGATATGAGGAAGTTTGATGGAAAGGATCTTGTAACATGGATACTACAGATGGAGCAATATTTTGATCTCCATAACGTGAAAAACACACAAAAGGTACGCATTGCAACTTTACATTTAGAACAAAATACATTTGTATGGTATCGATGGCTTTGCTCCTATAAAAAAATTGTCACTTGGTCAATTTTTACGGAGGAAATGATAACACATTATGAGGATACAAAGAGCAACACCTTCTTTAGCCAATTGATAAATCTCAAACAAAAGGGTTTAGTGGGAGAGCACATTGAGGACTTCCAAAAATTGAATATAAGGGTAACTGATATTCCAGAGGAACACAGGATTGATCTCTTCATAGGTACTTTAAAGGATAACATCCAACATGAAGTCCACGTTTTGGAACCTGATTCATTGGAGAAGGCATTCAGGTTGGCAAGAAAAATTGAATGTAAAATTATGGAAACAAGGAAGCCTACTACTCACTTCTATAAACAAGGAAGTGTTGCTACGCCTAGATTTTTCCAGAACCTACAAGGTTGACAACACAACAATTGGAAGAAAAAGGAGCAAAAGGGCTTTGCTATAGTTGTGATAGCAAATACACTAAAGGTCATAGGTGTGCTGAGAAGAAATTATTTTACATAGATTGTGAAGAGGAAGAAGAAAATAAACAAGAAGAGGATATACACTAGGAACCAACCCTAGAAGAAGAAGAAATGAGTCCGACCATATCATGTAATGCATTGATAAGAATTACCACTCCTCAAACTCTCAAGATAGAAGGACATATCAAGAAGAAAAAGGTAATAGTGTTGATTGATTCGGGTAGTACCCATAATTTTATTCATTATAAGCTAGCCAAGGAATTGAATTGTTTCTTATACCCAAAACCAGAATGTCAAGTGATGGTTGCAAATGGAGGAACTATAAATTGCTCTAGAAAATTTCGTAATATCAAGATAGCCATGGGGGAATATGTATTGAATAGTCCAATGCTTTCTATCCCAATGGGAGTTGTTAATGTTGTACTAGGAGTACAATGGTTACAATCTTTAGGGAGGGTAGCTTTTAATTTTCAAGAACTTTTCTTGAATTTTTTTTCGGAAGGAAAGGAAATCGAATTATGGGGTATCATAGGGAATCCAGGAAAGATAATAAGCTCTAATGTCATGAAAAAGCTTATAAATAAAGAACAACGAGGCGTAATTGCAAAATTATGCTCACTAGAAGTTCCAACATCAAAATCATCTATTTCTCCAGATCTCCAGAAAGTCTTGGACAATCATTCCAAGGTTTTTGATACTCCCAAAGGACTCCCACCTATTCTTGATCATGATCATGCTATTCATTTAATTTTAGGAAGTGTTCCTCCAAACATCAGGCCTTACAGATATCCTTATGTCCAAAAAAGCGAAATTGAACATATGATTGCAGAAATGTTAGAGGCTGGTATAATTCAACCTAGTCAAAGTTCTTTCTCTGCTCCAGTAGTATTGGTGCACAAAAAATATGGATCATGGCGCATGTGTCCGGATTATAGGGAGCTCAATAAGCTCACTATTAAAGATAAATTTCCCATTCCTGTGATTGATGAATTATTGGATGAATTACATGGACCAATTTATTTTACCAAGTTGGATCTTCGTTCAGGATATCATCAAATTAGAATGAAGACTGAAGATATTCCAAAAACAGCATTTCGAACTCATGAGGGTCATTATGAATTTTTGGTCATGCCTTTTGGCCTTACCAATGCACCTTCTACATTTCAAGGTTGATGAATTCCATTTTCAAACCCTTCCTTAGAAAATTTGTGCTAGTATTTTTTGATGATATACTAATCTACAGTAGGTCTTGGAAGGATCATGTTCAACATGTTGATATGGTGCTCAAACTATTGCAGGAGAAACAATTATATGCAAAAAAATCCAAATGTTTCTTTGGAGTACAAGAGGTGGAATATCTGGGTCATATTGTATCTCACGAGGGTGTTAAGGTAGACCCTAACAAAATTAAAGCCATTAAGGAATGGAAAGTCCCCACAACCATAAATCAATTGCGAGGATTTCTCGGGTTAACAGGTATTATCGCAAGTTTGTTAAGAATTATGGGAGAATAGCAGCACCTCTAACAACATTATTGAAGAAAGATGCATTTTCATGGACTCCTGAAGCAACTAAGGCCTTTGAACATCTTAAAGAGGCAATGTGCCTAGCACCGGTCTTAGCTACGCCAGACTTCACAAAACCTTTATTGTGGAATGTGATGCCTCAGGAAATGGAATTGGTGCAGTTTTAATGCAGGAAGGAAGACCCATTGCTTTTGAAAGTCGTCCAATCAAAGGAAAGTATTTACAAAAACCTATTTATGAGAAGGAAATGTTAGCAATACTTCATGCACTAAAGAAACGGCGAACTTACCTAATGGGAAGACACTTCAAGGTAAAAACTAATCATGATAGTCTTAAACACTTTTTGGAACAAAGACTATCTTCAGAAGAGCAGAAAAAATGGGTCACAAAGATGGTGGGTTATGACTTTGAAATAATCTACAAAAAAGGAAAGCTTAATGTTGTTGCAGATGCACTCTCAAGAAAGAATGAAGAGGTGGAAGCATTGCTTTGTGCCATTTCTATTATCCAACCAGATTGGATAATCGAAGCAAGAGATGAATGGAAGAAGGACAAATATGTATGACACTCATTCAAAAGTTGCATAAAGATCCTAGTACATCCGATACATTTAGTTGGAAAAATTATTCCTTATGGTAGTTGATAGACTTACCAAGTATGCACACTTTTTGTGCATTATCTCATCCATTTAAAGCAAGTACAGTTTGCTACCGCATTTATGGAAACAATTCAAAAGCTACATGGAAAACCGAAGATTATTGTAAGTGACAAAGATCCTATTTTTACACGAAATTTTTGGACGGAATCATTGCTTGTTTGGGTACTCAACTAGCTCATAGCTCATCTTATCATCCTCAATCCGATGGTCAAACAGAGATAGTGAATAAACGTTTGGAAGGATATCTTCGTTGTTTTGTATCTGATAAGCAAGCACAATGGGTCAAGTGGTTACCTCTCGCTGAATGGTGGTATAACACTTCCTTCCATATTGCAGCAAAAATGACCCCATTTATGGCACTTTATGGATATCATCCACCATCCATCACATCTTATTTAAGGGAAAATTCTAGGGGTCAAGAAGTGGAGGATCACATCAAGCATCAACAAGAAGTTCTCCAACTCTTAAAGGATAACCTAAATTTGGCACAAAATCGAATGAAACAACAGGCAGATCAACATCGCAATGAGAGAAGTTTTGATGTGGGAGACTGAGTATTTTTACAGCTATAACCATACAAACAAATGTCCCTCAAGCAAGCTAAGAAGGATAATAAATTATCACCAAAGTACTATAGTCCTTACAAGTTTCTACAAAAGATTGGTACTATGGCATACAAATTGGAGCTTCCTGCTTCTTCGCGAGTGCATCTAATTTTCCATGTTTCATGCTTAAAAAGGTTATAGGGGACAAGATTCCAGTTCAAAAAATATTTCCAGAACTTGATGAGGAAGGAAAAACCATATTCGAACCTGAAGCAGTCACGGAAACAAGAACTCGACAACAACGAAATTGATCAATTCCAGAGTATCTCATTAAATAGAAGAACTTACCCACTGAAGATTCTACATGGGAGGATGAGAATTTTATACAAAAGCACCCAGAGCTACTGAAGCATTGAGGAAAACACCTGTTTTAAGGAGAGGGACATGTTAGGTCCCTATATTAATAGTGTAGTCCCTTATTATGTGTAGCCCCCATTATTGTTATTGTTGTACCCTTGTAACCCCAATATTTTTATTATTGTGCCCTTAAATTATTATTGTTAGGTCGGCTAGGATTACATTGTGACCCCACTAGGATTACATTGTGGCCCCATGGACTCCTATATATAGAAGGAGGTTTTGGTCATTTGTATCATCCAAGAATTTTTCATTTATGTAATGTATTGGAGGTTGTTGCCTCGAAGTGGCTTATTTCTAAGGTGTTGATATCTCTTTTCTTCTATTTTTGGAGCTGGTTTCACAACACTGATCTTATCATGATTACCATGAATGGTATGAATGATGACTATCAGATGTTCATCACAGGATTGAATGTGAGAGAGAAATCCCCCAAATTTGAAGAATTGACAGGGATCCTGATGCAAGAGGAAGAAAGGTGGATTACTCTGAAACCCCAGAGTTCAGATATTGCTTTAATGGTGAAGAAGAAGCCCTTTAGAGGCAAAGCATGTGTAGGATAGAAAGGTGGAGGCACACTACGAAGAAATCCACCTCAAGTTATGCCATCTCGAGGTATGTCTTCAAACAAAAGAAATTCAAGAACCAAATGTTTCTATTGTGGTAGAGTCAGTAATATTGCTAGGAATTTCCAAAAGAAGAGGCTTGATGAATCTCAACATAGACATAAGAAGCATGCAAGGAACTTTGTTGATCACGATCAAAATCGGGATCTCAAATTTTTTATGTCTGATTATGTTCTCTATGCTACCAATGATGAAGCAGATACTTGGTTTGTGGATTTAGGAGCTTCCACTCACATGACATTTAACATAAATTGGTTTGAAAATTTTAAAGAAACTAGCACTGGAGCTAAAATCTACCTTGGTGATGATAGAGGGTACCAAATCAAAGGGTATCGTAATGTTACTATTGTATTTCCTGATGGAAATATTAGGCATATTCAAAATGTAATATATGTACCCGAAAGAAAAAAGAATCTTATCTATGTTTCTATGATAACAGATCAATCTTAAGGTAGAATTTTTTAAGCCTTATTGTGTTATTAAATATTTTCTAGATTGTATGAAGCCAATTGCATCAAGGATTCGAGTGGGAGGTCTGTACAAGCTAAATGTAAGAAGTGTGGCACACCAAGCCTTGACTTCATAAGTTATGACTGTATAAGACTTATTGCATCAAAGATTCAGTCATATCCATTTTAATGACCTGCTGCTACTTCAGAAATGAGGTATAGTCAATGGTCTCCCTATTTTAAATAATATTCATGTTGATTGTGAATCATGTGCTCTTGGTAATATGCAGAGAGATGAGTTTCCTATAAATTTAGATAGAAAGAATATATATATATATATATACTATTGCTTGTGCGCACTGATTTATGTGGGCTCATGCAAACAAGGTCATTAGGAGGTGCCTATTATTTCTTATTATTTGTTGATGATTGCACAAGATTTACTTGGGTATATTTTCTCAGAAATAAGAGTCATACCTTTGAATATTTTAAGGAATTCAGAAAGATGATTGAAAAACAAACAAGGAAATTCATAAAAATTCTCTGCTCAGACCAAGGGGGAGAATACAAGCAGAGTGGTTTCATAAAATATTGCAAGGACCATGGTATAGTTCAACAATTCATAGTACCCCACACTCCTCAAAATAATGGGCCCTGCAGAGAGGAAGAACATAACCCTTGTGGAGTGTGCTCTTAGCATGTTAAAAGGTAAAAATCCATCTAATGGTTTTTGGGCAGAAGTAATAAATACTACAGTATATTTGAAGAATAGGAGTCCAACAAGAAGCCTTGATTTTAAAACTCCATTCGAAGCTTTCTTAGTTTTTAATCCTGCAGTTAATCATTTAAGAGTTTTTTGCTCGAAATTGTTTTCTCATGTTCCTAAAGAGGACAGGAAGAAACTGGATTCAAAGGCCATTAAATTCATTTTTTTGGGGTATTGTACTGAGTTCAAAGCATATAAGTTGTTTAATCCTTCTACTCACAAAGTGTCTGCGAGTAGATATGTAATATTCCATGAACATGTTCATGATGGAAACTATGATAATGGCAATGAAGAATGGGACATTCCTTTAGTGATTGAAGAAGGGAGTGATGAAACAGGGGACAACCATGAGCAACAACAACAGTAGAAAAGGAAGATGGTACAGATGTAGTCAGCAAGCCAAGTCCACCAAGGGATGATCAAAACAAATTTGAAACCAGTTTACCCGCCAGGAGATCAGGTAGGCAAATCCAATTTCTAGCAAGATATAGGGATCACGCCCTTACAACTAGTATGTTAAATGTTGTTGAAACCTATAATTACAGAGAAGCAAGTTAATATAGTGAATGGAGGGCACCATGGAAGAGGAATATGAGTGAACACTTAAAGAAAAAACTTGAGATTTAGTTGAATTACCTAAAGGAAAACAACCCATAGGTTGCAAATGGTGATACAAACCTAAATTTAAAGCACATGGGAGCATAGACAAATATAAAGCTAGGTTGGTTGCAAAGGGGTACTCGCAGAAAGAAGGAATAAACTATGAGGAAACCTTCACCCCTATAGCTAAATTAAACAAAATCAGAATGTTAATTGCTTTAGCTACCAAACATCATTGGATGATACAGCAGGTAGATATGAAATATACATTTTTAAATGGGGAATTAAAAGAAGAAGTGTATTTAATGCAACCTGAAGGGTTTGTTAAATAGGGGGAGGAACATTTAGTCTGTAGATTGAGGAAAAAATTGTATATACTAAAACAGGGACCCAGGTCGTGGTGGTATGATAAAATTGATTAATTTTTCCTACAACATAATTATAAAAGAAGCAAGAATGACCCTAATTTGTATACCATGTTTGATAAAGAGGGGAAAATTGTTTTGATTTATTTATTTGTAGATGATCTTACCATTACAGGAGATGTTGATGAACTCATTAAAAAAATTAAAGAGCGGATGCCATAGGTTTTTGAGATAAAATACCTTGGATAGTTACACTATTGTTTGGGTCTTGAAGTATGGAGGGATTATTTCCAGACTTTTTTTCCTGAACGAAATTATTTCCATAGTTTACTGAAAAAGTTCAAAATGGATCAATTCAAAGCTACAACAGTGCCTTTACAACAGAATATCAAACTTCGGAATGATGATGTTTCTAAGAAGGTCGATGCAACACTATATACACAACTGGTTGGGAGTCTAATTTACTTGACTAAAAATAGGCCTTATTTGGCTTTTGCAGTCAATGTATTGAACTAATTCATGCCAAATCCTCTTGAGAGTCATTGGGCTGCAGCGAAAGGTGTCTTAAGGTATCTTCAAGGAAACTTAGAGTTTGGTATTAAATATATTGATTTGTTTGATGCTTGATTGATAGGTTTTTCATACTCTGATTGGGCCATAAATATAGATGACAGACGATCCATAACAGGTTATGCATTCAAAATTGGGTCCAGCGTCATTGCATTGAGCAGCAAGAAGCAGAACATTGTATCCTTGTCTTCATCAGAAGCTCATTATCAAGCAATGTGTGTAGCAACATGTGAGGCAATTTGGTTGAGGAGGCTTCTTCATGATGCGAGAGAAGAACAAAAAGACGTAACAATTATCAAATGTGACAACCAGAGCTTCATCAAACTTACAAATAATCCAGTGTTCCATAGAAACACAAAGCATATTGATACACAGTTTCATTTTGTTAGGGAGAAGGTTTAGTCAAAGGAAATCCATATTGAATATCATAATACTTGCGAATATTTTGGAGGCATTTTTACTAAACCTCTGGGAAGAATCAAATTTGAGTTATTAAGGGAGACGTTAGGAGTAGTAGTGGACCCTTTCTCCATTAAGGGGGAGTGTTGAAGATAATGGAGAAATGTATTATAGGAGAGAGTCAATTCATTAGTTGTGTGTGTGTGTGTTAGATTAGGATTTAGTTCCTATTTCTTAGGTGGTTGCTCTAACTTCCCTATTTGCTTGTAAAATATTTGTTCATTATGATTAATGATGAATTGGTAGAGCGTTCTGCAGAGGCAGTCTCCAGGTGAAGCTCCTCACCTATGAGATGCTCGTTTTATTGAATATATATTTTGTCTTCCAGCTTGTATGAAATTTTTTCTTAGACCCAAGACTTCCTATTATGTTTTTGGGAAACCTTCTTAGCATTTCTAGCTAACATGGGTCCCAACGATATTTCTATATGTTTTTCATACACACAATATTTTATTACTGATACTTATATTCCTCAACTCTTGATTTATTTCTGTAATCTATTCCCCTTTTGTATATTCAGTTTTATAATAGTACTTTCTTTCTTTTGTTTACATTCAGTTCATGTTTTAAATAATGGTTGTTTGGTAATAATTGTTCATGTATGAATTCCTGCACAAAATTTTATGTTGGATTCTTTACTCATTTGTCAATATTGTTTACCAGTATTCAAAGAGCAGGTGGGACCTAAGTTCTTTGGGACCTTCCAACTACCACTTTTGTAGTACTTAGGTATTATTAACTACATGGATCCAGACTGCTCCATTGAAAAAATTTAGTCTGTTGGATTGGAACTAACAAATTTCCGCCCTAACTTACATTGTTATTATTATTAGAACTTCATCTGACTTAGAATTTTCTCTACAACAACAATATTTCCTTCTACCTATCCAATCTTTTTACTATATTAGTTACAGTCATATTTCCTCTACAGGAATACACTCATTTCTTCTTGTTTAAATATAATAAAGACTTAGAGATACTTTCACTCTAAAGGAACAATCTTTTCCTTATCTACAAACATCATAAAGATTTGTAAAATTTACTTTGTTCATGAAAATAGAGAATGCATTTCTTTGTTCTGAAACCACAAGTTATTTACTTATCTCTCTCCCTGAAACTCATTTTCCTTCTAGTTACTAAATAATACAATCAACATGTACTCTACGGAAAATTTAAAAAAAATCTGTTTTAGTTACAGATCTGCCATTCCATTCATTTTCCATGAATGTACTATATTAAAATTTCAACAAAATACTCTTCCAATAATAATTACATAGATACTATGAGTTTTGGAAAATTAGATATACTTATTTTTATAGGTTTTAAGAGCTAGGGAATTCACCAAGGAGAAATACCACTCCTCCCAACCAATGAGAATGGAAATCATGTCCAATTCCCCCCCGATCCAGTTTGTCACTCTCAAAATATTTGCATGACAGTGACATAGCAAGGTCTTAACAAAGGCATCAAGGCTTTACCAGTCCATCCCAGGAACTAAGACACACAATTTTTCTTAGGGATTCCACTGGCCACCTACTAGCTTAAGAATACCCTAACTATTAGTGTCTTGCCTTACCTTAAAAACATCTTGTTCAAGGTAACATATTTACTTTACTTCCTCTTAGTTTCCTCAGGTGTTCTCTCTCTTACCTTCCTTGGCTTATTTTCCCAACTGAGATGATTTATCTCTAGGGAAGGAAGTAATTTTCTTCTAACTGTCTCGTGAGTGAAAATGTTTTCATTTAGTGTAATTTCCCCATGAACTCCAAGATTTTCCATAACTATTTTTATATAAAATTAAAATAAACTTTAAATGTTAAAATTTTCCACTAGGACCTCCACATAGCCCATTATTTACCAAGTCTTTGCAGTAAAGGTAAATTAAATATTTTCTTTTCGTTGATGGGTAATATTACATCTTCCCCCCCTTGAGAAAAAAATTGTCCTCGGTGTTTCCTGGGCTTAAAAACAATATGGAATACACCTCATGAATAAAATATTTATTCCAATCTTCCCATGTATCCTCCCCTGGCTGAAGTGCTTCCACTGCACTTAACCTCGGTAATCGCTTGTTTCTGTAGCATAATTTTTCTCTGATCTAGAATGCACAGAGGTTTGACTCGGATTATGTCGTCTGGTTTGACCTACATCCACAATCATTATGGTCATTAGTTTCCATCAATCATTAAATTTACAAATGTACATATATTGTTTCAATTTTCATTACAAGCATTATCAATTGTTATTTATATACTCAACAAGGGTCATCGACATACATCACAAACCAACAAGGGTCGGTAACCTGCACTAAATAAGTGTTAGAAACATCACTACAATTATCGTAAATTCTTTTACTTACCCAATGGCTATGCCAACCAACAAAAAACCCCACCATGTGGTTCTGCTATAAGCTTAAAACCATAGAGGTATCAGTTTTGTCTGCACTATTTTTGTAGCAATAATATGTTCAAAAATAATTTATAGTTCTTTTCTTTTCTGTTATGATAAATTGCAAATAAACGCATTTTGTAGTAAATAACAATACTATACTTTTATCTTAATTCAAATGTTACATACACATTAGTCATGCATGAGTATAATTTAAAATAACTTCATTTTCCTACCATATTTGAGATGGCCATATTGATATCTATTTTTTCCAAGTAAACTTAGTTATGCTTGTCTTGGGCTACTTTCCAAATTTATTTAGCGCCAACTAAGGTCCAAGTTATAGTATTTTTCAACTTTGGCCCCTTTGACATCTTATACTACAGGTTATTAATGCATTTTATACACAATTTTTCTTTCATATACAGTCCTGGGGTTTCTTCCTCTTATGCTTGTGTGTGTATTGACTATCTCATACTCGCCATGTTACTACAATATAGTTCTTTCCTTATAAATCAGAACACATACACTTCATTCAACAACAAATTTTTTTAATACATTTGATATGTAAGGTTTGGTGGAATGTTAATGGACAATAATTCTATTCCAAACTCGAAATAATTGGTTATCTTAATATACGCTCACAAAATATTTATACTTGTTATCGTCACAAGGAAGGGTTTCTTGCCTTGTTCCCATGATGTCTTACAACCAATGATATGTTCCTTAGGCACCATCACAACTTTAATATTTTTTCAT
The DNA here is from genome assembly GCA_034641835.2 of Pinus albicaulis. Classification (NCBI taxonomy): domain Eukaryota; kingdom Viridiplantae; phylum Streptophyta; class Pinopsida; order Pinales; family Pinaceae; genus Pinus; species Pinus albicaulis. The sequence continues at coordinate 833,770,545 of CM076576.1, forward strand.
TATATGTCTCATTTTCTTTGATTACCTTATTCGACTATCCTGTTTATGATCACATCACACCTATGCTCACGATAAATCCTTCAAGTCACATTAAGACAACAACCTCATTAGAATATTAATATACACATTTATTTTTGTACCTAACATACACACACACATAATATAAATATATATATATATATATATATATATATAGTCCTACTAAATTTCCTAAGGGATCTTGTTGGCTCGAGGGGTCCTAACCCAGGTTCGGAGCTTCAAGGTTTGCCAACAAATCCCTATACTACTGGCCCTTTCGGTAGTGACCTGCTTGCGCAGGCCAAAGTCTCACCCGAAGTAGTATGGGTGGGTGCTAGAACCAGGTTTCCGCACCCTAGGAGAGGGTAGGTAAGTCAAACAGAGCTGTGTTTAATCTTATAGTGACCAGATCTATATCAATCTACAGGTTCCCTTCGCATCCACGTGCGCAACAACAATGATATTCACAGTAATCAACAGATCATGAATTCATATAACGATAACACAACTATTCCAGATATTCTTGCATGAAGTGCAACAGAACAGATCCAGATCGCAGCATAAACAAGTAACACAAGTATGTTCACAGCTTAAATTAATAACAAAATAGCATATATTAATTAACCAAACATCACAATAATTCCAATAGATTCATATATTCAACAATACTTACGCATTCATTAATCCTTCAGATCTACTTACAATACCCAAAACCCCACCTGCGCACACAGCAGTAGGAGTCCTTCCCCCAAACAACCTAACCAGATCTATCAGTTCGCACTTAGCATCAATCTCTATTCCAGTCTGTCTTACAACTCAAAAAGGTTCAACTACTTATACTATTTTAGCCTATGTATCCAATGGTCTTCAAACCGTGGTTTGTGGACTCTTGGTCTACCCTTGACCCATTTACAATGCATTAGGGGCTTTGAACCACCCCAAAACCCCTACGTTAGACTAGATATAATAAAAAATATACAAAATGGACCAGTTTCGCAGCTTGCAGGAGACCCTGTTCCAATAGTCCCCCAACACAATCTTGTGACTCGTCCCAAGTGACTGTGGTGGTGGGGTCTCCACCTTGCACACAGTGCATTGATGACAGCGATTAGTGGGGGCAGCACCTCTTGAATCTGAGCAACAGCACTCTGTGCAATATCTATGAGCTTCTAGGATGTCGATCCTTCTGTCGTTGCGGTGACAATCTATAGTGTCTGATTTAGTTGCTTGATTACAACATTAGTATCCTATGATAGCTGGAGGGTTGCGGTAGCCCAAGGCTTCAATTGTTCCCTGATGGCATGCTTCTTGCACCAGAGTTCCTCAATCTCATCTCGGAGAGCGTTGTTGGTCTTCAAACGTTCCAGACGTTGTGCAGGAACTAAGGAGGGCAATGTAGCCTCGACCTAATCGAAAGCTTCTTCCTTCTGCTACAAGTCTTGATTGATTCTCTAAGGGACCGGATCACGCTGGATCTTGGTCCAAAGCTACATGGCATCCTCAAGTAATCGAGCGCCCTGAGAAATTTGTCCTGTAATGGTGTTAGTAGCCTCGGTCACTAGCACAGTGTGCTGGGCTCGTACCTTCAGAGGTGTTTCAGGCTGCAATTTGTCCTGTGAGTCGGTGATTTGTTGTTCTAGATGCATCTTCACGACCTGCATCTTCGTCCTGAATGCCTTCAACACTACAACCAATCCTTCAACTTTAGCCCGGGGGCTGGTTGCAGCCGGGATCTCTTCTGTAACCTCCGTGCAGATCTAGTGGATCAATGTTTCAAGCTCTTCTTACTGTGCCACAACGAGGGATACTTCAGCGCTCTGTGCTGCAATGGTCTGCTCAGGTGTACTGAGTTTTTGGTGCACTGGTTGGTCCCGATCGTGAACCTCTTGGAACACGACGGTGTGGAGACCTTGCAATGCCTCATGGGACAGCCTGGCCAAATTCAACTACACCTCTGCACTAGCTTGGGGCTGCGTTCTGACAATGGCAGCGCCAAGGAGGGAGCAGAGATGACTCTCCTCTGTAACTATCGTTGTATTGCTCGTTTTTGAGGGATTATGTACCTAAATCACACTGGTTTGCAGGGCGCAGAGCTGGGCCTTGACTGTATCGACCGTAGATTTCTGTCGTTCTTCTAAGGCGACCCATTTCTCCTCTGTGGCTAGGGTGACCGTGTCCGCAATTTTCTCGAGGTCTCCCTTAGTCAATGTGACTGTCTCATCACACTTCCCCTCACTGAGATCGCTACTTCTTGCGGGGTCGTTTGACAGGCTCACCTGTTTTTTTTACACCCTGGGGGAAGGTGGTACCTCCGTTATCTAATCCACCCATGCCCAAATCCTACTGCGAATCGACCTGAGTTTCAGCCTCGGTGTCCTTTGTGGTGGCCTGCTTTGGTTGCGTGTCATTTTCCGTGGCTGCATCTGAGCCTTTCTTGCTTGGTCGTGCGGTCTCCTTGGTGGTGGTTTTGAAGCCTATTTTCTAGGCAGGGGGCCAGAGCGCAATGATATTATCAATGTCTTCATCTATCACCATTTAAGGGAGCAAGTTCCAGGTTTTACCTTTGTGGGCTCTGATCTGAACGTGGTGCATAGTAACCTGGAACGCTGTGATGCTTTTGTATTTCTCATATAGCATTGAGGAAAACCGAGGTTGAGAGTTGATGGCCATTGCCACGCTTCTCTGGAAGAGGACCCAGAAGACTTGGTTATCCTCTATGCATTGCGCGTCCCTATAATCCCACAGATGAGCATATCGAGCCCCTTTGCACATGTCTAGGGTGAGCTCGGGAAGGATCGACTCTGCAGGGGCCTCCCAGGCGACTAGATCTACAAGGAACAGTAGCCATGCATAGCAGAAGGCTTTTCCCTACTCCTGCGACTTGTGGATGTTGGTCAATAAATCATCACATAAGTATTGGGCCAATTTGAGGCACACCCCCTTTGCACACTAACCTGCTAACCGAATGACATAAGAAGGGACAGTTGCGACCTGGCACTTTCGCATTAGCTTGCATGCTAGCATTATAGTACCCATCTGCATAGCAGGGTCATTGATGGATTTGATGATGAATCCGTGAGAATTTCTCTCCACTTGGTACTTTTGGCACACATATTCTGCAGCGTCTCCTTCGTATTTCTTGCCCACTCGCTCCAAGATGTGCGACCCTTTCATGGGAAAGCCCGTAATTCTATGAATCAATGCGGCGTCAATGGGGACTCTGTCATGAATCCCTAAGCAGCCATCGTGAATTAAGGCAAGAAACTATCAGGCCAGTCGATCCGTGACATTTTAATGGCCAAAATGGGGCATCCGCAGTAGGTTCAAGAGTCCAAATCCGGCCAACCCAAAGACCCATCGCTAAGGAATAATTGCGACCCCATCATTCTCATAAACTGTGTTGAAGTACAATGCGAGGGCCAACTCAGGGAAGGCTTCATAATTCGCCAAGTCATGATCATAAAATTTGACCTCATGGAGCCGTCCACACCGATCACTAAGGACAGGAACTTTTCCCAGGGTTAGTGGCGTTTATAGATATGTGATCAAGCCATCCAAGTTTTTTGCCATGCACGTTGAGGGCCTGCGTGGTTAGATGAAGGGAGGTAACCAATTGATCAGATTGGCGGGCAGGGCTTCCTCCTGCGCATCCTGAACCTAAGGTGTTGTGCACGAGCACTTGGCATGCCTCGGGGAAGTCCTGGGCTTCCCCGCAGCCCATTTCGCAACTTTCGTGGGCTTCCCTGAGCCCTATGCTTTCTCTTTCCCCTTCCTTGTGATCGACGTAGAAAGCACTTCTTCCTCCTCAGACCCAATCTCCATTACCTCCTCAATTTCTAGTGTCGAAGGTTCAGCAAGGTTCGTGGCTATCATCCTAGTGTGGAAAATGAATCCCAACTCTTGGTGGCTACTGTCAGATGGAGGGGGTTGATCAGACATGAAAGGGACAGTGCAGACCCGAAAAATCTTACAGCTTAAGTTCGTTTGAGGAAAAGATGATAAGTGAAAGCTATGAAAGTAAGATGGAACCCTTGCCTGGGCTATTCTACCCTTTTAATAGTGCCTACGATCATCCAACGGTAGGGTATACTTCACTTGGAACTTCCCAGCAGGTAAATGGTAAAAAATCCCCAAGATTCACCCCATTAAATGCCAGCGACTCGCTCCTTTCAACGGTAAATTTTGCTTTTTACCAGACATTATCGTACCAATGGCTAGTTTTCGTACCTCTCCTATACTTAGATTAAACACCTACGCTGCCTGTGCCGCATCCTCCCCCAACACAAGCTTTTTTCCAAAGTGCTTTAAAACCTGAGACATGCTCGCCTGACATGTGTCATCCCAACTGACCCAGACATCTTTTATAAGCAAGTTCCGCCTAGGTGTTGTGATCAGTGCATATTTTCTAACGAACCCCCTATAGTAACCTACGTGACTGAGGACTAACCACAGCTATTCCCTCACTGTAGGAGTCATGAGAAATTCGTCTCCTGTATCTGCATCCCCACTCTTAGTCAACGTAGGGTGTGTCGTAATGCTACCCGTTCGCAGCTTGAGTGGTCTGGTATTTGTGCGCATCTCGTCCAACCCTGAGTCAAAAACAGCTTGTGGATCATCCTTACCTACTTTAGGGACTAGATGGCGGTATTTTACCATGCTTGCTACCTGCATTTCCCATGTGGGCCGTTCAGGTGCGACATACAAGTGTGATTCACCCCATGCTACTGTGTCAATGTCTTGTAGAGCTGCGTGGAGCACCTTCGTGCTACCTACTAATCCAAATGTCCCTAGAAATTCATCCTTCAATTTCCCCCAGTGGCGGGTATGATGAGGTAGCTTTGCATCTAAATACCATGTGGTGGGAAGTGGTCCCAAGGCATGAATAAACATATGAACCCATTCTTCCGTAGTCTTGTCACACCATTTCTCCATCCATGTGAACAGATACTTATGCGGGTCCTTGGGGCCGATGTATGTTTGGACACACATGTGATCAGGCTGTTTGAATCGTAGGACCATCATATCCCAGCACTTTTCCCAGCCCTGGAATGCTTCCTTATGTGTGTCCCACCACCGTTCAGGTGTCTTACGCATGGCAAGATTAAGGGCCCCTAGCCTTCGTCCTCTTGGAAACTTAGCTTTGAATGCTCGTAAAAATTCCCTGATATTACCAGAACCATCAAAATAGGGTAGGTCTCTCACCTCTGAGGAAATGCAGTGGAAGTCCCTTGTGACTCGAAGGCATCGCAGTGCAGAGAAATCATGTAACCGATTTTTCCAGTTCTCTATCTCCCCATTAGAGTCGGAGAAACATTCACTGTCCTTTTCCTGAAAAGTACACCGTTATCCGTGGGGTTGATCCAATCTTCTTCCTGTGCAGATAGCTTATAAATATGATCCACATCCTCTTCGTCATGCACCAGCTTAGTGTATCGTTCGCCTTCCGCATGATCTAATGGCACGATCACCCTTGTACCGTTATTCTCAAACACCACGCTTCTCTTCTTCAAGTTAATGATACCTCCCATATCGATGGCCCAATCCAAGCCCAGGAGCACAAGATATGGGTCCGCATCTTCTACGATCTCAATTACCTCAAAGTCCGCCTGGGCCTTTACTCCTGCGATATCCACCACGATTTTCAATAGTCTTCCCAAGGGTATAATATTTTGCTGATTAGCAATGCGCAGATGGATAGTGGACCATTCCAAATTAGGTTCTCCCATTCGTTTCCAAGTCTGTTTAGGTAATACATTCGCATCTGACCCTAGGTCCAAAATAACTTGATCCATCTTATAATCACTGATCTGTGCAGTCAACCGCATCTCCCTACCAATGTGTTTCTTATATCTGTATAGTTTTTGCACATCCTTGATTTCCAAAGGTAGGCTAGGTCATGTTGTGCAGCTATCTATCAATGCCTGAAGATTCTCTACATCCGTTGGGTTGCGCAACAACTTCATACATGCCTATAAAAAGGGCTTGACCTCCTCGTCCGCCTTAAGGTTTGCAGGTGTCTGAGAAGTAGATGCTTCAGCCTTAGCAAAGTCTTTGCAAGCTGCAATAAATGCTTCTTTTTTCCTTTCTTAGTTCTAAATCCTCTTGTTTGATAACAGCTTTCCAGATCAAAGATTCAGTCGTAGCCTTCTCCCCAGGTCCTCTGATGGCCATTCCACTGCGCGTTACGACATTTATGCTTGGATATTTATCTCGCAACTCAGCCTTAACCCTCTGCACATTCTACGTAGGTGTTGGTTGCTTCTCCTACATTTTTTCTATCAAGATTGGACAATGTTCGATCGCATGATCCAGCTATCTATAGTACCGACAGGACTGTCTCATAGGATTCAAGCAGTCTCTCGCAAAGTGCCCGACCTCTCCACAGTTATAACAGATTAGCTTCCCTCGTCCCCGACCTGCGCTTCCACCTCAACCTCCCCCCTTGCCCCTGGCTGGGGAACCACCTATGCCTGCAGGGGACCTCGGCAACGCAGGGTCTGATTGTACCCTATATAAGTTTTCACAATCGATCATCAAATCATATGTCTGGCAGTTATGTTCATCATGTTTTACCGATCTACAGAACCTGCACCGTTGTTGTTTTACCTCTGGGACATACACAGGAAGGCAGGGGAAATGGTTTGTGTCGTGCAGCCCTGCAACGTGGCAATCATCGCACCACAATGCTGGTCCACTTGGCCCTGCAATTTCCCTTGGGTGCAACTGGCTAGGTCCCCCGGCCTGCATATAGTCTCCTAATAGAGGACAATTATCCTTGGTGTGACCATTCACCCTACATCATATGCACCACCTTTAAGGGATAGCCTCTGCTCCTCGCTCTTTTCGCAGGTTTTGGATCTCCATGTGCATTGCTTCTAGGTGTCCTTGGATCTATTGGATGCCCAGCTAGGTCTCATCTTGAGGCTCGACTTCTAACCTCATAGCACCCTCCAAGGCTTTCTCCTGTGATTCGAATGTTTGATGACCCATAGATACGCGCAGGTGAGGCAGCAACATAGCAATAAACCATTCTGTATGCTACCTGTCATCATATTGAAATCCTCCTTCTCTAATCACCTTCTTCATTCGTTGATTGGCCCCCCGCACAGACTCAGAAGGCCCTTGCTTGAAATCTTTTAGATCAACCACTATTTGCGAGTAGGACTTAGGCCTCTTGAATTGTTGCTTCAAAGCTTTCTTAATCTCCTCAATGGTTGCATTCGCATGCTGGTCGATGTATCCCATGTAACCAGTCCAAATCTCTCTCTTCAAAGGCAAGGGATAGTTGTGCCCGCTTCACTGCATCACTAGCTACGTTCTGTGCAGTCCATACCGATCCTGTGAAAAACAAGAATTGATCCATGTCTTCATCCCCCACGCCCTTAAAATTCAGCAACTTCATGTGCGCAGTCATGTCGTCTTCTGGTGGTGGTGGAGGCACAGGTGAAATATTACTCCTATGCTGGTTCGAAAGTGGTGTGCCAGGAGGATTCTATGCAGCTGCTTCTCTTACGAGGTTGTAGACAGATCTATCTCCTTCTAGGTTGGTCTGATAGTATTTTTCGCTTCGCATTGTACTTACATCTGTATCAGCGGTCATTCACTCGGTCTGACTACACAAGATACTCTTTTTGCACAGTAATATATTAATCAGCAATGGTAAGGTCTTCAGAAACTTACCCCAGAAACCCTTGAAGAATATTCCCTCTGCTTCAAAGTAGGATATGAACTGATCGATGGCAAATTCTGTCACGAACCCTCCTAGCACACTGTCCATCCAGTGTTCCACCGTGCGAGTGATGGTGTTATCAGTCTTCTCTAACTGCTGGACCAATTCGGGGGTCTACTCTGTGACCCATTCGTCCTTCCAACACTTCTAAAATTCGACCAACCTTGCAAGCCACTCCTGGAGCTCGATCGCACTTGTCACAAAGAAGATCTCATAGATCTCTGTGAAAATATACTTATTTTTCTACTCCTCGGTGGTCAACCTCTTATTGCAGTTTTCTTTCACTACGAATTCCTGAACTTTTTATTCGAACCATTCATCAATTTCTTTGCTTTCAGGTTTCCAGTGTGGCCTTGGCATTACCTGATCCCTCTCTCAAATGCTCCTGGTATCGGCAAAGGAACCATTTTTTGGCTCAAGGGATCCTAACCGAAGTTTGGAGGTTCAAGGTTTTCCAACAAACCCCTATATTACTGGCCCTTTCGGTAGTGACCTACTTGCGTAGGCCAAAGTCTCACCCAAAATAGTATGGGTGGGTGCTGGAACCAGGTTTCCGCACCCTAGGAGAGGGTAGGTAAGTCAAACAGAGCTATGTTCAATCTTATAGTGACCATATCTATATCACAGAGCTTATATCTATAGGTTTCCTTCGCATCCACATGCGCAACAGCAATGATATTCACGGTAATAAATAGATCATGAATTCATATAACGATAATGCAGCTATTCTAGATATTATTGCATGAAGTGCAATAGAACAGATCTAGATCACAGCATAAACAGGTAACACAAGTATGTTCATAGCTTAAATCAATAACACAACAGCATATATTAATTAACCAAACATCATAGATTCACATCACAGTAATTCCAATATATTCAGATATTTAACAATACTTCTGCATTCATTAATCCTTCAAATATACTTACAATACCCAAAACCCCACCTACTCACACAGCAGGAGGGTCCACACACAGCAGGACAGAGAAGCTCTGCGCACACAATAGTAGGAGCCCTTTCCCCAAACAACCCTAACCATATCTATCAGTTCGCACTTGGCATCAATCTCTATTCCTAGTCTGTCTTACAACTCAAAAAGGTTCAAATACTTATACTATTTTAGCCTATACATCCAATGGTCCGCAAACTGTGGTTTGTGGACCTCTGGTCTACCCTTTACTGATTTACAATGCATTAGGGGCTTTGACCCACCCCAAAACCCCTGCGTTAGACTATATATAATAAAAAATATACAAAATGGACCAATTTCGCAACTTGCAGGAGACCCTATTCCAACAGATCTCGCTTACATCAAATCTTCATCTCAATGCACCAACGCTCATTTCAATTAATCAAAATTCTCTTGTCATATTGATTTTTAATAGACTTAATATTTCAAATTGTGAGGCAATTATAAGTAAACCAATTATTAAATCATTCCGTGATTCAGTACTACAAGTTCATAACCAACACTATCTTGAGTGCCCCCCTGCATGTCCATCAGGTACAGATATTTTTAAAAGCTCTAAACATTCATTTTCTATATTTTAGTGGTCATTGGATACCTTTTCCAGAAAATTTATATATTCTTGAAATTGATTCTTATCTTTCTCTCTATATACTTACTAAATTTGGTGTAAAACTGATAACCTTTGAGTATAAACAACACTATTTTAATGTGATTTTGCGCTTATTTGATGCCTTGGAGTAACCCAGATACTACTATCATGTTGATTTTCAGTTAAAAGGATCATATTTTCCACTCACTTCACCATTTTTGAGACTATTCTCCTTTCCATCAAAATTATTATGACAACTTACTTCTATTTCGTTGGTTTTTAAATAAGTATTTATCTAGTGCTTCTATTGCAATTCTCAATCACTTGGCTTTTGCAATCCTTCATGCTATGATTTATGCCAATTATTCTAATATTGTATCCCATCTTTCTGTGGCTCCACTATGTTCATAAAGATACCTTTCAATTAGGAAGTTCATTAATTTTCTTATCAGTTTGTTTTCACCAGCCATGAAATCTATACCACTTGGTTATTATTATATTTGACTCATTTTATCCGAGTTATATTATTGACATATAAGTTTTATATTTTATTATCATCATTGTCGATGTCTGTCATATCATTTTCTAATGCTTAGTTGGGTTAAAAGGTTTCCAACTATCTTCACCAATCACCCAAGATGCCTCCAATTGATTCATATTCATACATGTATTTTGTAATTGTAAGTGTTCTATATCCTTAGTCAATATTTGATAGTAGTTATCATTAAAGATGTTGAGGTGATTTCCTCGGGTATACCAATAGCCCAAATATGTTTCTTAGGTATTATAGGATTTTCAGTCCCTTTCATTCCTTTTTCTAATTCCTATATACACTATATTTTGTGTATACCCTCTTTTTTATTTTTTAAGAAGCCTTATATTTTTTTATTTTTTTAAACATACAATGTACCTATTATTATGGGTGTGCCACAATGTTACTATAGAACCTTTCCTTTTCAACTTTCCTTCCATACACTGGTAAGGTTACTCTTTTGGTAGGATTGAAAATGATTTTACTACTAAGTATTTCCTTTCGTTCACTCTCTCAGTTAGGTTCTTGGTCAACATCAATATCAAGTAATTACTTTTCAATTGTAAGTATTACTTACCAATAGTATATTTACTTATTTTATGTCTTTCTCTTCTTCAATATTCCATATTAGAGGTTTAATCTTAGACATCCTTATGATTATTGGCCTTATAATTTATGTATCGAAACATAATTTTTTTTAAATTAACAAAAAGGGTCTTGCAACTAGAAACAAGTAGTCAACATGCAAATAACCGTGAACTTTTTAGGGTGATTCCATATGCAACACCCCACCTTCTCTTTAAACATACCCATCTAATATTTAATAATTGTTTTAATATTATGGGATTTAATATTTAATTTACACACATATATGTCTCTTGATTTATCTAGAAATACCCTTCCCTATCATTATAAATCAAAACTTCTCTCTATTCACTATCCCATAGTTATGGGATATGATTTACTAATGTGTTAATACTTAATTCATCCAAAAAATTGTTTTCTCTCCTAAGCACCCAACATATTAGTTCTTTTGGATAAGGGTATCCCAACAATAATCCAATTGGCATTTGATAACTTAACTTACATAATAGAAATATTTTCAATGTACCCATGACAAGTTTTTTCACTTCTCCTTTCCTTTGTTTTATAACTTAGAAATTTAGTTGGTTTTTCATATATTGTTTATTTCCATATCTTAATTGGTAACTTATGCCCTCAATTATGCACTCTTTTAAAACAACATAATGGATATGGACCATGATTTTTCACCTAGTCGCACCCACAACTTAGGATTTGATTTAGGTAAGGGCAAAAAATTTGGTCTTGTAGGCAAAATTGTCATATTTCCAATTCTCCGCTACTATGGAACACAACATAGTTTTGTTACTATTTTCCCTTAAGTAGGCCACGGTGTTGAACCCTTCCGATCTGATACCACTTGTAACATTCGATCACCCTAATTTTTTCTTTTATCTTAACTGTGGTAATAATGCTACTTCCTTATATTTTATAACACATAAACTTTATGGAAATTAAATATATTGGTTAATTTTGATGGTCAGATTATATATTAAGTTCCTTATTTCGAGACCTCAATATTTCAACCACTGTGCATTTTATTTTTGGATTAATCCCAGTCTAACTATCATAGTCCTTGTGTTACTATGTATTAACTCTAATGCATATCCTTATGAATTTTACATATAACAAATTGTTAACCATTGATTTCTCTCATAGAACTATTCTGTCTTCAGATCAGGTTCTAAATTGCTTTGGGGCTACTTGGCAAGATTCGATAGTGACATATGTACTTGGATCCACTATTGTATTTCTAGCACAAGATCTGATGCTCTGTATGCATTGGGAATTATTTTTGGTAACTATCTTGTTCTCCCTTGCAACTCTCTGACTCACTTGCAACCCCTGCTCTGATGTGCACAAGTTCTATTGCCATCTTTAAATCCTATCTCAGAATTTGTAGACGTGTCGACTATCCCACAGAGCTAAATGTAACTTTTTGACCCTGCACTAATGATCAAATTATTGAGATAATTATTTTTTAACAATTTTTTTTCCATTTACGAGTCATGGTCATTCCTGCTATAGGTGGAGAAGAGGTATTTTGTTATGATGCATTCATTCCCTGCCATGTTTTTTGTTTCCTGGAAATATTTTCAATTAGCAAGAAGTAAGGGGGTTTTGTTCCCATTTATTTTTGCACTACATACATCACTTCTTCATTTAATTTCACATGATAATTATTGTCAGTTTCTGCACAGAATGCAGAGGATTCGAATCTCCGTCAATGTGACTCTAGGTAAGAGATTTGTTATGTTAATTTGATTAAGTGTATCTTCTATCTTTCTTTCCTCATGGTGGCTATGTTGAGATTTTTTATATATTAATTTGGAGAAAATCTCTTGGATATGCCAACAGTATTTTTTGTTGTAAAACTGATGGCATTAAATCAACATGAGGAGATATTCTATCCTAGTTTGGTGTGACAGAATTAATTATTCAGTTTCTTCTCTCTTCTATAAAATGTAAGCCCGTAGAGGCAAATGAGCATGAGGGATGTGAGGTGAGAGGAAGAGAAGTGCAGGTGAGAAACTCTGTTGTTGTAAATCTCCTATTTAGAAATAAGACTACCAATACCTCTATTTGGTGGACATAGCTTAGATTGGTTGGGTGAACCACATTAAATCTGTTGTCTCATGTTTTATGCTGTGTGTGTTTGATTTTTATTTAAGTTTCCGCTGTGTTTTGCTCGTACAATTGGTATCGGAGCCAAGAGGCTGGGTCTGCTACGTGTGACAGAGGAGCCGAGAGGCCGGGTTTGCTGTGTGTGACAGAGAATCCGAGAGGCCGGGTCTGCTGCGTGTGAGTAGCGTATCCTCTCCTGCTAAGCACGTTGTAGTTTGTGCTTTTGGTTTTATAGTGATAATCATTTTGAGTCTATACAATAGCGTTTGCGGAGGATCTGTGTTTGTAGTGAAATTGTCGCAGCAGTTCCCCGTTTCAAAGAAGCTGCGTGGAATATTGTTGAGGTTTTCAGGCTTGTGTCTCCATACGATTTTGTGGCTGAGCGAAGAATATCTTTTTGAAATGGAGCCGGCGGTGATTGCCGTGACGGTGAGCAGGAGCCGCTGTTTTTTTCCGCTGTGTTAATTCATGTTGACAGCAAATTAAGGAGACATGAACGCATATCATCCAGCCAATGTTAAGTGAAGTTAATCCTTAGAAAACGAGCATGGATTGGTATAAAACGAACTGCCTACGAACCATGATATAAATCGAACCTGTATTAATGTGCATTTGAGGTATAATCCAGTGTTGGTAAGCATTCGACTTCAAAGATCTGAAGCTGCCAAGTTGTGATATGGTAAGGAGATTTTTTGTTAAATCGATTAATGTTTAAATCGATTTGTATTGAAATTTTAAATGAAGATTTTTGTTATAGTGCCATTTAAAATTGATACCTTGTATATCGATTTTTTGCAATATGCACTTGTGTAGGGCCTAGGGCCTAGGGCCTAGTTATTTTTTAAAAAGGGAATTTTAATCAAAATTAATAATTGATTAAAATAAAAAATATTCATTTATTAAGATTTGAAATTGGAGAATTTTTTATACAAGCTACTCAATATGGAAAAACTCAAAGTGCTCGATTTGAGATCGAGAAATTTAATGGGAAAAACAACTTCGAGATCTGGAAAGTTAAGATGCGCGATATACTCATGCAACAAGGCATGGAAAAAGCACTTTTGGGAAAAGCCAAACAACCTTACACCATGACAGATGACGAATGGAGTGACGTCGATGAAAGAGCACTGAGCGGCATTTGATTGTGTTTGGCGGGTGATTTTTTGTTTAACATCATGTCAAAGAAAAATGTTGTTGGTTTGTGGACAAAGTTAGAGAAGTTGTACATGACAAAATCCTTAACAAATAGGATTCTTCTGAAGAGACAGTTGTACAGCTTGTGCATGAAGGAAGGTACAATGATAACTGATCATCTGAATACCTTTAATACTCTCTTGGTGCAGTTAGAAAGTATAGAAGTAAAATTTGATTCAGAAGATAAAGATGTAACTTTATTATGCTTGTTGCCTGAGTCATGGGATCATTTTTTTACTTCTATAAGTCTTAGTTCATCAGAAACCCTTGAATTTGATGATGTTGTTGGAGCTTTGTTATCTGAAGAAACAAGAAAGAGGTCAAATTCAAAAACCTCTACATCAGAAGCAATGATGGTCAGAGGTCATTCTAAAGAAAGACGCTTCAGTAAGAAAAACAACTCACGGTTAAATGGAAAGGGAAGAAGAGGAAGGTAAAGTGTTGGTTTTGTGGAAAATCGAGACATTTGAGGAAGGACTGTTGGAAGAGACAGAAAACATCAAAAGGAGACTCTTCAACAGAGAAGAAAGAAGAAAACATGAAAAATATAGGTTCGACATCTATTTCAGGTATGACTGATGAATTGTTATCAGTTAGTTTGTCTAATCATGATCAACATTGGTTATTAGATTCTGGTGCGTCAAATCACATGTGCATTCATAGAGAGTGGTTTAAATCTTATAAATCAATCAATGATGGAGTTGTTTACATGGGAAATGATGTCTCATGTAATATTGTGGGAATTGGAAGCATCCAGATTAAAATGTTTGATGGGACAAATAAAATTTTAACTGATGTAAGACATGTGCCTGAACTCAGAAAAAACCTCATTTCACTAAGAGTGCTAGACAAAAATGGATATAAAACCTTTATTCAAGGTGGAGTAATGAAAGTTTATAAAGGAATTTTACTAGTAATGAAAGCAAAGAAGATTGGAAATATTTTTCAGTTAGAAGGAAGAACAGAGTCAGATCATGCTTCTACAATATCTGAAAACGATAGTAATTCTATTTGTCTATGGCATCAATGGTTGGGTCATATGAGCGAAAGAGGATTAAAAATTTTATCTGATCATAAGTTACTTCCTAGTTTAAAATCTTCTAAGTTAGATTTCTGCAAACATTGTATATATGGAAAACAAAGCAAGTAGAAGTTTAAGACTGGAAAACATACTAGTAAGGGAATCCTTGATTATATCCATTCTGATGTTTGGGGTCCATATCCTACAACCTCATATGGAGGATCGTCATATTTTGTATCTTTTATTGATTATTTCTCTAGAAAAGTGTGGGTCTATATGTTAAAGAAAAAGTATGATGTACTCACAGTTTTCAAACAGTTTAGAGCATTAGTAGAAAACATCACCGGAATAACCATTAAATGTTTAAGAACTGAAAATGGTGGTGATATTACTTTAAAGGAATTTGATAATTATTGCAAGGAATTTGGGATCGAAAGACATAAAAATACTGTATAAACTCCTCAGCAAAATGGAGTTGTTGAACGCATGAACAAGACTCTTTTAGAGAGAGCAAGAAGTATGCTTAGTAACGCCAATTTGCAGAAGGAACTATGGACAGAAGCAGTATCTACGGCTTTTTATTTGATAAATTGATCACCATCATATACAATAGGATGTAAAATTCTTCAAGAGGTATGGAAAGGTCATCCTTGTGATTATTCTAAACTGAAAGTTTTTTGTTGTGATGCATATGCTCTAATTCTGAAACATCAATGTTCTAAATTAGATCCTAAATCAAAAAGATATATCTTTGTTGGATATGGTGATGGGAATAAGGGATACAGGTTGTGGGATCCTACTACTCACAAGATCATCATTAACAGAGATGTTAAATTCAATGAATCTTCACTCGATAATCCAGACATAGATATGAAATTGAAACAAGATAATGTACCTAAGTTTCAACATATTCAGTTTGAAACCATTTCAAATACTCATGATAGTCCAGATGAACAAGTTTCAGATGCAGATCATGAACATGTTTCAGACACAGATCATGAAGAAGTTCCTACAGATAATAATCAACAAATTGTGGAAGAACCAGAAACATCTTTAAGGAGGTCCACGATAATCAGACGTCCTCCTAAAAGGTATGATGATTATCTTACTTCAGTTGCTTTAACCGCTAATGATGATGAGCCTTTATGCTATCAAGAAGCCGTAGAAGGTTCTAACAGTGATAAGTGGAAAGAGGCTATGAAGGATGAGATGAAGGCATTAGACAAGAATGCCACATGGGATCTGGTGGAACTTCCTAAAGACAAAAAAACTGTAGGATGTAAATGGGTTTACAAATTGAAAAGGGGTGTTGATGATACAGAAGACAAGTACAAAGCGAGGCTGGTCGCAAAAGGTTTTTCTCAGAAAGCAGGAATTGACTTTCATGAGATATTTTCACCAGTTGTTAAAATTGTTTCAATTCGAATTGTCTTAGCATTAGTTTCTTTAATTTATTTAGAATTACAGCAACTAGATGTTCAGACTGCATTTTTACATGGAGATCTAGATGAAGAGATTTATATGGAACAACTTGAAGGGTTTGTTCAAAATCGCAACAAGAAATTTTTCTGCAGGCTCAAGAAATCATTGTATGGTCTGAAGCAATCGCCCCGACAATGGTACAAGAAATTTGATTCTTTCATGATGAGTCAAAATTATATAAGGAGTGAATATGATCATTGTGTTTACTTTAAGAAATTAAGTAATGGATTATTCATTATCTTAGTGTTATATGTTGACGATATGCTTTTAGCAAGCAAAATCATAAATGAGATTTGAATAAAGAAGTATGAGACTGAGACGTTTAATATGAAAGATTCAGGTTAAAAAGACAATTTTGGGCATGGAGATTTTCATGTGATGCAGGCTGCAGTTGTCAAAATCACAAAAATTATATTGAGAAAATAATCTTGAGGTTTAAAAGGAACAATGAAGCCCTGCTTCTATACCTATAGCTTCCCATTTTAAGCTTTCTTCAAGTTTATGTCCTAACACTAATGAAGAAAAGTGAACACATGTCCTAATTCCATATGCCAAATGTAGTAGGTTGCTCGATGTACAAGGTATGGTTTGTACATGACCGACATTTACATGTAATCAAGCAAAAAGTAGCAGGCATATGGGAAAATCCAAGAAAGAAAGCACCTAAGTCAACAGTAACTTTGTGCTTCGGTATCTGAGAGGCACAAGTGATTATTGTATCACTTATGATAGAAGTAGTGAATTTGTTTGTGGATATGTTGATTCCAATTTTGCAGGTGGTTTGAATAAGAGAAGGTCAACTTCAGGATATGTCTTTACTCTTGCAGGTGGAGCTATAAGCTGGATGTCAAAGCTACAAAACATTGTTTCTTTATCCACTACAGAAGTAGAATACATAGTTGCTTCACATGCTTGCAAAGAAGCGGTTTGGTTGAAAGGTTTGTTTGGTGAGTTTGGTAGGTTGCAGGACAACATCAAGTTATTTTGTATGTTAGTCAAAGGTAAATTCGCTTTCAGCTTTTAGGAGGCCTATCACAATAAATCAAAGCACATACCTATCAAGTACCATTTTGTAATACAGGTTATCACTGAACAGGGAGTCTCTCTTGAAAAAGTGCATACAAAGGAAAATTGTGCAGCCATGTTCATGAAACTAGTTTTATTAGAGAAGCTACGATGGTGTCTAGCTTCTCTTGGCTTGCAGAAAGTAGGAAGAAAACAGCTAAAGAATTTAGTATCAAAGATCAATAGTTTGAAAGGTAGATTACAGATTTTTTATATATTAATTTGAGAAAATCTGGATATGCCAACAATATTTTGTTTCAAACCGATGGCATTAAATCAAAGATGACGAGACATTTACCCTAGTTTGTGATAGAATTAATTAGCTTGGCTTTCTTCTTCTTATAAAATGTAAGCCGAGAGGCAAATGAGCATGAGGGATGAGAGAGAAGAGAAGGTATAAGTGAGAAACTCGTTGTTTTAAATCTCTGCTTAGAACAGAGCTCACTCCGTTGGGTGGATTTAGCTCCTAGATTGTCTTGAACCAATAAGTAAATCGTTGTCTCATGTTTTATGTTGTGTGTGTTTGATTGTTTATTTAAGTTTCCACTGTGTTTTTCTCATATAGGCTATGTTGAAATTATCTCCGCCTTTTCGTTGAACTTATTTTCATTGCATGTAAGGTCTTTCGAGGGTGGAGGGATTGCAGAATTCGAATCGAATATGATCGGGTTTTAATATTGTAACTCGACTCATAACTCGATTATTTGACCTTGTAGGTTCTTCATCCTCCCAATAGGGTTTTATAATATTATTTTACTTTGGGAATGCTATACTAGCCTCAATGGCTTGGGGTATGCATGATGAATTTGTAAAACATTTAAAAAAAATTCTTAAGGAGACCCTATGAGTTTTTGTAATATTATTTTATGGGTTCAGATACCATTTTTTATAATTTTTGGTTATATATGAGGAACCAAGTCATTTTCATTTTCATCCTAATGGGTAACAATGAATATATTTACCTATTTTATTTAAAATTTTGTTGTCGGTGCATGTTGTGTCACCGCTTAAGGTTATTTAGACCCCACTGTGGTTTTTTTACTATTTATTTATTTATATAGTGAATATTGTTCTTTCCACTGCTAAGAATTAATTTTGATTATGGCATGGATTCATTTCATATGCAAATGAAATTATTATTAGTTTTTAAATTATTTTTGCATGACTGGTTAGGGTTTCGGTGAAACCATTTTTCGTGTTTTCTATTATCTAGAAGATTATTTCACGGAATATTTTGTAACTGTTATGGTGCTTGTTACCAAGTTGTATTTCACGTAAGAAATAAACTTGGCATTTGTATCTAACCTTGGTCCCAACCGCTATTCCTATTTTTTGTTCATAGACACATGATTTCATTAATGGTAATTATATTCCTCTACTCTTGATTTACTTATGTAATGGGTTCCCCTTTTGTATATTCGGTTTTATAACAGTACTTGCCTTATTGTACCTGCCGCTGGCAGGATACTACGCATCAAGTTTGCTTTGACAATGACATTAATTCAAACTGATGTGACATTAATTTTTGTTTGAGTTACAAATTTCTAATGTTCAACATTATAAATTGAAATTTATATATTTTTTATAATATTTTAATTTATTTATCTAAAATTTTATTGGTCCAAAACTTTGAGATGTTATTGCAAAATTCATAGTTATTCGTGCAATATTATGGCCCTTCAATCGATACAGACGATCATATTTGTACATGCTTACAAATTTCCGTAAAACATAATCCAATTTTCACTCGGGCTTATCGTCCTTCAATAGGTACGCCAATGACACACATCATCCATAAGATTGTCGTGAGTTTATATTGGGATTTGCATTGTTTAAATGTGAGCTTTAGTCCACAAGCATTCGGATTCAGGTGTATTATGTCATCCAAAATTTAATTTGATGCGATCTTGGGTTGCTTCTCTTGGTTTTATCGCATCTGAGATTCAGAATTGAAGTTCGTTGTCAGCTTTGTCTCCCTGGCCATGTTGCAGACCCATTCATTTTTTGTATTATTCACTACAGTACTGTACACAATCATATCATATCTATCTGTACACAATCAAATAATTTTCGTATTCCCAGATCTAATTCGATGTCCCGCCAATCGGCCTCTATAGATTTGGCTACAACACTCTCTGATTATTTAACGCGTCCAGTGGTCCAAACAAATTAAGTCGTCGTTGTTTTTATTACGTTAATCAATATCAATCATATTGTTATTCTTTATAAAATGCTTCATATATTTCTAGTTTTCCATTACACTATATCACATGAATTTAATTTTTTCAAATATATTTTCTATTTTATAATTATTTTTCATATAAATAATTTTAAATTATTATTTTTAATAAATGATAATTTATGTTTTGATTTTTCACTAGGAAAACTATATTAATTACATTACAATGATTTTTTAGTCCACTAAAATAAAAATAAAAATTAATAAGATATTGTCTACTTAACTTATTTAGTCTTAAATTATCAGTTATAGATATATTTCTATATTTTTCCAATTTCGAAAACTTGCAAAACATAGCAACATAATTTTTCAAATATGCAATTATTCCCTAGAGGAATCCATCTCAATTATAACATGTGTATTTCTATCTTCTTCTAAGTTGGAGAATTCTAAGTCTAATTTTCTTAGCCATCTTCATCACTTTGAGGTCCAATTTCCTGAATTGCTTATGGGTTTCATCCAAGCAATAAAGAGTTTCTTGTTGCTCTTCAGATCACTCAAATAAAACATTCCCCATAATTGTTTTTAGTTCCTAGTACATATCCACAATTTACATTTACTTAGTATTTAATTTAACTATATTTTATTACAAAGCAAATCTTCATAAATATGCTCAAACTCAAATTGCAACATCTCTATAATTACATTAAGCGGCATGTAATAGCTACCCATAGACATTTTCAAGATCACATTGCAACACTACTATATTTAAACTAAGCGGCAGGTAGTCGCTACCTTGTAGCCTTGTTTTGGTTACAGTCATTTCGTGTTTTAAATAATGGTTTTTTGGTAATAATTGTTTATGCATTATGCATGAATTCCTGCACATAATTTCAGGTTGTATTCTTTATTCATTTGTTAGTATTGTTTTCCAGTATTCAACGAGGAGGTGGCACCTGAGTTCTTTAGGACCTGCCAACTACCCGTTTTGTAGTACTTAGGTATTAATAACTACAAGGATCCAGACTACTCCATTGACAGGCTCCATCCTGTTGGATTAGAACTAACCAGTTTCCACTCTAACTTATATTATTATTATTATTATTATAACTTTTTTCGACTTATAATTTTCTCTACAACAACTGGAGTTCCTTTTACCTATCTAACCCTCTTACTATTTTAGCTACAATCATAGTTCCTCTATAGGAATACACTCATTTCCTCCTATTCAAATAAATACTTCATTGTACAGGAACAATATTTTATTTATATACAAAAATCATAAATATTTGTAAAAATTCCTATGTTGGAAATTAGAGAATGTATTTCTTTGTTATGAAAATACAATTTATTTACTTATCACTTTCACCGAAACTCATTGTCCATATAGTTACTAAATAATACAATCAACCCGTACTCTACAGTAAAAAATAAAAAATAAAAATAAATAAATAAATAAATATTGTTATAGTTACAAATTTTCCATTTCATCCATTGTCTATTTATGTAACTATTAAACTTTTAGGAAAGTACTCTTCCAATAATAATTACATAGATACTATGTGTTCTGGAAAATTATGTATGCTTATTTGTATAGGTTTTAACAGCCAGGAAATTCACTAAGGAGAAAGGCCACTCCTCCCAACCGATGACAATGAAAATCACATCCAATTCTCTGCCCGACCCAATTTTCCACTCCTAGAAGAGTTGCTTCACAGTGACCTAACAAGGTCTCTACAAAGGAATCAATACTTTACCAGTCCATCCCATGAACTCAGACTCACAAGTATGTCTTAGGGATTCGGCGGATTCCGCTGGTCACCTATTAGCTCAGGAATGTCTTAACTAGCAAGAGTCCTTCCTTACCTTAAAAGCATATTGTTCAAGGTAACAATTTACTTTACTTCCTATTAGTTTTCTTAGGTGTTCTCTCTTACCTTCATTGGCTTTTTTTCCATGTGAATTCAAAGACTTTCCATAACTATTTTTATATAAAATTAAAATAAATTTTAAACGTTAAATTTTTCCACTAGGCTTTCCACTTAGCCCGTGATTTACCAAGTCTTTGCAATAAAAATAAATTAAATATTTCATTTTCACATAGGGTTATTACATTTTATATTTTATTAATAAATATGAACTTATTCTCTATGTGTTTTTACAATGTATATTGTTTTTAAAAAAGCTTACACATTTAATTTTTTAATATTTTATTTTATATAAATTTAGACTTAATACTTTATGTAACATCCATAGATAACCTTGGATGAAAATGCATGGAGTTAGAATTATTTTACACAATTTACCCACAAGTAACTATCTAAATTACTATTCCAAATTCCTCATTAACCATTAGGCAGAATCTTCATCATTGCATTTAGTAACTTTATTAAATGAATAGTAAGTTACATAACCAATAACTACACTGTTGTAGCATATTAAAGTAATTTTTTTTATTTTAATATTGCATCATTTTCATGATTCCTTTAACTATATTATTTGATCATATATTTGATATTATAAACATCACATCATGCAAGGAATCATCATCATCAAATCGATAGAATAGGCCATCACATCATTGAACACTAATATACCCTGGAAACATCATAGGGTGAAAAACAACAAAGTTTAATTTTATTATTAAATGCTCGTGAGGATTTTCACCCCTAACTCAATGGCTTGTAAGGGAGTCCATCCCTGAACCATTTTCATAAAATATTACAAGGAAATATCACTTAAAATACAACATATCTAGCTAGAATATATTACAATCATCATGATATAATTTACCCACAAATCTTCAATCTTTATATCTTTTTGGCCTAGTTGTTTCATCATAGACCATCCTACTGCTCACACTTATCTGGATGGACCATTAATTCTTTACCTACCATAATGTTAAACATAATTTGTCATCAAAAAACATTGATATCATGATTACATAGAGTGTTTATCAACCAATAATCAATGTTTAATAGTGATTCTTCAACATATGTTCATGGCGTACATGAAATGTCAATAAACTACTACAACATGCTTTCTTTAACAACACTACACATGCATTAGTTATAAGTGTATAACCATCAACTAATGTTTATAAAAAATACCATATCAACTAATATTCCCCCTCATATTCTTACAAGACAAATTGCTACAAATTTCCATACATTCCTTTAAAAGAACTAACACTACATTCCTTTAAAAAAACTAACACTACATTCCTTTAAAAAAACTAACACATTAGTTATAATATTCTTACATGCCAATTACATAAACTTTATGAAAATAAATATCCCTTTATCTATTACTTTTGATTCATGCAAATACGTAAAAAAAATCTAACACAACATGTTGTCACTTCTTGCATGGGAATTTATATTATTTCCAACAAAAGCTAACACGGATATTTCATGTATATACATCTTATTCCAAAATAAACTAAGATAATAGTTATGACAGCATAAAATTAATCGCGTGTAATTTTTATAAAAAAATATAGTTCAATAGTTTTTTTTTATGCATACAAAGAACATATCTCTATAACACAATGACTATTCTTTTTGCATGAAAGAGCTTATCATAATAGTCATTTTTTAATATATGTAATACATATTCCCTTCTCTATAATCTACCCACATTAGGTATTATTTTCATGTAAACAATTACATACTTATTTCTCAAAAGGAAGTTAATATAACCTAATTTCTCTATATTCCTATATGTAAGTTTCACATGACACAATTCATCTAACCACAATCTTTTTAAGAGATTATTTTTTTCAAGAAAGTTAACATGATAATGTTCTCTATCTACACACAAAAAACATATTTTCTATGTCACAATGGCCACCCTTTTGTGCATGCAACATGTGTTTTTCCTAACACCTTTTAAGAAAACAATTTATTTTTGTTTCAAGAGATCTAACATAAAAGCCATTCTTTCATACATGCAACTATGAACTCTTTTTCTAAAAGGAAACTATATTGATGACTATTGTTTATGTGTATATAAAACATACATTTTCTTCACGAAAGTCAGTAATGACTATCTATGTGCATAGAAGCACATGTTCCCTTCAAGAAACTAAAAATAATTTTAAATTCGTATAAGAGAATCCATCTCATTAGCTATTTGTATAATGCATGCAATGCATATTTATTTCACAAGAAACTTCGAAAAATAACTATTCTCACAATGCATTTAAGTATATATTCATTTTAAAAAACTTATTATTAAAAAAAAATCCAATTTTCTATCAAAAAAAACCTGACCACTTTTCATACTATCTCATTAAGAAATTTACATGTCTCATACATCTTTTCTCAAGAAGATGACTTCGCTACTTCGTAAAAATATAGTGTAATTTATTCCAATAAAATAACAAAGCTACATAGCTTTTAACACACACACCAACTTATCTTTTAAACTCTTCTTTCAACATAAATGATAAGAATACTTATCTCTTAAAATGAGATGGTCAAGCATGGATAGGAGATGCATTGTTCTTCTTCATGGTATCCACACCTTCATTACACTTGTCATCACCATGAATGCAGGAAATCCACTCTGAGAATCGTCAAAATATTTGTATTAGTTAGATGTTACATCTATTTTGAACCAACCGTCCCTTATGATTTTATTGGATAATTCTTTCAATTCACTATATTTTAATTCAAAATGATTTTCATGAGATAAATCTTGAGAATCATTACTCTTTTGAGTTGAAGGTAAGTATATAATGAACGAGGTTCAAGAAATTTGATCTTGATAGGTTTTAAAGGAGGCATTGTTGGAGTGTGATTCCCTCAATCTTGGACGTGCATTCTGGGTTGACCTTAACAATCCCCCAGCCAT